>JAWHQN010000154.1:1193870-1217594 GCA_033220385.1 Triplophysa yarkandensis | reverse complement strand
AAAGAAAAAGTACCAACATAAATAAATGTAGATTAGATTATTGTCTCTGCACATGTATGTCTCACACAAAACACATGGGTCTGCCATGATTCTGCAAAATCATGAAAACCGTGATCAGGAGAGGCAGAATCATGACAGAATCTGCAGGTGTTCTTGACATGAAGTCATTTGTATCAAAAATCGCATTTAGTAAGGAATACAAAACATATTGGTCTACTGTGTGATGCATAATAACTCAATCGTAGCTTAAATGCATTTGCTTAAACCCATCAGCATGCCATACGGCTCACATCTATAGATTGATTTTCTGAAACCTTTGCCGTGTCTCTTCCTGGTAATGACACAACATGAGGTCACACGCAGTCATCAGTTCTCAGACGGCATCATCATCAACATTTTAGCACACGGAGTATTACTGCCTCACTCTTTTAGGAAATTAAAAACAGTCCCCCTTTACAGAAAAGCCACGCATTCATCTCTGAAGATCAATACGGTATCATCTTCATGTGGTTTGAACGTGTGGTTTGCTGGTTGCTGTTCTTGTTGTTCAGCTCGAAGAGCAAAGCACCATGACAATGCCAAGAATATTGATTCGTTGCACACGCAAATTAAGAAAACGTATACCTCTAAAGAATTTTAAGTTGTTTTGGACAATTATGCCATGTAAAATGTAAAGTTTATATACCTCACGCACAGATGATGGGCCCAAATGCAAAACAACTGAGAATCTTTATACAAAATGAAAATTATTTAGATTATCAGACATTAGAAATCGGATCAAGGGCAAACCTCAGAGATGTTGTGTCTTATCCATTAAGTGTGACGTTGGCATGACCTTAAAGTAAATAACAATCCCTGCCAGCAAGTATGACTATAAAGACACCAGATAAAGCCATTCCAAACTAGAGATAAAAAGATAGTGATGCTCTTGAAGGGGTTGAGTGGCAGAGCACATGTGTTCACGATGACCCATCAACCCACACGCTTGTCTGATAACAGAAAGAATGTGAATGGCACTGTTGTGTGGTTACTGGTGAGTCACTGTGTGGGTACTGGCATTCTCTCAAAATGACAAAAGCCTGAACCAATCCATCAAAGGACTTTAGGAAGCCTGTAGATGTGACTTATGACGGGAACATGCCACTTATGTCAAATATGGTCTGTGGGTCTGGTGTAAATCATGACTCGAATGCAGAGAGATGAGCATGTTTTTCACTGGTTGGTCATATTTTGTCGTTGGTCGATCAATGTGGAAAATTAAAGCTTGAATATTAATTATAAACATTCATGTTAAAGTATGCAGAGTTCCTCTCTTACTCTTACATAATATTCGTAAATGAACATTTAAGGGAAAAGTGGTGATTGCTGAAAAGGAAAGAAACTCCTCAATGTTATATTTACTACGGAATTGATTATAAAAATGTATATAAATATTTTATGAATAATAAATGACATGTTCTTTTGTGAAACACATTAGGGAGGGGCTGCCATCGCGTCAGTCTTAATGAAGATCCTGAGGAACAAAAGGTTTAGTGTTCAGTCTTTATGAAAGCAGAGGAACATCCATTTTTCAAGGCCATGTTTTCTGTCTCGAGTTATTAAATCATTTTAAATAAGATGTTTGACCACAATGAACTTGAAATAGAAGGGCGCTCATCCACTTCATTCGATAGGATTAAAAATGTTACGATTAGAATTTCAGACATTTCGAGAAATGTGCCCGTGTTTATTTTAGACCTGATGGAAGTTCAAGGGAAAGTACATACTGACAAGCTCAGCAAACTAAAACTTGGTGATTCTGAAGAGAAGCCATACCCCTGTTCTCCGTGTGCAAAGACGTCTATATAAAGGGCATCTTAAGGAACATTTAGGAAGTCGAACTGGTAAGAGGCTCTCCACAAAAAGAATGTTATGTTCACATAAAGACTCACAATGCTTCTGGTCTCAGTGTAAAAAGCTGACACACATAAAGCATAAATTGAATTATACTTTGTTAAGTCACACTGACCTTTCTTCTGCCCTCAGAACTTTTATATTCATATACAAAGGTTTACAATACAGGCCCGATATCTGACATCATTGTAGGATGACTAGGAAGAAATCCTTTATATCACCTCTTAGTGTGATAAGAGTTTAGAATGATGCGCACATCCACAGTCATACGGGTCATATCGCCTCTTTACAATCTGCTCAGTAAAAGTTTTACCAAACCTTAAAGTCTCAACATTCATATGAAGTTCCACTCGAATCAAAGGTTGTAAACTGTGCTGTCAAAAGTTTGTTTAGCTTCCGCAGATAAGGAGTTACTAGACAAAGCATAAGGTGTAAAAGTTTCGTCGTGCTCTGTGTTTGGAAATGGACCAAAACTTGGAGATCCAAACCCCAGTGCTTGCATCGGAGAGGCTGTTAAAACATGTTTGACTGCATGCCATAGACAACCTTTTGATTCAAACGCCATCACTCCCATACATTGTAATGCATTCATTGTAATTTAATGCTTGTTTGTTAATGAATCTCTTTCAGGAAAGATGTAACTGTACTACTAAGTTCGTTCTTGTATGAAGTTGTTTAGCCAGTGCCAGTTTGCTTCGGGTAATCATATACATTTATTATAAATCAAGTCAAAAATAAAAAATCAAATAAGATCCAAACAAATAAATAAAATTATTATTATAAGGTGGAAAGAAAATAACATGAAATGTCTTCATTCAAGCTCAATTGATGTTTTCATCAGTTAAAATCCGAATTGTAAAAACCTTACATGCAATCTTCACAACAGAAACTCATAAGCATTGTATCTGTTGTAAATCCTTTGACCTCCTTTGAATATAACTGTGATACGTAAAATTCTAAATAACTGGTACACAGGTAAAATCCCCCAGCATTTGGTTCCCATCAAGCTCGGCTTCTAGATAGCTTAAGACACCAATCTCATAATTATGAAAATAGTTAATAGTACCAAATTAATTATTACCGACATTCATTCATCCACATTAACCTGAAGCTTAACTATTAATGCATGACATGTAGAGGAAGATCAAACAGTAATTTCTGGATGCAACTTTCTATGCAGACTTCTACTGTATAGAAATAATAAAGACATATTCCCAAGGCCTTAAGTGGTCTTTGGAGACACTCGTGGTAATTTCAACCGTGTCTTTCTTGCTTGGACCTCCGGTCTTTATCCACCATAACCCATAAGGTAGAATTCCCCCACTTTAAATGAACAGGTTCTTTAAACACCGTGTTAAAGAGTTTCATCAAACCTGTCACACCGCTGTCTATAAACCCCCCGCAAATACACCTGTCACCTAGCAGGTGTCAGCTGCCGACAGTTAAACACACGCTGGTCAGACCAGCGCCTGTCAATACATTGACATGACCCTGGAATCACATTGAAGAGCATTTTTCTTCCGTTTCAAATTTCTCGAAGACAGAGGCCAAAGCTGACACATTCCTCTGCTTCTAAATGCTTGAATGTGTTACGAAGCATTCAGCGGTTCACTATCATTTCTTATCTTTCAATTCGAAATGAGCCAGTGCGTTTCCTTTCTACACAAGTTCAACCACAATGTGACAATCAGACAACTGTGAAATATCATCGGAGATAGTAAGAGAATAGAATTACTTTCAGAGGGGTTTTGTGGATGATAAAGGATAAAATATCGACGAATAATCAAAATGGTGTTAAATTTCAGGGGCTCAAATACAGCAATTTACAAAGCATGCTTCATCTCCAAGCCATGTAAATGTGTTGAGGTGGAAGGTGAGATCTTTTAAAGACGTAAGGCTGTGAACTACTCATATCCACAACACAATTGAGCTCTGCAGTTGACCATACGTGTGTTTTAAAGAGACCCTTGTTTGATGACACAGCTAGTATTCATTTTATCCTTTGTGTCCTCAACTCACTCCAAAAATGATTAACTCTGTTTGTACCTGAAGCAATTTACACAAAAGAAGTGTAACTTTAGAAGCTTTATGATTAAGTAAATATGCAGGAATTTCATAAGTAAATAAAATCTCATTTTCTATTAAAGATTAGAAGATTTCTATTAAAAATTACCCAAAATTTGTCTAAATTACAAAATATATATGTATATAGTTCCTGACTCTTTAAGACCCGCTGCCGAGTTTACTCTGATTGGTCAACTGGTCTAGTCCACTGTTCTTGGTTGAGCTGTCAGTTACTGCATCATCACCAGTGATAAGATCTCATCTCTGTAACGGATCTCTGATGACACGTCACGGAAGTTACTGAAGGACTACAATCCTGACGTTTACTGTAGTCCAACACATCGGATTTCTGTTAAAGACGACAACTCTCTTTATCATGAGCTTTGAGATTTGCAACTACACAGATCACAGACTGTGAAATGAGGCCTAGAGGTCATCGCACATGCGTCTCAGTGTATTTGTACTAGCACTGTCCTCATGTAGGCAAGTCAGTCAGGATATCTGTGGGGAAAGATTACGAATTAAACTAAAAAGAGGAAACAGAAGTAAATACTGCAACAGCTACCATTCTTCTTTTAGTTTGTAGGTCACACCGTAGTTTACCATGTTCTTGTGTTCACCACTTTTCCGAAAGCGAAAATTCTCTCATCATTTACATGCCATAAGAATACTCCAAACCTTAAGAAAGGTTGTCGTTCTGTTAAAAACAAAGAATAACTGTTTTCTTATGTCTTTGACATTGTGGTGGCCAGAGATGCCCCAGAACTCTATCCTAAATCAGTCTTTTCCTAACTTCCCGAAATTGTTTTAATTTTTAAAGTTACATTGTGTATTTGAGACTTGTTTGATATTAACGAAAAGAAAAATAACAGGTAAGTAGTAATGTAAGATCTGAAGTGTTTTGACTTTGAGAACCCAAAGCAGACACAACCACACAACCAACCATTAACGAAAACCACAGTGTTGCAGATCATGAACAAAGTTCAAACAACACAAAGTCTAAACCCGCACAAACTGATTCTCAAAATAAAGCCATACACTATACTCACTATAGTGCAAGTGTTTTCTAAGCGCATGCATGCTTGCACACGGTCCCAGCATTGATAAAACACTGAGTCTTTGCCGTTTAATCTCAGTGAGAGCTTCGTGTAGGGCCGGTGTTGTGATAGACTTTTCCTCTTTTGTGAAGCGTGTCTCGCTGTAAATCTATCCCGCTCCCGCAGCACAAAAGCTCGGCCCTGCTTTACAAGTGATGGGGGTTGGGGTGTAGAACAATAAGGATGTCAGAACTCTGGGACATCGCGGCATTCCTTCTCAGACCATTCCATCTTGCCACACAAAGAATCGAGGGATTCCCCTTTGTTGCGGTTGCAGGGTGCTAAAATGCAGTCAAAGACTAGATACAGAAATATCTGCTTGCAGACAACTGAATGCGTTTATGAAAGAGCATCTGATGTTACATGCATCCGCTATTATTGTAGATTAACCCTGGAACACTTTTTTGACATATCTCCTTCATAAACGCTAGACTGTAAAAAGGTTTCTTCAAGACTTGTTGGATTGCAATTCTGGATCAGATAATGACCAATGAGAGAATGCGTAAAAAATGTTCCCCCAACAAGGTTCATAATCCCCAAACGTCTACACTTCAACAGTATTACTGTTTATGCTTCGGGGTCCCGGCAGGTGAGGACCACCAGTGATGTTTTCCTGCCCGGTCCTGCCTTACATTTCATCCTCTCTTGAGAGTCGACGCTCGTGTCTACGTGAGCTGTAAACAGAGGACAAAAAGGCGTCACAAGCAAACATTAGATTTCTCCGTCCTCCGAGATTTCCTTCAACCAGGGTGAACAAACATTAACTAGCTGTGTACTTTTTAATTCGTCCCGCTCCACACATGGGCAGCATGTTTGAGTGACCTGCTGGAATTTAACCGCAGGGTTTGAAGCCTAGGAACGGTTACCGTGGAGATGAATAGCTCGGCGAGCTCTGGAGTTCTCCGCAGGATGGCTGAATATGCGACCTGAAAATAATGAAATTACATTTGAATGCGTGTCAGCGTAAAACCTATATTAGAAAGATATAGGTTTATTTCGTCATGCGCATTACATTTCAGAGAGGCAGACACCTCCCACTCTGACTGCGTGACTGCTCAAGATCTATACCTCTCCGCTCAGTGTTCTGTGTTGTGTATCGTGTGTTTGGTCAGCAGATGGGTCACTGCTCAATGCTGACACGATATAAGTCATATCCTACATCCTTACCCCCTGTGTTCTCACAATGATCGGATGAAACTGCTGAGGGCCCGTTTAACACCCGCTCATCTCATAGCTTTACATCGAGAAGTCTCCAGGAATGCATTTTTATCTCAATAATACTTCGCAACAATGAGCTCATGATTTGATCTGCTATAATGTTTTGCATTCTTTTGTTACATTGTAAATGGGATAGGTGTAAGCAAAGACAATGTATGCTGTGTGTGCAAGCAACTCTTTAAATGATATGTTACATCAGCTTTATTATTTTAAGGTAATAAATGACCTCATCGAAGTGTTGTTAATAAATATATCGCCCTCGGTGGCCTTGTGTTGAGAGATCGGCATTAGGATGTCATCCACAGACTCTCTGATGTCAAGCAGGAACAGTTTTCCATATGGCCAAAGATGAACACAGACATGTCGGAGATTTCTGCTGTCCTGACGCTGTCTCACTGTGATCGAGCGGGCTGAAGTCTCAAGAGGACGATGTCAAGACGAAAGACGGGACTCACAGCATTCCATCAAATGTACATAAGCAGAGGACAGATGCTGAGTTTCTGTTCAATCTTGACCGATAAGACATTTCAACCACCTGTGTTTCATCTTTCATTCAGACTAATATTTCAAAAGTCGCTTGAGTTTCTTAAAAATAAAGGTGCTTCATGTCATTGAAGAATCTTTGTCTGAATGGTTCCATAAATAACCTCTAACATCCGAGGAAACCTTCTGTCTCGCGAGAGGATCTTTGTATTTAAAAGGGTTTTCAGGTTATGAGAAAGTTAGAAAGTGATGGCTCTTTGTGGAACCAAAATGCTTTTTGTGTCACGTCTTTATAACCTGCGACTGAATGAATTATAACCATTGAACAATATTTCCTGAGAGAGTTTAATGGAATGGTTTACATAAAAATGAACATTCTGTTATTAATTCTTTCTTCAAATTGCTCCATATCTTTCTTTGTGTTAAACAAAGAAGTGTAGACGTGTTCAGGAAACAATTTCAACATCGACAATATTCATTTGAACCCCGTTGCAATATCGACCTCGTTTATGTTTGTTATTTAAAACACTTCGAGTTTGGAGATGAATAAAGACACTATATAAAGAGTTTTTAAAGGTCTTGTGTTTTTTCTTAAATGTGGCTGTATTATACATGACTGTGGGCTTACCTCTTGTACTCCACATAAGAGGCTATTACAGTAAAGAGGAACAGGGAGGTGTTTGTCTTGATTAGTCGTCACAGAACACACAATGTAATGCTTCTCTCTGTGGATCCATTGATGTCCACCGGGACTGGATATCCCCAGCACATTCTCCCCCACCTCTAGGAACGGTTTAATCGATGACAGGTCATTTAGGCTTTCTGCTCAAAAATGAGTCATGAAGATGATCTCTGACTATCACCGGAGAAGAGAATGCAGACATGAACAGAGATCTGACATTAAGCGGAACACAGCTGACTATAGATTGCAGATCGTGTTTGTGGTTTTGTGCTTTTTAATTATTGTCTGTGATTGATGGTTATAACGTTGACCCATCCGTACAGTACAGGCTCAACCGCCGACCACTGATTCCCGTCCGATGACGGGTGAATAGCTGATGAAGAACAAAAAGCCGTGTTCTTCTTGTGTGAACGGAGTATGATTAAATAGCACTGAAAGCTACACCCGATACACCTTTTACTTCCACGGTGGTCAGATTTATGTAACACACAAGTATAGGTGGACTCAACCGCTCGGCAGTTATTTGTGTGTTCACTAAAGCGGACATGTTAATGGTTGAATTCCCTCACTGTTCATTGTAAAGCAGTGGCACATTTTGTTAATGTTTAGCACATTTTTGGTATAGCTTGGTTAAAATCCCCATTGAAATGGTCTTTTATTACTAGCACTTGCAATTCAAGGACATTCAAGACAAATAACTTTATATTTTGAAATTCAAAAATATTACATTTTGTATAGGGGTCAACATGGCAAAACAGAAACATAAAACATCATTAATTATTGGTTAATGCTTGACTTGATGGAGAAAAATCAAAGAACAAAAAATAAATGATTGAAAGATATCAACATGCCGCCATACATGAATTTATATGGGTTGGTTCCATTCCTCAATTCTGATTGGTCAGCAGCGGTGTCGTATTCAGGACTTGGCAACCACCCTTAGCAACGTAAACTAAAAGCTGGGATTTTCCTTAATAAGCAGCTTTTTTTCTTAATAATTTTTCTTTTCGTAACGGCTGGTTTCTTCCCGATACAGCATGGCCTCTCGCACCTTATGGCTTAATTACACAACGCATAAATGGATGCTGCAGAAAATAATCAACGTTAGTTCTGGAAGGTCATACTAGTCAAACCTCCTCAGTCGATCACATCAGGTGCCTTCTAACAGCTAATCTACAGCTGTTTAATGATGCAAAGCTCAAAAACCCACCCCCATCCCCAACTCCTCCACATCTGACTGCATCGCCTATTCCCTGCGCCTTTGAAACAGAGTGGAGTGAAAATCCCTAAAGAAACGGGACACCACAGCTACATCGCATAACATCATCGTACGCCGTCGCTAGGTCCAACATCAAAGGAGAATTGGCAATATGAAACAAACTTCAAAGAAGCCTTTGTCACCTGTAGTCACATCATTGTCGTAATTCTAAAAACCAGACCAGGATTTTATTGCCAAAAGCAGCACATGACAATTTTTAAAACCTTTTTTTTGAAAAATCTGAGGGGATGTGGAAAGGAGTAGAAATGTGATTGGCCTGGTTTATTTCCCCATCTGACAGGTATGAATCTGGATCTGGAGAATTAAGAAAATAATTATATTTTGATACTGGTTAGGTGTGGGATGTTCCTCCAGATGTGTGGTAAGGCGAAGAACAGCTGAGTGTTTCTAAATCTCAGATTGTATTGGCCTTGACAAAAGAGGTAATCAGCGTGTCCAAAAATGATTCTGATGTTCTATTGTCCTTAGATATACATTGTATGCACTTCTTTTAAATATATTCATAAATGTTCTCGTTATTGAGACAAAATGTTTTGTTTTCATTTTCATATGCAACAAATATATAATAATATATAAATGCTCAGAAGAGAAATTGCTTAGACCTTCTGCAGGTCTACAGCCAAACAAACAGACACCATCTTACCAGGGGATGGTTCCATTTTCAGTTGCCATGAGACCAGATTTCATGGTAATGGCTGAGATAGAGCTGGAATGTGTTTTTATGTCACAGAATCCATTAAAACCAGAGAAGAGGAGATAATGTTTTAAATGGTGTATTAGTGGCTGGCATGGCTTCAACTGATTTTGGTGCCAGCATACCTTTTATTCAGAAACAAACAATGTGCTGATTGTAACTGTGTGTGTGTGTGTGTGTGTGTGTGTGTGTGTGTGTGTGTGTGTGTGTGTGTGTGTGTGTGTGTGTGTGTGTGTGTGTGTGTGTGTGTGTGTATGTGTATGTGTGTGTGATTGTGTGTGTGTGGGCATGTTCACACAAGAAGGATGTGAATAAAGGGAGAGGTCACTGTTCTTCATGTTATGACTGCAATGCTTGAAATCACAAGTGGTGGCATTTTTAAGAGGCCAATCTGATTCCCATCTGTCCTTACATTCCTCTTAATCTAGAACCGCTCTCTATAAGACACAATAGAGTCTGAGAGATTTTAATACATTAGAATGTGAGACTTTTAAGAATGTTGAGATAAATAATTCCGTGATACTTTAACATTGAAAATGAAATCAGTTACAGCTTACAAATGTTTATCACACAGATTGTGACCTCTCAGAAATCCTCAGTTCTATTCGATAGAAGTATTTACTTAAACATCAATGCTTGGATTTTCAAATAAATATAAAAACAGAGAAAAGAATTTGGCAAGAGTCAAAAAGTTCATAATAGAATCATTGTTTATTTTTATTTTTAATATTTAAATAGTATTAGTAATAGGGAAATCGCACGAGGACATTTCATTCTTCAAAATATCTTTGTGTTCAACAATCAAAAAGTACATAAAGCATATTTCCCTATTATATAACTGTTTGGTTACATTTGGCATTCTTCCAAATATAGTTCTCTGTGTTCATTAGAACAAATACATATATACAAGTTTTGGGGTAAACTATACATTTAAAGAGATTGCATTTGTTACACAGTAAAAGTTGTTATGGTGTAGTTTGATAAATATTAATAAATAATTTTTTTTGCAATTTAAAAGAAGTTAACAAATTTGAATTCAGATTCATTTTGAATTTAGATTTTTTTTTAACAAAGAAAAAATGTGATAAATTTTGTCTAGTTAATTTAAACAAACATAATCCTACAGCACAAAACTGCATTAAATACGACCCTATTTTATTTCTCAAGAACCTTTCTAAGATTATAATAACTGCATAGGTCATGGTTAATTTTATAATAATGTTATGATTGAATGATTCCAGTCCGCTTTCTCAAGCGCAGTTATACACACAGAATTGACATCAGCCAGTTTGCCACCTGCTCCCTTGCCCATCATGTTACTAGCATGTGATATAACATTGTGTCAGCTGGCCTGTACAGCCAGGAACAACAGATCTAACACAACCCCAGTTTCTTCTACACAATACATAATAACATAAAATATAAAGTTATGATTATGATGAACGGATCTGATTCAAAATGGCTAAATTACACAAACTTCAGGAACCCAGTTGATGCATCTGCCGTATAAATAAATGCAGAAAAGTAAAGATTAGAAAGAAAATTCTTGCAACTTCTATTATTTTGTTTCGCACATACAGTAGATGACTTCTTACACCGTTACCATCTTATCTCCTGAACCAGTGACAATGAACGGATCATCGGAGGAAATATCACAGCTGAGAACCGAGGATGATTCCTTAGGCCGAAGACAAAAATAATACATCAGAATTCACATTCTGTTCTGCTCCTGGATCAGTATTTTCCATGTTTATACAGAAATCAAAGTTCTTGTAGTTTTGTTTTCGGTTTAAATAATTAAACTGTAAGTATATTTGGTTTCTGTCATTTTTAATTCTTTCCACTTCTTGTTAAATGTGTTTCTATGGTTGAACACAGAGAAAGATTTTTGGACCAATGCATGTAACCAAAACATTCTTGGACCCCACTGACTACAATATTAGGATAAATGACAACGGCATTCTTCAAATTATCTCATTTTCAACAATACAATTTTTTTTTTTAAACGACTACTGTTAGAAACATACAGTTCCGTTTCATTCAAATAATGCAGAGTATGAATACAGGAAAGCTTACAGTTGTTAGGGTTTATTGAAGTCCATAAATCATCAGACACAGCCTGCCATTACAGAATTGCCAACATATGCCACCCTTCACTTCCATTCGTACTCTGCACCTTTAATAGACAACATATGGACTGCAGCGCCATCTCCTGACAGTAACACGACACATTCTTCCAAATATCTCTCTCTGTGTTCAATCATCAGAACAAAGAACAGATTGTTTACAGATTTGGAACAACTTTAAGGCGGTAATGTAATTTGTTTCTTTTTGATTCAAAATGTTTCACTTTAAGAAAGTGTCCAAATAAATCAATTATTGATTTATTGAATCGCAATATCTGGAATATGCTTGATCCATGTGGCCTTCGCCATGCATTCAGTGGATCATCTTATAAACCATGTATATGTAATATTAAAAGACACATTCAATGTTAAAGCCAGAACACTTAGAAAAAGAAAATAAAGACGTGATGTACACCAGTTAGTAAATTTGAGTTGGAGAATGTTCAGCTGGTATTTGTTTAGTTTGGAGATCTTCAGAACTTTGAAGAGTGCAGAAGAACTTCAACACTGCGGCTCTTCATCCCCAACACAGGGCCACACAGTGACATTATGTGAAGGACGTTATCAAAGATCATGACAATATATATATATATATATATATATATATATATATATATATATATATATATATATATATATTAATTCAAGTTAATACAAAACGAAAAAAAAATAAAAATTTAAGAAAATGTAAATTCAAGTTTAGAAATAAAAGCTACTTAATTTGCCATGTGTTTTCATTTTGTGTTAACATGGGTGTAATTCTTTTAACATAAATCATACATTAATGCAAAAAATGTACAGTGAAATGGGTTTAAATATTAAATGATAAGTCCAGTTTCTTAAGAGATGTAAGTGGTTCTGTGGCAAAACTGGGCGGTTAGCGGAATGATTCTCTAAACCACAACTGAAATAAAGCAACTCTTGTATCTCCCTGACATTCTGATGCACAGACGTTAGTCTCACTAAATGGTCGCTAAGATAATGATTTTGGTTGCTATGGGTGTGACTTTTAGCTTCATCTCTTGTCTTTATGACATTGTAGTGTGAATATATTGCATCAGGGCCATTTTTATAATGGCTGTCTTCGGTAATAGACTCCTATTATAATTTTATGGGGTAATCTGGTGGCCCTAACACCCCAGGGGTACATCTTACACCCCCTTGTGATGCGTGTGTTTACAAAACCTGTCGGTCTCTTCAAATGTGGTGACTCACATGATTCTACAAAATCTTCGCTCAGAGCTTTCACCCCTCAAAGTTCCCCGTTATAACTCTTTGGGGACTTCAGAGCGGCAGAAGGGGTACAGCCTACACCCTATTATGAGGTTTCGCAGAGCCTACCAGCCTCAAAGTAAACCACACGTGTCTGTAAAATCCACGCACAGAGCTAACACCTGTCGAAGTTGGATGCTATATAGTCTGTGGGATTTTTGGGGTGATTTTTTGCCCCCTCGAATCAAATTCTGCACCCCTCTCCTCAATATTCAGGTTGATTTGACCCTCATTTATTGGTCTATGTCTGGGACAAAATAATGGTATAAGAAGATTAACAATAGTGATGCTTTGCATTCTGCACCTCTTATAATATCATGTTTAGGAATCTGTTCAAGAGATTTCATTATGTATGGCTGCAATGTCAGACAACAAGCAAAGATACGCGGATGACTGTAGTTTGATTAATAATGTATCATGTAGAAAACCTTTTATTTGTTTGTGTAAATTCTTACATTTGGATTTGACTTTCTTGACCTCAAAGAAGAAAACATGGTCATGTTTGTCCTGGTGTCCTGTTTTACATGCACACTTATAAAACATTGATTGTGTGAACTCAGTGAACTTCTTGAATTTGAAATGAGCAGAAATACTGGCCTCTTCTGGATACATTAAATCAAGTTGTCTGCTGGAGAGCACTATCCTTTTAGATATCATAAACCTAATACACATAGTATACACTCATCAGCATGTAAGCAATGTATTTTGTGATATGCATTACTCATATGTATTTTTAAAGCTGGTACATGGTATAGTATTTTTTCTGATGCTTAGATTCCATCAACAAGGGTCAAAATTAACCAGATTCAGTTTTATCTGCAGGTGAAATCATAAAAATCATAAAGATGTTTGTAATGGTCTTCAATTCTGATGTCTATACGTGTGTGAGAACAACTGCTTTATGAATATTATTTATTATTGATTTCATAGATTACTGTAAAGACAATTTTGAGATATATACAATATATATATATGGGTGTGTGTGTGTGTGTGTGTGTGTGTGTGTGTGTGTGTGTGTGTGTGTGTGTGTGTGTGTGTGTGTGTGTGTGTGTGTGTGTGTGTGTGTGTGTGTGTGTGTGTGTATATATATATGTTCATGTGTTTGTAAAAGTGTGTGTATTCATGAAAAACACAATGTTGTACAACATGATTTACACATGCAGATTTGTGTCATGCTTCTGCTGTTTTTTTACAAGATCTTTACAATACCAACATGATAAATTAATGTTCATATGAGTCAAACAATAATCTTTATAAAAATAAAGACATTTTTTTTTAACATAATCTTTTGAATTCTAAAGTCTTTATAGAAGCACCAACAATCTTGAATGGATACCAAACTAAACCTGCTTATCATTAATGACTTAAAAAATTTGCTTGAAATTGTGCCACATAGTTATATTGATATAAACATAAAAGATGTATAAAAAACCAAAGCACATGAAACATAATCCTGTCCAACAAAAGGTTTACTAATACATAATATAGCTCTTTAAAGCATTTATAAATACTTGTTTATTTCAAGCTATTGAATACATACTATTAATGTTTAATTTACAAAATTATTGTAGTTTCAATCCCTAGATATCATAAACCTAATACACATAGTATACACTCATCAGCATGTAAGCAATGTATTTTGTGACATGCATTACTCATATGTATTTTTAAAGCTGGTACATGGTATAGTATTTTTCTGATGCTTAGATTCCATCAACAAGGGTCAAATTTAACCAGATTCAGTTTTATCTGCAGGTGAAATCCCAGATATGTTTGAGAAAAGCCAGTGGAGGAGCACTGATTTTAAAGACTGCTGGTGTTAAACAGTATGTGAGCTGGTTAAAGGACTGGAAGAACTGGCTTTAATACTGTAGAATGACAGTGGAGGTGCTGTTGCCCTTCTTACTTTTACAACATTCATAAGATTGTGTAAAACATGACAAATAATGCAGGACAACCTGTCCACAAACTCATAAAGATGTTTATAATGGACTTCAATACTGATGTCTATACGTGTGTGAGAACAACTGCTTTATGAATATTATTTATTATTGTTTCATAGATTACTGTAAAAGACAATTTTGAGATATATACAGTATATATATATATATATGTGTGTCTGTGTGTGTGTGTGTGTGTGTGTGTGTGTGTGTGTGTGTGTGTGTGTGTGTGTGTGTGTGTGTGTGTGTGTGTGTGTGTGTGTGTGTGTGTGTGTGTGTGTGTGTGTGTGTATATATATGTTCATGTGTTTGTAAAAGTGTGTGTATTCATTAAAAACACAGTGTTGTACAACATGATTTACACATGCAGATTTGTGTCATGCTTCTGCTGTTTTTTACAAGATCTTTACAATACCAACATGAGAAATTAATGTTCATATGAGTCAAACAATAATCTTTATAAAAATAAAGACACATTTTTTTAACATAAACTTTGAATTCTAAAGTCTTTATAGAAGCACCAACAATATTTGATGGATACCAAACTAAACCTGCTCATCATTAATGACTTAAAAAATTTGCTTGAAATTGTGCCAAACAGTTATATTGATATAAACATAAAAGATGTATAAAAAACCAAAGCACATGAAACATAATCCTGTCCAACAAAAGGTTTACTAATACATAACATAGCTCTTTAAAGCATTTATAAACACTTGTTTATTTCAAACTATTGAATACATACTATTAATGTTTAATTTACAAAAATATTGTGGTTTCAATCCCTTGAGAAAACAATCTTTTCGAGCATTATGACATGATAAAACCCATGACCACAACTTTCACAGTAGATGAATATCAACACCGACAGATGTCGCAGCACCACACAATCCATGACGTCATCCATACATTAAACCTATAATGCAGCTCAATACATATGTATAATATAAGGTTGGTCTGGGAGGATTGTTTTGTGCATTGAAGTCTCACTTTGATTCCTGAATGTTTGCACAATCTGACTTTAAGACTAAAAATCATTGTGTTTCCCACTTTGATCTTTATTCTTCACAATTGTATTCAAGGCTTTTGGTCGTTTATCACATCACCCATGCATCAAATTAAACGTGTATGCATTGTAATTGCTGTGTTTAAGGATTAAAGTTGTTGTGATGTCAGATCTTGTGTACATTCAGGATGATGGGTACATGAGCATTGATTGGCTGTTTCCCCAGCACAAGTTCATCCTCCCCCTGACTCCCATAAATGTCCTTCCTCCAGCATCTCTGCACACAGACAATCAGAGTTCTGCCGGGGTTCCTTCTCTTCTCGATCTGGAATGCAGATCTCAGAACAGTGATTTTCTCTTCTCCTCTTTATGGGGTTTCTCGTTCCTTGGACTTGCATTCGTTTCGTGTGTCGGTCGTCTTGAAGAACATGACTGGAGTTTTTGACAGCCTCAGCACAGATATGCATTCAAACCAGATTACCTCCAATTATCCAAATCTGCATAAATCCCAGGAGTCTCCGACCCTCCCGGTGTCCACCGCCACCGACAGCAGCTACTACAACAACCAGCAGCAGTGTTCCGGTTCTCCGTACGGTCCGCTGAGCTCGTTTCAGTACCAGAACAACAGCATGAGCGGCGTCCAGTACGGCTTCAGTAACGCGTTCGGTTCCTACAGCGCCTACGGGTCCTGCTCCTCACCCACAGCACCAGACACTGGTACATCCAAGCTTATTATCACACAACTAATGTAGAAGAGCTTTAATAAATGTAATATTATTAGGAACATTTGTGCTTTAATATATAAAATAATCTTTAATAAACATTTGTGCTTTAGTACATAAAATAAACTGTAATTAACATTTGTGCTTTAGTATATAAAATAAACATTAATTAACATTTGTGCTTTAGTATATAAAATAAACATTAATTAACATTTGTGTTTTAGTATATAAAATAAACATTAATTAACATTTGTGTTTTAGTATATAAAATAAACTTTAATTAACATTTGTGCTTTAGTATATAAAATAAACATTAATTAACATTTGTGCTTTAGTATATAAAATAAACTGTAATAAACATTTGTGCTTTAGTATATAAAATAAACATTAATTAACATTTGTGCTTTAGTATATAAAATAAACTGTAATAAACATTTGTGCTTTAGTATATAAAATAAACATTAATTAACATTTGTGCTTTAGTACATGAGATAAACTTTAATAAACATTTGTGCTTTACTTAATAAAGTAATCTTTAATAAACATTTGTGCTTTAATACATGAAATAAACTTTAATAAACATTTGTGCTTTAATACATGAAATAAACTTTAATAAACAAACATTTGTGCTTTAGTAAATAAAATAAACTTTGATAAACATTTGTGCTTTAATAAATGAAATATTTTAATAAACATTTGTGCTCTTATATATAAAAGAAACATAATAAACATTTGTGCTTTAGTAAATAAGATAAACTTTCATAAACATTTGTGCTTTAGTACATAAAATAAACTTTAATAAATATAAGTGCTTTTATACATAAAATAATCTTTAATAAACATTTGTGCTTTAATACATAAGATAAACTTTAAGAAATATTTGTGCTTTAGTACATAAAATAAACTTTAATAAACATTTGTGCTTTAATAAATCAAATATTTTAATAAACATTTGTGCTCTTATATATAAAAGAAACATAATAAACATTTGTGCTTTAGTACATAAAATAAACTTTAATTAACATGTGTGCTTTAATATATAAAATAATCTTTAATAAACATTTGTGCTTTAATATATAAAATAAACTTTAATTAACATTTGTGCTTTAATACATAAAATAAACATTTGTGCTTTTATATATAAAAGAAACATTAATAAACATTTGCGTTTTAATAAATAAAAGAAACTTAAATAAGGATTTGTGCTTTAATATATAAAATTACTTTAATAAACATTTGTGCTCTAATATATAAAAGAAACTTTAATAAACATGTGTGCTCTGATTAGTAAGATACACTTTAATAAACATTTGTATTTTAATAAATAAGATACACTTTAATAAACATTTGTGCTCTAATATATAAAAGAAACATTAATAAACATTTGTATTTTAATAAATAAGATAAACATTAATAAACATTTGTATTTTAATAAATAAGATAATCTTTAATTAACATTTGTGCTTTAATATATAAAATAATCTTTAATAAACATTTGTGCTTTAATATATAAAATAAACTTTAATAAACATTTGTGCTTTAGTACATAAAATAATCTTCAATAAACATTTGTGCTTTAGTACATAAAATAATCTTCAATAAACATTTGTGCTTTAATATATAAAATAATCTTTAATAAACATTTGTGCTTTAATACATAAAATAATCTTTAATAAACATTTGTGCTTTAATACATAAAATAATCTTTAATAAACATTTGTGCTTTAATATATAAAATAATCTTTAATAAACATTTGTGCTTTAATACATAAAATAATCTTTAATAAACATTTGTGCTTTAATACATAAAATAATCTTTAATAAACATTTGTATTTTAATAAATGAAATAAACTTTAATAAACATTTGTGCTTTAATATATAAAATAATCTTTAATAAACATTTGTGCTTTAATACATAAAATAATCTTTAATAAACATTTGTATTTTAATAAATGAAATAAACTTTAATAAACATTTGTGCTTTAATATATAAAATAATCTTTAATAAACATTTGTATTTTAATAAATGAAATAAACTTTAATAAAGATTTGTATTTTAATAAATAAGATAAACTTTAATAAACATTTGTGTTAAATGAATGAATTTCTGATCATGTTGTTTTTATCATCTCAGAAAAAGAAGAAAGTGAACCTGAAATCCGAATGGTGAATGGAAAACCAAAGAAGATCCGAAAGCCTCGAACTATTTACTCGAGCTTCCAGCTGGCGGCTCTGCAGAGAAGGTTCCAGAAGACCCAATATCTGGCCCTGCCGGAGAGAGCCGAACTGGCCGCTTCTCTGGGCCTCACACAGACACAGGTACACAACAGCAAACACACAATACTTCATTCTTTTATTCCAATGACATTACTATCTGTGTACACAATATTTATTCATTTTTGAGATGTTAAATTATTATTAAAAATGTAAAATGTTATTAAATTTTTATTGTGGTTTGTTTTGAAGATTTAGTTCAAATATAGTTTTTATAAATAATAAATAATAAAAATAAGTACATTTTTTTAAATAATAATAAATACTACTAAATAAATTGTTTTAAATAATAATAAATAATAATAACAATGATAAACATAAATAATAACAAATAAATTGTTTTGGCGACCTTATTTAAAGGACAATTGGTTTATTTGAATATTATATTTCAGAAGGATTGCGTATAACTATAAATAAGCTTCCATAAACTTTACATTCTTAATATTTCTATTTGCATACACAACGGCATTGGATTTTTAAAACAAATTGCTTATTAATACTTTACATTTGCATAACTCCTCTCTTTCTTTTTTCCAGGTAAAAATCTGGTTCCAGAATCGTCGTTCAAAGTTCAAGAAACTGTGGAAAAGCGGAGAACTCCCCCCCGAGCAGCACGTGGCCTCCAGCGAGTCCCCCCCCCACACGTCCCCCCCTCTCAACGCGACCTGGGACTTTGCGCAGAGTCCGAGAATGAACATTGTGAACGCCGGGTTACCCCCCAGCAGCAGCCCCCCGAATACAAGCACCCCCTCGTTTCTAACAAACTACCCCTGGTACTCCCCCACGAACTCTGCGAGCCATTTACAGCCCCTGCACCACCCGAACACGAGCATCAGCGCCGGGGCCATATTTTGACCGGAGCACGCGAACTGTGCGAGTATTAGAACTCTCGACGGCCGTGTCTCCATCTCAACAGTGTGACGTCATCATCGTTGCCACGTTGAATATTTCCAGTGCGTTCCCAGGCCGACACGAAACACGTTTATTTTTGTATTTATTTATTTTGATTTTAGGGGTGCTGAATGTCAATGCTCACTTTATCCAAAGCTTAGAGAACTCACGTGGCATCTTGGATCAGGGTTTAGAAGAATCACATGTAGCACATCCTCAAGATGTTTGGTGCCTTTTAAAAATGACCTCAAATGTGTTAAATGTGTTGTTTAATGTGGCTGCCTTTCGGTGAATATTCTCTCTTTTATTTTAAAACACAAGGTAAGTTGACAACATGGCATTGGCAGCATCGTTTTTTTTACATCCTTATTTTGTTTCTTATTGTTATTTAGGACAATATATTCATGAAAAGCACTGCCAACTACTGATTGTCTGAAAGTCACGTGTAAAAGGAAATTGTCTTTTGTATTTTGTTTTATTTATTTTCATATCCGATGGAAGAATTTTGCCACTGAAATGATTCAAACTATTTAAATAAATCATGTTTCATGTGAATGTGCTGTTCAAACGCTTTTTATTTGTGTGGAATTTCCTTCCACAGTTTATTGTTGGAATGTTTTGAGTGGTGTTTTCTCTCTCTCTCTCTCTCGCTCTCTCTCTCTCTGGTCTCTCTCTCTCTGGTCTCTCTCTCTCTCTGTCTCTCTCTCTTGGTCTCTCTCTCTCTCTGGTCTCTCTCTCTCTCTCTGGTCTCTCTCTCTCTGGTCTCTCTCTCTCTGCTCTCTCTCTCTCTCTGTCTCTGTCTCTCTCTCTCTCTCTGGTCTCTCTCTCTCTCTGGTCTCTCTCTCTCTCTCTTCTCTGTCTCTCTCTCTCTCTGGTCTCTCTCTCTCTCTCTCTCTCTCCTCTGGTCTCTCTCTCTCTCTCTCTGGTCTCTCTCCTCTCTCTCTGGTCTCTCTCTCTCTCTGGTCTCTCTCTCTCTGGTCTCTCTCTCTCTCTCTCTCTCTGGTCTCTCTCTCTCTCTCTCTGGTCTCTTTCTCTCTCTGGTCTCTCTCTCTCTCTCTCTCTCTCTGGTCTCTCTCTCTGGTCTCTCTCTCTCTGGTCTCTGGTGTCTCTCTCTCTCTCTGGTCTCTGGTGTCTCTCTCTCTCTCTCTGGTCTCTCTCGTCTCTCTCTCTCTCTCTGGTCTCTCTCTCTCTCTCTGGTCTCTGGTCTCTCTCTCTCTGGTCTCTCTCTCGTCTCTCTGGTCTCTGGTCTCTCTCTCTCTGGTCTCTGGTCTCCCTCTCTCTCTCTGGTCTCTCTCTCTCTCTCTCTCTCTCTCTCTCTGGTCTCTCTCTCTCTCTCTCTCTCTTCTCTCTCTCTCTCTGGTCTCTCTCTGGTCTCTCTCTCTCTTCTCTCTCTCTCGGTCTCTCTCTGGTCTCTCTCTCTCTCTCTCTCTCTCTCTCTCTCCTCTCTCTCTCTCTCTGGTCTCTCTCTCTCTCTCTCTCTCTCTGGTCTCTCTCTCTCTCTCTCTCTCTCTCTCTCTGGTCTCTCTCTCTCTCTCTCTCTCTCTCTCTCTCTCTCTCTCTCTCTCTCTCTCCCTGGCGCCAGTGGAGTCTGTAGTCTTTAATAAGTCTGGCTGGAGACGAACTGCAACCGCTTGTAAATGTTTCACACAACTTCACCTTTTGTTGCCCATGACAGGTGTGCCCACAGCTCACTCTGTAATAAGTGGGTCAAGAGAGCTTATGGAACTTAGCCTAAATGATCAGGTGCACGGCTCTTGTGGTCGGACCGTTCCTTGCGTTCTCCGGAGCTCGGGCACGGGATGAGAAGGGAAACGCCCCGGTGTGAAGGCGTTCGGTGGCGTTCAGACTCTCTGGAGTCAAAGCTCTGAGCTCCAGACGTTTTATGAAGTCTGCTCAGCCCAAATAGCAGAGGCACAACAACAGCCCCGAGCAAAACAACATGGAACATTTCTCAGAACCGTCCAACACACAACAACCAACACACAACACACACCAACAACCAACACATAAAACAACACACTACACACAGCACACAACACACAACATACAACACACAACACCCTACACACAACACACAACACTCAACATACAACACACAACACCCTACACACAGCACACAACACTCAACACACAACACCCTACACACAGCACACAACACACAACACCCTACACACAACACAAACCACACAACACCCAACACATAACACAACAACACCGTACACACAGCACACAGCACACAACACTCAACACACAACACATAACACACAACACCCTACACACAGCACACAACACTCAACACACAACATACAACACACAACACCCTACACACAACACAAACCACACAACACCCAAACACATAACACACAACATCCTACACACAACACATAACACACAACACCCTACACACAGCACACAACACTCAACACACAACACATAACACATAACACACAACACCCTACACACAGCACACAACACTCAACACACAACATACAACACACAACACCCTACACACAACACAAACCACACAACACCCAACACATAACACACAACATCCTACACACAACACATACACACAACACCCTCACACAGCACACAACACTCAACACACAACACATAACACACAACACCCTACACACGCACACAACACTCTACACACAAACACTCAACACACAACACATAACACACCACACATAACACCCAACATCCAACACACAACACATAACACACAACACATAACACCAACACACAACACACAGCAAACAACTCATAACACACAACACTCTACACACAGCACACAACACTCAACACATAACACACAACACATAACACACAACACACAACACACAACACATAACACCCAACACACAACACATAACACAACACAACACACAACACCCTACACACAACACTCAACACATAACACACAACACCCTACACACAGCACACAACACACAACACATAACACACACCACATAACACACAACACATAACACAGCACACACAACACCCTACACACAGAACACAACACATAACACATACAACACACCACATAACACACAGCACACAACACACAACACATACCACATAACACACAACACATAACACAGCACAGACAAAACCCTACACACAGCACACAACACACAACACATAACACACCATACACAACACCCTACACACAGCACACAACACACAACACATAACACACAACACATAACACAGCACAGACAAAACCCTACACACAGCACACAACACACAACACACAAACACATAACACATAACATACACCACATAACACACAGCACACAACACACAACACATAACACACCATACACAACACCCTACACACATCACACAACACACAATACATAACACAGCACAGACAAAACCCTACACACAGCACACAACACAAAACACAACACCCTACACACAGCACACAACACACAACACAAAACACACAACACATAAAACACCATACACAACACCCTACACACAGCACACAACACATAACACACACCACATAACACAGCACAGACAAAACCCTACACACAGCACACAACACACAACACAAAACACACAACACATAACACACAGCACACAACACACAACACACAGCACACAGCACACAACACACAACACATAACACACAACACATAACACACAACACACAACACCATTATAATAGATGCCGGCCTGTCTACATGGATTTTCCTCGACATGTAAGAAAGAAAACACGTGTTTATTAATTTGAAGGCTTGATTTGTAATAGAACATAAATTTATTGAGTTATTAATGAATATTAATAATGTGCCCCTGCTCATTCCTTTATATAATTAAAATACTTTTATGATAGGTAAAGATGGCATGGTGTGTTGCTCTTCATGTTATATGAATGTATTTGTGTAAGAGCTCCACAGTCATAAATCCCCACAGATGTAATGATCGGCCCATTACAGAGTGTTCTGTGTCGCCCCGGGCTCAGAACCCGTCCGCAACATCCACATCCGTTCAGACAGGCCAGAACAGCTACATTTCACCAATAATGTGAGACATTCATTAGTTCACTGTTCACCCTTAAACAAACT
>JAWHQN010000154.1:1186784-1193370 GCA_033220385.1 Triplophysa yarkandensis | reverse complement strand
GGCCTCATATCCATAATGGTGAATTCAATAAATACGATACCAAATTTACGAATAGTACCGTATTACATAGCATTACATCACAACTTTAACAACATTTCGATCGATTAAGCTCAAATAAGGATTTCAAATGACACATTTATGTTAAAAACATTATTCAACTTTTACTTTTATCAAACTATTACACTGTTACCAAATGATACCGAAAAATTAAAAAAGATGTATTTTTAAACTTTGAATATATGAGTGTTAGTACAACATGATAGTTCTGACGCTTAAAAGTAAAATTAACAAGGCAATTAAGAATTCATGTTTTTTAATAGTTTATCAAAACCCTCTAACTCCATTACATTCCATAAGGTCCAATTTGTGTAATTCAGCAGCATCTAGATGTAAGGATACAAATCGCAAACTGCAGTTCAGTTCACCTCTCACCCGTCCTTTTCAAAGCACTAAGGTGTCTGACACAGGACAAAACTTTAGTTTTGTTTCCTCCTTTGCACATTGAGATTTAGAGATTCAGAGAACACTCTCTGCGGGCAGGTTGTCAGCCATGAAAATAAGTGATTGCTAATATTGACTTATGTATTCTATAATGACTGAATTTTGTTTGTACATCCGTTCTATATGATTAAGTTGCTTTGATATCAATTCTATTCAAATTTCAAGAGATATTGTTAAAACCGACTGAATATAATCACATGGAACTGATGAACATGATAAAATGAAGTCATTCCATGTAAGGAGACCCGTACTGTTGGTACAGTAGATTAAAGGGTTACTATAGCAACAACTGCTATATATTTGACATGATATAGTGCGTACAGTTTCCTTATCATACCATGCTACAGTGCTTCAAAGTTTGTGAGTTGTTTTACCCCATTACTCAAATCCTAACACATCTTCCTCCATAACCAAAGTGCGTTCCTTTAATATCCCTGATGAACTACAAACCTTAATCGGACAGTTAAATGTGAATTAAGATTTATGTTGCCTAAAGACCTCCTGGGAACTTCCCATTTATGAATTTGAAATGTATAATCAACGTGTCATGAGCGTTCCGGAAGGGTAAGGGCTTGTTTCGTCAAATTGGACGGGCTGGACAGTTTCATACTTCTATCTTTTTTACTCGCTGACAAGGACAGGAGGCTTTTTAGCGCTAATGCAACGAATCGAAGAGCAAATGAGGTGCATTAGGTGTGTAATTGATGCTTTTATGTGTGTATGTTATCATTCATGAACTGCCACGGAGAATGATGGGAGGATTCATGGCCCGAGCCTCGTAAAGCTGCTAAACGAGCGGTATTTTCTCGCAAGCGTTATCGCTCATCTTTATTAATGATGTACGTCATACTCGCACGCTATACTGTACTCTCAACATTCACAATTGCTGCTTTATTACAATCAATACCCATTAGCTTCCACTATCATTTGTTAAATGATAGTAATCGGCATTACGACATTGTTACGACGTTTATGTTTGCTTTATTGAATACAACGTCTTTTTCGACGGAAATGAAGTTGACGTGAAGTTCTAAATTTAATTGTAATTCCTGAGTCGTATATCTTTTCATACAACTTTATTTGTACTTCTTTGATTTTGTCGATGTAAGGATTAGGTTATAGATTGAGGCTTCAACGCTTTAACTTGTTTTATTCGAACCTTAAAAACAAGATGGAATCATAGAATCATCGTTTCATGGCAAACAGATTGAAGTTCGTGCTTTGTATCTTTAGACGTTTAGAGGACGAATCTCTTTCACGCCGAAGCAAACACACGCTGAATTCTACAAGTAATTGCCGCCTGATTGCATACAGTATGCGAGTGTCTTTGCGGGGTGTAGGTAAATGAGAGTTTTGATGGGTTATTAAGCCTAACAAGGACGGGGCACTATTTGCCCCCATCAGCTCCCCGCTATGAGAGCCCTCCACCGCCAAACGATTACTGCTCCGAAAAATTCCCCATCGAAATTAGTGGACCTGGCTAAAAAACCCTCGTAACTTCTCATCTGGTGTTTTAAAAACCCCAAACTTCACTTCAAGGGACTAAAAGAGTGCAAACACCGAAGCGCCAATGTGGCAGACTGTGCTTTATCGTGTTCGGTGAGAGCTGTAATGGACGCCGACGTTGGTTTTCCCCGGATTGAAGGTTGTCAAGTGTGGCCCACATACACGCTTTCTATTGTAGGACATGTAACTACAGTTATTGCGTGCCCTGTTGGTCCTCTAGCTGCTTAATGGCTGACATAGCTGTCAGTCAACAGGCGCTGTGTGGGCGGGGTCAAACCCAAGAGGCCGCAAATGGAAGCGGACGTTTCAAGTATAATCACTTTAGTCGCTGACTACTTTAATGCACTACTTTATTACAATCACGCCGGATGCAGAGACTTTATATGTCAGCTGTCATTTGTGTTCAATTTAAAACCAAACGGCAAATACACCGAGAAATGTATGAACATACAAAAATGTAATTACATACGCTTATGAACGGGAAATAGTCTCCGAGTTTATTAAAGTCTATGGTGATGACATTTCCAAATGTTAGCCGAGACTACGAGAAAGCTTTAATATCGAGATGTGTTTATATGTGGATGCAGATTAGTTGAGTGTTTGAAATCTGCATTTATATTTTATTGGATTCATCATGGGACGATGTGCAAATGCAAACATAATTTCTTCAACTCGAAGCTTAAAAATAGACGTGAAAACTTCTGGGAACATAAAAGGAGGACGAAAAAAGAGCTTTCCGAGCATAAAATGGGTGGAAATTTACCAGTTCTGGTCATGATAGCCAGGTTGGTTATATAAATACATAGTAATATAACGAAAGTAAAACAGAAGTAACGACGTGAGACACGGTTTGTACCAAGTATTGTACAATCCAAATATAATGTATAGATGTATTGTATAAAAATGTCATAATGTGACTCAATGACTAAAAAAGGGCATTGAAGATGTCAGAAAGGGTTTTATGTGTTGTTCTCTCTCAGGGTTTTAACTGTAAGTTTGTTCGGTCTTCTCTCTCCTCGCGGTTGTGGAAATGAGGCCGTACCGTTCTGTAGCCCTATCAGCATCCCCCGTAACCACGGCGGCACTCCCACGAGGGCCCGAGTCAGCATCGATCACGCGGGTCAAAGGTCACCCATGCGGGACTTGTTAGCTTGAAGCAGCATGCAGCTAAAAGGTGATGTTAAACACAATATCGATCCAACAGCCATCCCTGATAGAGAGAGAAAAAGCGTCACGGGAGGTAAAATGAATGAACTAAAGAAGGGCACAAATGAGAAGAGTGGAAGGAACAAGTGAGCGGGAGAAATGGAGATGAGAAATAAAAGAGAAGATAGAAAAGTTAGAGGGCGAATGTGGGCGACTGGAGAAGAAAATAGATTCAACGGAATGAATGAAAACGGCAAATCATAGGAGAGGGTTTTAAGCTATATATTAAATAAAAATAAAACCATTCTCATGTACTAAATCATATAATACAATCTTTGGTTGGTAATCAATATTGTCGTTATTCCTAGATCAAGTTTCACACATTTTTTGTAAAAATTGTGAAATTGTAGAATGTCTCAATGACAATCCGCACTAGATGGATTCCTCAAGTCCCACAGGATTCCGCAAGTGCAAAACCAAACGATCCATGTTATTCCCGCATGACCTTAATGTTCAAAAGCGTATTCAGTGTGCTTCTATAAAAACCAAGAAATCTGACCTTTACGTTCAAACTGGTTTATTTATTAAATAATAAACTCAGTTTTTATCCTGAAATATTTATTATTTAATATAAATCTGTCTTATATATATATATATATATATATATATATATATATATATATATATATATATATTGTACTTTTTTTCTCATTTATATGTTGCACTTTTTCAAGTTAAACAGTAAAATGTCCGTTCAAAAATGTCGTCATACCTTTAGAATCCATCAAATCAGGATATCATATTACGGAATGAATATTCATATATCATTGTATTCACATATGTTATGTGTATATGTACATGCTGTATTTGTATATAGATATTGGCAGCACATTGAGTTGGCATTACAAAGGTCCCAACTTTAATTCTCAAGGAACACAAAATGCACTTCATTTATGTATTTTGTCACTCTTCCGAGTGCTTAAATGTAAACGAAATGTACTTTTCAGAACCTCAAACGCTTTGCCTTATCATTGTGTTAATGGAAGCACAAAATAATGCGAAGCTGACTCTCCCAAAGGCAGTTAATAAGCCAGAAATGCCCCTCCAGACTGGCATTGCTGCAGCGCCAGCTTCGACTCGCAGAGGGCGCTGACGTCTTTTCACATTTATCCGAATAGCCATTTACAACAGCCCAGCTTGGTGCGTGCGCGCATGTGTGCATCTCTCAGGCCTGGTATTTGCTTGAACAAGTTGGGTATCACGTGACCTGCTACAAAGAACAATGCAGTCTATTGTTTGGAGACATCGACAGTTTGGAGCTTAATTATACGGCTAGGAGCTCAACACAGAGAGTGTGGCGTTCAGATGATAGTGTAATGTGTGTGCGGGACGGTTTGGTTAAAAACATAAAACCAGAGGCATCCATCACATTAAGTTTTAATGCCGCTTTGTAATATGCAGTTGCTCCCTTAATAAGAGTCTTCATTGCGCCATTCGTTCTCGAAATATTTGTACCTCTGAAGCGCGGGTGTAGGAGATTTACTCTCCGTTGAGGATAAGAAAGCGTGTCTGCGACTCAGCAATTTGTGGAGTGCTTTGAGTCTAGAGACTGTCAAGACAGTTATGCACTCTCTCCTCATTAAACGAGTCCCACTCCATTTGTGAATCGTTCCTCTTCGGCTTAAATGTCTTTTACTTTCCTTTCTTCTACGGTCTTGATTCCTTACCCTCTCTTGCACTTTCTTCTCTGTCGTCTCTTACATTTCTTCCCTTCCCTCCACTTTTCTTCCTTGGCCTGCCATCTCCTCTCCTCAAATTTAGCTTCTTCACCATTTCCCTTTTCCTTGGTTGCCCTCTCCATTCCCATCCCCAACCTCTTTCCTCTCCTCTCCTCAAAAATTCTCCTTTCTACTCCTTCCCTGCTGTCACCTGTCCTCAGGTATTGCATCTCATTTCTCCGCTCTTCCAATCTTTTCTTGTCCTCGGCTCAAACAGCTTGTCTCCCCTCCTCTTCTGCCCTCTCCTTAAATTGTCTTGTCACTTTTGTTCACTATTGCCCTCTACTTCCCTCTCCATAAATATCTTCTTTTCCTCTGAAATATATTTTCTCCTTTCCTTTTCGATCTTCTCCTCTCTTGCTGTCTGCTTTCATCACCCATCCTTTTCTATTTCTCCGTTTATCTCCTCTCTTGACTTTTACACAATTTTCCTGTCTTGTTTTTTGTAATCTCATACTCTCTCATACTCGCCCTTTCCTTGCTTCTCCTTCCCAGCCCTCTTAATTCCTCTCGTATGGAAAGTTTCTCGTATAGTTTCTCTCCTGACCTGTCATGATTTCTCCTTTCCATTCCTTGCACTTTGCTGTACTATACTGTCCTTTTATTTTCTGACCTCTCCCATCCTTTCCTTTCTTTCCTTTTCCTTTCATTTCCTTTCCTTTCCTTCCCGTTTCCTTTCCATGCCTTTCCTGTTCCTTTCCTTCCTGTTTCCTTTCCTTTTCCTTTCCCTTCCTTTCCGGACCCCTCCTTTCTTTTCTTTCCTTTCCATTCCTGACCTCTCCTTTCTTTTCTTTCCTTTCCTTTCCTGACCTCTCTGTTCCATTCCTCTCATTTATTTTATTTTATTTTACTTTACTTTCCTGACCTCTCCTTTCCTTTCCTTCCCTAACGTTTTATTTCCTGTGCTGTCCGAGTATTCCTTTCCATTAAATTCCTTTCCATTAATTTAATTTCCTTTCTTTTCCTTTGCTTTTCTTCCTTTCCTTTCCTTTCCTTTCCTTCCCTAACCTTTCCTGTGCTGTCTTGTTATCCTTTCTTTTCCTTTGCTTTCCTTCCCTTTTCTTTCCTTCCTTTCCTGGACTCTCCTTTATTTTCCTTTTCTTTCCTTTCAATTCCTTTCCATTCTTTTACTCAACTTTCCTGACCTCTTCTTTCCTTTCCTTTCATGTGCTGTCCTGTTCTTACTTTCCTTTCCTTTCCTTTCATTTCCCTTCCTTTCTTTTCCTTTTATTTCTTTTCATTTCCTTTCTTTTCCTTTGCTTTCCTTTCCTTTCCTTTACTCTACTTTATTTCCTGAGCTCTCCTTTCCTGTGCTCTCCTGTTCTTCGTTTCTATTTCATTCCTTTCATTTCCCTTCCTTTCCTTTGCTTTCCTTCCCTTTTCTGGCCTCTCCTCTCCTCTTCTTTCCTTTCCTTCCCTAACCTTTCCTTTCCTGTGCTGTCTTGTTATTCCTTTCCATTACATTACATTCCTTTCCTCTTTTCTTTTCTTTTCCTTTGCTTTCTTTCCCTTTTCCTTCCTTCATTCCTTTCCTGCCCTTTCATTTCCTTACCTTACCTTTCCTGACCTCTCCTTTCTTTTCCTTTCCTTTCCTTTCCTTTCCTGACCTCTCCTTTCTTTTCCTTTCCTTTCCTTTCCTTTCCTGACCTCTCCTT
>JAWHQN010000154.1:1124284-1181784 GCA_033220385.1 Triplophysa yarkandensis | reverse complement strand
TGAATTGATAATCATCTTATTGACTTGGAAATTATTTGTTTGACAGTTCATTTTTAATCCACTTCTTTTTTGCGGAATCGAGACGTCCAAAAAAAAACATTAGCAAAAATAATACATTTGAAAATGTAGAAATAACAAATCTGAAAAGTGACGATTCAAAAACAAGACAACAAACTGTAACATCAGCAATTTCGAAAAGAAAATAAGTCCAAAAACATGACGACAAATCAATAAATCTGGAATTTTGTTTGAATGGCATCGTTGGACTAAAATCCTTGTGATTCATGGTTTATTGTTTTGTACTTAGAATGAATGTTAGTTTTTTATTTTCACCTTTTTATTTTCATTATATTTTCTGATTTGTTGTTTTATTTTGCACCGCGCGTCATAAATGAATTGTTTTTGGGGCAGTCCAAGCAAATGGTAGTCAGACATATGTTACTGACATGAGAAAGACTTACGAGATTTAAAGTCAAGTCTTATTTTTCTCAAGCTCATAACTCAACATTATAAACTGCATGAAATGTCCTTAGAAGTAATCACTTTAAAATTGTCTTCTTACTTTACGCCATTTCACAATGGACGTTTTCTTATAATACTTGTAATTTGAGCTGTCAGGTAGTATTTAGTTGAGAATGTCAGTTTGACATTGAAGTTTTCGCTGTTATAAGTACAAACATCAGATGTTCACACGAGTACCTTGGACAGCTCCAAATTCAGTTCAGTTATAGACTGGCAGCACTGCTGCCGGTAAGTTACTGTAGGTCTTACAGGAAACCATTGCATTGGCTGTTTGAGGATATTAATACCTGTAAATACCAGATCAACACATTTGCAGAAACCTATTTATCAGCCTCACTTAGTAAATTGGTAAATAAGTAAATGTATAGTTTTTCTGGCTTCTGTATCGTTTCTGTTTTAAACGGCCATTGCAGGAGTTCTTGTCAAACAACTACAATAACCGTTTTCCGTTTTCCCAAAATATTACTGTAAAATGGCAGGAAAGCACTGTCAGACAACACTGTTGTGAGTCACTGTAGTTACATGTACTGAAACTACTGTAATGATCGTTTAAAGAAGTCTTTACAGAAGACCTAAAGTAACTGTAGGTCTCCTGTATGTTACTGTAAAAAGCCCAGTAAGAATTAGAAGTGTTTACAAAAGTCTAAAGTAACTTACTGTAAAAATGACAGCTGTGTTCAGGTGTTGTAGACATGTATTGTTTATCGTTATTTAATTTAATAAATCTATCTTTATTTGAGAATGCTAAGCATTCAAAACTTTACAGCGGTGACATCATAGTGATATTTGTTTCGAAATTCATTGTTTTGTGGCTTGTGCGCAAACAAGGTGCAAAAATGATGCTCACTTGGTGTCAGAACATAAAAAAACAGTGAAAAAAGTGATTTCCCTGGAGCTTTCAACATAAACTTTCAGATAAACAGGGAAAATAAAATGGCAGAAATGGCATTGTGGATTCTGTTTTTTAATGAAAATGCTTAAATATTAATAAAACGTATTTTTAAGCATTTTTATGTTGTCTTTTTAAAAATTATTAAAATAACAATTATTGCTACTATTGTTTAATATTCAGTCCTGAACATCACAAAAAGTTTGTGTAAAACTACAACTGCATTTGCTCCATCTTAAAGATTTCGCACAGTCATGCATAGACTAAAACAACCTAATCATGGCATCATCCAGAGGTTTGTTGCAGTTATTTTTGGGGGGGTCATTCTTTTTTTAGGTTGAAATTTGTATAAAAATCAGATCCGACCTCGTATCGGTCTTTGTGACGTTTTCCAAGATTTACATAAAGGGATTCTGATTGAGGTTCCAATGATTACAAGAGTCTGCATGCAGATGAACACATCACTTATTTCTCCTTCCCTGGTTGATTCTTCTGTCTACGGTGCACTTAAACAGTCACTAGCCTATAAACAGTGCCGAAAGAGAGAGAGAGAGAGAGCGATTGGGATCTTTTAAATGATTTGTGCTTCTGGCATGTTCCCAAAAGCACTCAGTGACCTGAAACCTTGCTCAGTGATATTTCGCTCGGATGCGACATAAAAACAAACTAAATATGCTTCCGTCTAGAAATAGAATAAAGAAGAATAACAAATGAAGTTCAGGTCGGGTCACAGCTTTCAGCAGAGGAAAAAAACGTGCATATACATAATAGAAATCAAACAGCTGTATCTTAAGAAAACGTTTTTGATCCCCGTCGTTGGGAAAGAGCTCATACTGCTGTTATACGTTTTATCATGCCATGCTAAGAGGATGCCAGGTTCTGGGTTGTGGCCTACTGACCCAAGTCATTGTTTGTATTCTGACCACACGTTTTCCTTACATGCCTGGGAAAGTTTTAAAGGAGCACTTTGTAGATTTTGCCGTATCCTGTGGTGAGGTTGGGAACTGCAACCCGTGTTTCCGTCCACTGCTCTCCCCTACCTTTCGAGACACTAGACACTCTTAATAAATGATAACCCGTTTTCGTTACATTGTGTTTGAGCCAAATGAACCAAGGTTTCACTTATACTGGGAATAATGTTCTTCACAAGAACCTTTGACCCCCTATTATTTTTGAAGATTCAAGTATATTATATTTCATATAAGATCCCTACTGAGGTGCATTTATGTGCGCTTTTGTTGTGCGTTATCCTTGTTGTGTATAGAAGCCATAGAGACTTTGCATTTCCAATTTTGTCATTTGTTGTTTTTAAATAACAGTGTGAACAATTATGTTTTTAATCGTTATACATGATCTTTATATTGTTGCCAAATAATATTTGGGCACTTAGAACAAGGGTGCCGAGACTTTTTAAAGCAGTTTATCTTCGGTGTTGGTTTTTAAGAATTAAATGTCATCTGCTCAGAGTTTCACAGTTTGTTTGGGTTTTAAAGAAGAACCGTAATTCTTCAACATATGAAATCTCTCGTCACATATGTACTATGTATGACTTCAGAGTTGAATACCGGCGAATAGTTTTATATTGAAATGTGGACTCTAATGACGGATTGAAAGACACGAAATGACACACAGAACTATATTCATGCTGAAACCCCATTAGTTTCAGACAGACACCGAGTTCTCTCGCCGACTAAGAAAGGCAGCGAGAGAGATGAGAGAATGAGAGCGCTCACTTTTAATGGATATTTAAAGGGGATGTCAAAGACAGAAATTACATGCATTTGTGAGAGGTCGTTCTCGTCGGCTTCGGTCCAGACACTAGAAAAAGCGTTTATATGAAATGAACATTACACGTATCGGTGACATGTTTCCTTTCATAACACTCCATTCTGCTTGTCATTTCCTTAGCTAATACCTTTCTGAATTAAAACAGCCGAAAGGTTATCGTAATCCAATTTCAAAGACAATACCCTTCCGGGACCCCTCGGGAATCATCGGCGTTCGGATCAGGATTGCTTTCCCTGCTTGCAGGATGTAGATTATAACAGAGAAGGAAATAATTATGTCTTTGCATGAGAGGCAGGCAGAAATATCTTGGCCTTATTGAAGATGGCAGTGTAGAGTTTGCTTTCATATACTGCGAGTGTTGGATTCATGAAGCAGTAAACAAGGAGAAATCTTTTTGTCCGTCTGTGTTGTCTAATGCAATATCGCAGTTGTAAACAGAGGCCGTGGTTTTAAATGAAGTTCGGGTTTTGGTCCCTTCTGATAGGAAACCTATGAATGCTGGTGTTGTGATGAATAAACCGTAGGCCTCGGGTGCAAAAATTAAGAACGGTTGAACTTCGAAAAGATGCTTTGTGGATGAAGCTTTATTTTTAAGAGTCAACACCTTTAATGGTTCATAAAATCTTATTTTCTTTGTTTTGATGTCATGTTATGTCTTTTAACACTTGTAATACCATATAATGACAAATGACATTATATGGTATTAATACAAGTATAATGATATCGATCACCTACATACATGTCTATGATGTTCTTTTAAGTTTTCGGCTTTTACGTTTCAAACCAAAACAACAGTCAACGTAAGTGATAATGGTAACATGTTTCTATGTAATCTCTTGCTGTTATCTGACCCTTTTTAGTGACGAGTAATCTACTATTCCCAAAACAGTAATCAGATGAAGTTACTAATCCAAGTCACTTTGCATTACTATTTGTGTAATTTTCCTTCGTAAAAATCCTATATATATATATATATATATATGTGCATGATCCAACTGTTTAAATGTAAATTTCTTAATTTGAAATGTATTATTTATTTTGTTTATGCATGCATCGGTTACGTGTAATCGTGATGTACCTATCATTTGTATTTATCTTAAGGTGACAGCTTAATCTAAAAAAAGGTTTAAGGCACACTAATGTCATGCCTTCAAAAGATAACACTCGAAACCTTTTTCTAAAGTAATGTTAAGAAATTTGTAAAGAAAGACTTAATGTACCGATTGAATGGTTGTTTAGTGTCATTCACGTCATGCATTTAAAGCCGCCTTTCAGCGCAGTTGATTATAAATCCACATCCTGTGCTTAAACCACAAACAGAATGTTCTTTAAACATTGCTTTTATAAATTAGAGTTATATAGAAATAAAAATCAAATCAAACGTCGAGGCTTCAACAGTTTAAACAGTGTATTTTATCTAAACACATACTGTATGCTCTTGAGCAGAGTCCGCAATCAAACTGGATTTGAGAAAATACAACAAGATTTTCTTAAATTTAGTTGTTTTCTTAAATTTACTGAAACTAAATCAAATATTATACATTTTATCAATTAAATCGGTTAAAAACACATTGACATATTAAATCGGGCTTCAATCGTGATCAAGAAATCTGATTGGACAAGGGCCTGAGTATCTTGGGACAGGGAAGGAGTTAAAATATAAAGTTCTTTATTTTCCTTTCTTTCTTTCTTTCTTTCTTTCTTTCTTTCTTTCTTTCTTTCTTTCTTTCTTTCTTTCTTTTTCTTTCTTTCTTTCTTTTTTTCTTTCTTTCTTTCTTTCTTTCTTTCTTTCTTTCAGGAAATAAGTTCAGGAGATACATTGTTGGCATTGCTGTTACATACACACTTTCAAATAAAGTTAGTGTTGGCAAAAAATGGTTTGCATTTTTATGTTGAGGCATCAGGGGTGTCGAATATAACAAATACAGCAACTTGTTATCTGACTTAGTAAGATTACTTGACTTTAAAATGAATCAAGCTTCTTTAAAAACAGGCAATCAAAATCAGATGACCTCTTTTAGTAACTGTCACACCATTGGTCAACAGTGTTTTGCTTATTGCACTCAAAAAAGTATGGAAAGTAATTTAAAGCAAGTAAACCTTCGTATAAAATTTTGTGTATATGAAAAATTTGTGTTTATGAAAATATATTTTGTGTCAATTTTGTGTTAAATAAATAAATCTGATTAACCCAAATATTTAAGGTTCACCAAAAATATTGCCGTATATTTTGATTATATATTTGTTAAATAAGATTTTTATTCATTACATGACCTTAAAAATATTTGTACATTTTAGCTTAGTAAAAATGTAGTGTTGGATTTTTATTCAGTTATTTTAATATGTTCCTCTGAAATATATTTTTATCGTTTTAAAAAAACCATGTGGTGTATATGTATAATTCTTTAATAATTGCCATGCAAGCTTTGAATTTTGTTCAAACAAGACATCCTATGAAGCCACATTATTGAGCAAGACCTCTCACGTTTTGTGTGTTTTTACATGATTGTTGCTCGTTGGGTTTGTGGCGGTTATAACCGTTGACTCAGGCTTATAGGAAATCACAGAAAAGCACAGTAATGGGCCACGGTGGGTGCCATGGAGCGATGGATCACACTCCTATCAAAACCAGCCTGTGGGCTTTGGCTTCAATCTATCCATCAAACCGTGTATGTGCGTGCTGTATCAGATGCACAAAGGGAGATAATTGTGATGGTGTAGACACAGCCATGCATCAAAGTCACATGTTGGATTGATGCTCTAGACTGTAATGATCTCCTATTGAAATAACAAATATGCTTCTTCCTTTTGTCTCTTATTTTTCTAGTTTGCAAAGTTTGTATTTATCTTTTCTGTATTGCAATTGCATTGGGAAAGTGCAGTGGGACACATGCTCGATCAATCTGAAAGGACGTCTTATTTATAGTCACAAGTTCTTGCACATTGCACACAATCTGTAGGTTGTATACATTTTATAGACACTACACCAAAGGTCCAGATGCTATTGATTACAGTTAACATTTAACTTTGGAGACAAACATTAGTTAATGTAAGAGAACAAAACAAGCAGAAACGACCATAGTGGATTTTAAAGGATTGTACATTGTGTAAATGTGCAAAAATGTTATATTTATATAGAAATTACCTTTTCCCTTCTGTTCCAATATTTAAGTATAATCATGGACAGCCCAAGAAGATCCTTACTCAAATAAATAAGTTATTTTACTAAGGACATCTCCCTTTACCCCATTGGGATGTCCAGGCCTGCAACGGAAACCCTCAACATCCAATTGGCCACCCTGGGCGCCATCCCAAATTGGGATTCGCTTCTGGTGTTGGCGAAGGTCAAGAAATTCCACAAGCATTGTATTTCATTCTAGGCTGACCGTCTTGCCGGTGAACCGTTCTTCCAATGTTTCGAAGCGTCACTCCTTAAGTTCAAGTAGTGCCGCACGATTACAACTGAAATCATAATTGTCGATTATTCACCATAAATTTGCATTCGCGGTCATTTTTGACGATTCATAGATTTTAAATGAAGTGTTTAAATGTTACATGGTAAATTCTAAACATTCACAATTAAATAATACAATGTAGATAACAAATAGTAAAGGCAGCCTTTTTCTTTAAAATAATATAATCATTTTTATTTGAAATACACAGAAGCTTTGTAAAATATCTGTCATGAATCATTCGCCTTTACGCTGTATAATGTCTTTGTTTGGTTAAACACAAGAAATGCGAAAAATATTAGCAGCAGAGATTTCTGATCAATTGTCTACCATAGTAGACAATAATTGTATCATGTTTGTTGTGTTGAACACAAAATAACATATTTTGAAGCGTTTAGGGAAACACAAATGCGGGTCACTCCTGACTACCATTTTTGGACTACATCAGAAATTTCAACCATATTTCTTTGTGTTTAACCAAACAAAACCTGTTTAAGGTTAAAGGTGAGAAATCCCTGACAAAATATAGTGAAATGTGATCATGTATAGTAAACATTGCTAAAGGTGCTGTCTTTCTGGTGTTCGTTGCTTATATTCTGCCTCTTAATGATTATGGTGATCTGTGCCAGGAAAGGGATGGAAAAACACATATTAACATATTCATTTTATCTTCTGTTACTGCAAACTTTGACAAGATGTGAAGAGCAGAACATAACCTTTCTTATATTATTTGTTTTGTCTAATGCTCAAGAACAGAAGCTCCCATACAAATTAAAACTAATTATAAAATTGTTTGAGATATTTCAAATATAATGCAGCCGTGAACGAACAGCAAACCTGGATTCAAAGTCAGTAACTTAAATTCTTTACTGTGGCCTATTTCAAAAGTTCCCTGCCTTATAATTCATGAAACGTAAACTGGAATTTAATGTAGTATGTATGTATATATATATATATATATATATATATATATATAAACCATATAAATGAATCAAGAGCAGGGCTGGAGAACTGGTTTGGCATGATGAGCCACACTAAAAAAAGAACATTGTTTGGTAAGTTCCTTTTCAAATTCTTTTATGAATCTTGGATTTAAAGACTATCTTATTAGACGTTCAGCAACACAACGTCCACTGTGATATGCAAACTACTATGTGAAGTGCACCGCTATGACCGCAGGGTCATCGTGGCCGCCTTGCACTGATATTTTTAATATTTCAGCCATGATAAGCCATGATGGTTTGAGTGATCTTTGTAATACCTGTTAGGTTGTATTTATTTCAATGTCGTGACAGCGTAAAACGTTCAAATGACCAAAGTGCCGCAGTTGACCCTTTCTTTCCCCGGGCTATTCTGCAGGCATCCTGCTGACTTATAGCTTTTATTATATTCATGCCTTTGTGTGTCTCCATCCCCGAACTGATCTAATGATCTCCCAGACGCACCATTTCATAATCTATAACCAGTCCAGCAGAGCCCAGGTGCTTTGATTCTCCGGAACTGCCTACCCGAGGCCCCAATCAGGTGGTCGGATTTAACTAAATGGCCTTGCCTGGCGTTGTTTAGCTCTTTAAATGTTTTAAAGGACGACTGGGCTTTAAAGTGATAGGGTGAGCGGGACGGGCTGCCAATTTAAATGACGAAGAACACGGGGGTGAGCCGACCGCTGGGCCGTGCCTTTCATCTGCCGGAGACGGGTCCTTTAATGCTCGGCCGGAGGAAAAACGGCAATCATAAATATGGTTTTGATTTTCTTGTGAGCCGCAGCAACAACAAATTTACAAGGCGACAATATTAGAGGACATTGATCGCTGTCTATTTGGAGACATAATGGATGTTGACCTTTTTTGCGGACTTTGGGGCGTTAAACTACAGGCACTGGCGTCTTTCTTGGACCGAGGGGGGATATGGACGGGTGGTGGCTGGACATTAACACAAATTAGAGCCTACCATAAAAGGTCCACATCAATTTTCGGCGGAATGTGCTTTCGTCATTACCGTGGCAATGAGGTTCTGTAAACCGTTGCGAGATGCTGTGGCGCTTGTCTCGCCCACCATTAAATACCATGATTTGCGTCCACTTTCTGTCTTTCTCTCTCAACTCTCTCCTCTCTCATGCATGGACATTGGCGTTCATTGCAATCACAGTGTCATTTCTGGCTACACAAACACCTACACAATGTCATTTTTCTCCAAATGTCCCCATAAGCTGTTATGCCTCAATTACATACATCTAAAATGCTGCTATAATTGCCCAACTCTTTTGTGCATTCTAGACATAGGAAATACATTCTTCCTGTGGGCACATGACTTGAGAACAGAATAGAAAAACAGAACTATTGTGTTGATAATGTGGGGTTTATGCAACAACGCCAGCACAATAAGCAGAGCGCGCTTGGATTTGTGGGTCTGGCGGATTTGAATCATTATAGATCAAATCAAAAAAGATGTTGTCAAGCAGGTGATGGGTACATGGCTGTCAGCACAATCTGCACAGCATGTTTTGGCATTTAAAAACCCTTCGAAATGTTCGCAACACAGGTTGTGTCTCAAGGCTTGGTTTATGAATGTAATGCTATTAATCATGATATTTCCAAATCACATGGCCTTATATATTATTCTTGAGGGATTCGTTTAGTGTGAAATGTCCATGAAATTTCTTTGTCAAGTAGAGAATGGATAGTAACTTGAGCAATAGGCCATTTTATGTAATTTGGGTTTTATAATTAGGCCGCATGGTAGCTTAAAGGGATTGTAAACTCAAAATATTGGCTAAATTAATTTCCAAATCTGTAAACATTTCTTTGTTAAATTGAACACCAAGATATTTGGAAGAATTTTTTAACGAAGCCATACCTTGACCCAAAATGACAATGGCGGTCAAAAGGATCACAGAATGTTTTTCTGTCCTACATTATTGAAAATTGAGATATATTAAAATATTAAAAAAAATGTTTCTAGTCTACGGGGTCCTTAGACTGTAACTTTCTCTCAATTCATCCAAACAATGGAATTTGTACGGATTTGAAATGACTAAAGATACAATTTCTGACAATGTCATTTTTTGCGTGTATGATCCCTTATCCCTAAAGTCTCAAAATAAATAACGATTTTTGCAGAAAATTGTTTAAATAAAGATATTTATTTAAGTTATATAATATTTATATTTATATTATATAATATAAACGAAGAGACATCATTTCATAATATTTTAATACTGCAAATTCCCTAATAATTTTATAAATTTTTTTCGATTTTATTGGTCAGTTTTGGCGGAAGCATGTCCTTCTTGAATTTGTATCATTTCTTAACGATAAGCAAGTGCAAAGACGTTCATAAGCTAGGCTTTAACCATGGCTTTATTTTGTTTAGTTCAGAACAGCTGGCCAAATATTGGCATGGATAACCAAGGCCGCCTCTCAATATGCATTGTTTCAACTTCTTGTGTTGGCCTGCAACTCGATTTTTCAAGTCAAGTTGCAGTGTCTCAAAGCATCTGGAAAGAAGTGTGAAACAAAGAAAGTTGTTCGAAACGGGGCAAGAAAATGACAGCCTCCTTCTCGCTATTGTAAAGAAATGCACGCTTTATATGACTCATGTCATATGAATAGAATCAGAGTCGGCACCTTTTAAAACAGCTTCGTTTTCTCGTGAGATCAATTGGTTCACCCGTGGTGGTCCTTAAGACATCTGCAGTGGTGTTGGCCCTGCAGTTTTTCATAATTTCTTCGCTTTGGTACGTGTGAAAACTCCCTGGAGTACAGGAGAGGGCGTTTGGTGTCAATATCAGATCTTTTTCTCCTGGCGGAGGTATCAGGAGGTTTCAGATGGGTCTACGGCACCCACGCAGGCCAGTGAGTCAGACTGCACTCAGACGTACTAGAACATTCTCAAGGCATAATGGAGCTTGTTTACTCTTCCTTATCACCTGTCTTGGTCGTGCAATCGTCTATGTGAAGGTGCACTTTTGAGACCCGTAACCCCTCGTTTTCCGCAACCCCATGTCCATTTGGGGAAGGCGCTTTAACTCCATCCAGGTTTGTATCAACAGCATTTGTGCAGCGTACTACATTTTCGTGCCGTTACGTGACGGACTATGTGAAAAAGTCTTTTTTGAGGATATTGTAACAGTTATGTGATGCACAATAGCCATGAGCGCTGTTGCTATAATGAGATGTGGCAGTGAACTAAATCAGTGCGAGGCCCTTCAAAACCTTATCAAGGAATTCGCCATCACTGCATTCGTTTCAAGGTGCATCACATTGTGGATGCCCAAGATGTCCAATGTAACAACACATTTGTAGTGCGATATGAATATGCTTTATGGTGGGTTACCTTAAGTAACTAAGCAACAAACAAAAAATGAGCAAAACAAGGCACAGTGACATTACTGTTGCAATGGCCAAATACTCATTATATCCACTAACAAGTAGTGTTTCTAAATCCTATCCTTAGAAATACCCGAATGAATTATTGTATGTTATTCTTAACTCATAGTTCATCATTTCAAACCTGTAGGACTTTGCTAACTTGCAACTCAACAATATATATCGTGAAATGTCCATTTAATCTTGTGACGTATAATGGGAGTTAATGTGGGCAATGGTATTTGGTTTCGGGCATTCTTGTGAATGGGTTGCCTGTCCCATGCAGTACTATCCAATATGGGCAATGCCCAAAACGGCCGTCATAAGAAAGTTGGGTACGGTTCGATTCAACGTCCGAATTCAAGTGTATGATTCAGGGCAAACGGATCAGAAATTACAAGCAGAATAGTATTTTTGCCCCAGGCCAGGCTTGTATTGAACCAAGCCGAGTGTTATGGCAAATAAAGCTTCTCTTAAGATACAGCGTCAAATCTATTTGGGTGCGTCGGATTTATTCACAAGCTATACGAAAAATGGAACGGCCAATCAAAAATCTGTTTAGATGTACAGTCTCTACAATGGTTTAAACATTCTGTTTAAATCGGACAAACATAACACTCAAGGTAATGGGGAAATGGTTATGACATCATGACATAGGCTTCCATGGACGCCAAAGGAAAGTAGCCAAGAACACGAACAGACACAATGACTCCGATCCTGTTCCTATTATATCACTTGCATTGCACCGTATGGACATAGAACTGACGCACAAATATAAAGTCTGGAATATCTGGCAACGCGTGCGGTTGAGTAAATGATGAGCGAATTTGTTTTTCCAGCACTGTTTTAACATCCGCACAGGTTATGAATGTTATGCTCTGCGAAGCAGATGATATTTTGGAGTGTCTGTCACGGCTCCTGGTGCTCGGTGAACTCGGAGTCGGGTCAACGTGTCCGGTTATGTCCACCTCACCATGGTTACTGTTGGAAAGCCCTCACTGTGTCTGGCAACATTAGAATGCTGGAGTTCACCTGCCACAACCTGTCATGAAAACAAGAGGACCAAAGCATAAATGCATGAGTAACCGTGTAACCGAGTGTGTGACGGAGCGCTATTTACAGATCTCTCGCTCCGTCTGTGTAAATGTTATGCTATATAAAACCCGAGATCAAACTGTGCCATGAGTTTGTGTGTGAAGCGATTTCCTTTCCGGCGAATAAAAACTCTGTTGAAAACTTTTCAGCTTATGTAGGCCGCATAAATGAGATTACAGTCAATGCACAAATACTTTAAAGCCAAGATTGATGTGGTTGCTAGGGTGTCGCCAGGGTGACGATTAAAGTAAAAATGACAGTATTTGCTACAATTGATGTACTTGAGTTATACTACAAAACAGTGTAGTGTAATAAAACAGTGTAACAATACTGTACATTTTTTACTTTTACGGTTACATTGAACCTAGGGTCTAAGCACCATGCGAAAGCTTTAGATCTATCTGTTTACGAAGATTCGCAATATTGACATGTCATGGCATCGATAGTCTACAAGGGTGTATCTCTCGTGTCGGGCTTGTTTCACACCAAATTTCATGTCTATACATTAAGGTTTGGTAAAGATCAGCATCATTGTCATTATGGTGTGCTCGCCGTCAATGCGTGGACACGCTAGATGGAAATGGATTGGCCAATGACAAATATTTTTGTGTGTGTGTGTGTCCGTCCGTGTGTGTGTGTGTGTGTGTGTGTGTGTGTGTGTGTGTGTGTCTGTGTGTGTGTGTGTGTGTGTGTCCGTGTGTGTGTGTGTGTGTGTGTGTGTGTGTGTGTGTGTGTGTGTGTGTGTGTGTGTGTCCGTCCGTGTGTGTGTGTGTGTGTTTGTGCGTGCGTGTGCGCGTCTGTGTGTTTTTGTGTGTCTTTGAATGTTCCTTCGGTCCTCCCCTGCCACTGCTTAAAACTGATCTGAGAAGAGCATCTGAGGTTTTATCAGAGACACGCAGTTCTCCTTCCTGATCTCAGAACAGCGTTCGGTTCCTTTCAGGGATCTGGAGCCCCTGGAGACTTATCTCAGAGCGGCTCTTCTCTCCCTCCATATGCCCACTACAGTCTGCGGGTCTCCAGACAACTGTACGGATCCTTCTGAAGAGGACATAAAAGTGTGAGGGCGAAAAAAATGTGAAACAAATGTGTGATATTGGGAGATTGAAGTTAACAAATCTTTAGAAAATCTCTAGGGATGTGATATCGGAATTCTTCGTGAAAACCGTGTTGGATATGTGAATCAGGACGAGAGTGCGTTAAGAGTGCACACAGATGGCATGTACTCGTAGATAATGCCACGTGTGAGATAGTGACGATGGTGGATTTGGCTTTATCGGCGTCGGCGGTGTTCCAATCTCCGTGGAGACCCTAGAGCGATGACATCATTACTGGGGGTGGTTCTAACACATTCTATTTAAATGCAGACGTGCTAATTGGCTTGGCAGAGGCTTCAGTCATCTCCATATTCCATCCCCCTGTGACCGCCAAACTATTTAAACATCAGTGTTAACCACCTACACGTGATGGCGTGCACCAAGCGCTCTCTCTCTCTATTTTACCTTTAAGATAAGGGCGGTAGACGTGCCTCCGGAGAGCTGGCAGATGTTTTCACCCAGTTTACTGCCTGTTAAGATGAAGGGACGGTAAAACTCTTCTGTTTTACGATTGAGATGCTGTTTGTGTGGATTGGCGGCAGAATCTGGTATTATGTCTCCCTCAGGGGTCATTGGGTCCTGTCATAGGAATCCAAATAATCTGCGTTTGCAGGAGGTGAGAGATGCAAGGCAACATTGGGATGGAGGATCACAATCCATCACAGAGTTTTAGGGACAGGGGTATCGATGTGTCTCGAACAATACGTCTGAGACTGGGAACCTTTCACGAACTCAATACCAAATCCCTGCCTCGAATCAGGGCTGCGTATGGATCGATACACATTTCAAACAAACCAAATCACTAAACAAAGCGTTTTTAGAATAGCCGACGTACAATTTGATGTATGCGGAGCTGTGTACAGTTGGTCTTGCGTTTCGAAAATGAAGACCGATGTCATATTCTTTCAAGGCTTCATTAAGTCTAAATATGTTTTGCATACCTTAGGTTACTTTTAAAGGTTATTCTATTTTCATGATGATGTGATAACGCTCCAAAAAAACAAGATGGAAAAACAGAATCTCCAATAATCTTTAACATTGATAAAGGTCAGCAGAAGCATATGGCATGTTAACTATATCCCTGCAACCCGGCCTAAAGCATCTCTCAAGTCCACCGACCTCCTTCATTTCCCCTCCTTCATAGCATCGCGACCGGCCCTGAAGCTCAACCCATCTGGAGATCCCCTGCCAGGCAATGGCATGACCCAAACCCCCCTGGCACTACCAGGTGGCACCCAATATGCCAGCCTCCGGAGCCCGTCCTTCTAAGTCATCGTACATTATATTACGGAGAATAGGAGGCTGTATATCAAACATCAGTTTGCCCAGATGCTTTTGTGTTTTTCCTTTAAGCTATCTTGTGCCACAGCCATGCCAAGAGAACGCAACCACAGCAAGAAGGGTTTCAAGAAAAATGCGTACAATGCTTTTCGTCTCCAACCCCCGCTGCGTTTGCGTGTTAAATCGCATTTTAATTGTGTCAAAGCATTCGCTCAGTTTCTCTCTGCCTCACACATCTATAAAAACATGTCTGTGTGAGGGTGTTGATTAGGAAGGTAAAAATACAACATGTAGGATTTTATGCTAATTAGCCTTTAAACCTTGCTCACGTCAGCGAGAGTTCATAATTAACACGTTCAGAAGGAAGTGGCGAAAAAGCTTGGGCGGCGAGATTGGCTGATCGGAATGAAATTAGCAGTGTGAAAATCAAGACATTTCCATTTTTCCTCCTACCCGCACCTGTTTGCTGTGGACATGAGGCGTTTTTCCAGCTCGACTGATATTTCTTCCGTAGGTGGACTCAACATGGGGTTGTTCACTTAGCATTGCCGCACTGTGGATTTTCCTAGAAAGGAAACTTAATGCAGAACCATTTGGGGGGGGGGTTGAAATTGTATTGTAGTTTGTGGTTAATCATGTACGTTTACTCACCTACGCTCCTCACGCCAAGCATCCTTAGTAATAAAGATGAAAAATTGCAGCTATTTTGTAGTCTTGTAACCATGACGTGCGTGAAACTTGTTTTCTTTAAAAAAGTAAAAAAAAAATGTTATTTTATAAAAAAAATGCTCGACTAATGTGTCATCATGTTGAAAAGTAATTTTAGCGTATTGTGAACAGTCCTCGACAGTGACCTGCGTTTAAAAAAATGACAATCTTTTATTATCTTTGCCCACATGTTTGCCAACGAAACGTTTTTTTTCTAAGGTTCACATTGCAGGTCTTGGTGCCCCATTCTGATTTTGTGATATCGGAGGTTTTTCGACGACTCGCTAACGTTTAAACGTGGGCAAATGTGGATATCTAAATTCACGCTCTACACTGTGAAACAGCCCAAGCTGGCATAGCAAGGAAAAGTGGCATGATCGTCATATAGTTTTGTACTTTAGGGTTCTACATTGGCTGTCTTCCAACTTGTGGCATTACTACCACCCAATGGTTTACGATTGTTGATGTCATTTGCCACTATCGCTCATTCGCCCGTCCATCGTTCTTCACGCAGTATCCAATCTCTCCGTTAACATGGACGACGCAAATACATGTATCCAAGTCACATGGGATTTATTTACGCATACGAATGTCTAAAATCGAAAAGCCGAAACTCTACGACTGTACAAATCGACAGCCCTCTGCGATATCAACTTGAGTTTACAGTTTCTGTACGTCAAACAGCCAAACATATGTTTTTTGTGCCGTTTCCATACAGTCTTATTTGGCTTTCTCAATCCTTGGCTTATGTTGTGTCTTGGCCTCTTGACGGATCCGAAGTGTCCACTCGGTCTCCAAGCGATCCGTGTTTCCGCGAAGTGCGGCCAGGCCCCGAGAGAGTTACAGTGTCGGGGTGAGCGACGACTGCCGAGAGCTCAATCTGAGTGCATGTTCTCCTTCCCTCTCTCTCCTGCCGGCTCTTCATTTTAAATCATCGTCCTTGTTCCCGGTGGAACCTAACGTGGGATTTTTTACCGAACAGGATTGTAGGTTCCCGTAGGGCCGGTCGGACAGTACATCCAGACAGGTGCAAATTAAAGAGGGAGGGACGATAGCTGAGGTGAGAGAATGGAAAAGAGAAGGAGACAGACAGCGGCAGACTCAATAAGACGTATGGAGAAAGATGTAGATGCTTGGCATCGTCGGTCATTGGTGGAGACATTTCGTAAAGGGGCTGCGCAGTGGTTTTCTTCAAGTTCAATTGCACTGCATTCATTTTCGAACACGAACGTTAATGTGTATTTCGTTTGTGTAGATTGCGTTCTCGCTCGCCAGAGCACGAGTATGTATGTGCGCAAGGCCGGAACAGGTGTTTATCTGTTGCTGATGCTGTTGTTTCTAGTCTTTATTTCAGGGAGAGCTGTTGTCTCGCCTGATCATTTGATTTAATTACTGAAGAGAACAGAGAAGCCTGTCGTAATTAGCTGATTTGGGGAAAGGCTCTAATCCATGCAGGTGCTTTCTCTCTGTGATAAACACGCGCACACGCGCACACCCGCAAACGTGCACTCCAGAGTGAGACATGTATAAAAGACGTGTACCTATTAGAGTTGCCGCAGTGGGTTTAAGAGGTGCTCATGACACCCCTCAAGAACTGTTGGCTTACAGAGACCCGTGTCGAGCCACGAATTAACACGTTCGTGCGCGTGTATTAAAATGGTACTGTTTTATGCACATGTCGCACATTTTCGAAAAACAACATGTTAAACGACTGAAAACAGACTGCACATTTACCCTATAGGTGTACATTACCATCAAACATATGCAGTTTTGTTAAAATCTCACATGTTTTCCATGTAATTATTTTTAAAATCCATATGTAAAATTGTAGAGATGGAATGCATATGCAGGTGTACATAATACATTATACATATCTATATAAGTACGAGTCATTGTATTTTTTAACAGGATATTACCGATCTTTAAAATATGATATGTAAAATTAGAAATGCACCCTAGTTTTGTCATGTTCACATGTTTTATGCATTGTTTCTTAAAGAAATAAAACAATACAGGAATTTACTGCCAATTTACAACATTGGTCTAGAGTAGCACGAACAAAGATTTTTATAGAATGTTACTGTTTTTACATATCTTTATTATAGGGTCGCATTATAATATGCAAAATAACTAAAATAGACGAAATATTTACAAGATAAAGTACAATAAAATGTAATAAAACTTAATACTATTTTAGAGAAATGTACAGCTTTTCAAACATTTGTCATATGTCTATGTACAATATGGAACATTTTATAAAATATGGATTTTTTACGGGCAATTTGTAATATGGATATAAAATTGTACGAAAAACACGTACAACTTAATAAACTGTTACTGAATATTATGTATTTTTGAAATACGCCGCGTAAAATGGCAGATGTTCAGATTTCATGATGAGCATAATAGTTTTTTAAAAAAAACTTATATTTTATCTGAGAAAACTGTCATTTCACAATGTTATAATCCCATACAAGCTTTCTTTACAGAGACAAATGCAAATTTGTAAGAAATGTAATAGCAAAATAATTACTTTACTGTTTTACCCGACATCCCAGCTGCAGTAGTATTAGCATTTTGTACAGGGTTTTTTGTGTGTGTGTGTGTGTGTGTGTGTGTGTGTGTAGACCCGGGTTACTCCAGGCCAGCAGGGAGCTATTTTATAGATTATCCATCTCTAGAAGCTTATGGTCCAATAACAGTCTAAAGTAGCCCCGGGCTCATGTACAATAGAATGGGGAAATGGTGCCTGACGCCAACAACCTGTTTCCCACCAGACAGCGGGGTCAGTTACTCAGCTTGAACAAACCCTGTTTTGCAGTATTGCATGGCTGTCCCCAGGGTGTGTATGAGGTTTAATAAATGTGTGTGCAGCTTCTGTGTTTACAATTAAATGCTTGAAATGAAAAATGCTTGCACTACAGTTGACGTTGTATGTGTGTGCGCGTTTTGAATATTTTGTGTGCATGAACCCGCCCGTGGTGTACGAGGTTTTTATTGAGCGGAGAACTTAGAAGCTTTATTGATGTGTTTTTTTAATGTCTTGTGTTCTTCATTTAAGTTGTCCGTATGAAGCAGAATGAACACTTACGTTTACGTCACACTTGTATCTTAATTAATAAAACATTGCGATAATGTATGTTACATATATTGATTGTAAAACAATTACAATGATCCTAAATAGTTATGTCTGCAAACAGAAGGAAATTGACTGCCTTAAGGTACGATTCTATAAGGAGACAACTATTTTTCCATCAAGCTCACCTCCAGGTCAAAGGCCAACTTGTATCCTTAGGTTCTATCCCATTCCAATTGGATGTACAGTTTGCCTAAATATCAACCATACATAAATACAAGGCCCAAAATGTCGTAAATGAAAAGTAAAGATGCCGTTCTTAAAATGAATGACATCTAGGGGTGAGGTCATCAATAACAACCAAACGGCTTAGTCCACCGCTCACCCCACCCTTTCAAAGCACTACGCACATCGAGTTTACGTATTTAGAAAGTGCTCACAGTAGAGCAGTTTGTCTCCAATTCTATCAATAGATCCTTCTTAATATTGCACTTTTTAATAGAACTTTACATTCAGCCAGTTTTATTTCTCATGTCTTAATGATAACTGGCTGCAGTAATTTACGAAAGCATAGAGTAAACTGAAGTAGGATGTTGGATGACGGAAGTAGTTGCATGCTTGTGTCATTCTCAAAGAGTGTGAGAGAGATGTGATATAAAAGAGTCCGCGTGGATCTATGTATGTGTGCATGCACTGGAGTAAAGCGGTCTATGAGAGGATAGACTCCCTGTAGACATATTGATCTCAACCGGTCTCTGCTTCCGTACCCCCCACGCGGGCCTTTTGACTGACTTCAGGAGTCCAGCTCCGGCTAACAAAGACCCTACACCAACCCCAGACGCACTGTGACCCTTTTACCCCCCCCGTCTGCCCCCACACCAAGATCCCCACCGCTGAGAGTTAAAAAGCCCCCCGCCGCGTTCTGACATTTCATTCAGCGGGAATTAGAGAGGTCTGAACTTCCCCGTCACAAACATAGACCTTACAGCTATGCGAGTAAAACACATCATTGATGCAAACCTATCAATGTGGGGTAATTCTATTTTTATACTGCAACATTATGGACTATTTAGGAATTCTAATTTGGAATATTGTTCATTACAAAAATTGGACTCGCATACACCCATACTCAATGTTGTATTGCGTGATCTGGGATAACATTCATGCTCTTTACAGTTCTTCAGTTAAGCTGTTCCTTTAAGAAAGTTTATTATAAATAGACTTGTTGTCTTTTACATCGCATGCGTCAATGCGCCATGTTTGCACAACCGTGTTTATGTGTGTTATACACCCTCAGATTAGGGTGATTTTCTGTGCGTCCTCCTCCGCTCCACTATGGTTACTATAGAAACAGTTATGAGTCCTATGTTCGCCCAAGTGTCAATGAATCATCCAATCTTATGATTGGTCACAATATCCTAAAGTGATCTCAGCATTGCGGACAAACGATCTCTTTACTGATTAATTATGCAAAAGCACCTCACTGCCAATACAACGCATATTACGGCAAACAAAATAAAAATGCGTCTTTCATCACTTTCAAGTCATCCTATGATTCTGCGTTACATAAACAACAAATTACGAACAGAAGCAGATTTTTTTATTTACGCTGTAATCGAAGCTGTCGACCAAAATCAACCATAGGCTGGAAGTGTTTTATGATAATTATGGTAACACTTTACAATAAGATGCTTTTGGGTAACAATTACTTAACACTTAACAAAACTTATGCAGAACTAATCGATGTTAGTTTCAGCATGTACAAACCGTATTGAAATCAAAAGTTGTTCGTGTTTAAATTATTTAATGCAATATAAACTGGCATATAACTGTAAGGATGGTAACTAACATTAATAAGGATAAGAAACTAAGAACTAAATTGTTAACTTATGTTAGTTAAAGCATTTACAAATGTTAACAAAGTTTTACCTAAATGGGAAATGTGAAATATAAATGCAAATGCTTTGTAATAAAGTAAATATACTGTTTAAATTGTGCGTATATTTATAATTGAAAAAATACCAACATCTGATTTGCTTAAACATTTCAAAATTACAAAATTAGAATTTACCAAAAATATACGTTTATATTAGTATATAACAAATACTTGTAGTACATAAATACTTTCATTATATTAACTTAAGGAATACTTTTCCTTTTGGAGATATTAACTGTCAGATTTGACCTAACATTTTTACCTAACAAGTTACAAGTGTTTATTTTTGTGATATTTATTAAGTGTACAAAAGTTCTTTCTAGTTTTCGAGTATTCTCATTGGATACTATTAAGCACTAAACTGAAAGTAAAACCTGGGGAAGACACTTTATGTTACAGAAATTGATGTGTTAACCTGAACAAGTTGGTCGTAGTTTCCCAGTACTCAATGGCAGACATTCTGGATAACTAATGCTTTAAAAAGTATTTCTGTCTTTTTTTACTAAAGTTTCCGCAGGTTCGTTAGATTTCAGCTGAATCTGGTCAAATATTCCCTGTAGCCTTATCGCAGCCATGATTTTATTATATTAGCCATATTACGCTCCTATTGAGCAATATCGCAATAGTAACTCATTTTAGACATTTGCATCACTATTGATCAAGACATTGATCAAGACATTGCATACTAGAATTGCATATGATACATATGATTTGCCTATAATATGGCCGAAAGAAGATACATTTTAAAAGAAGAACCTTGTGTTAATGAGATCTTAACATGAAGGCAGCTCAAAAGATTTCGTAATATATTTTTAAGTCTGTTCGTAATTCTCTCTCACACCTTGAAGCTTGTTCGAATCTCCTTAGTCTGTGGTGAATGTATGAATTCCTGCTGGTGGGTTAAGATTGTGGTAAAATATGACTAATCTATGTGAGCTTCAGTGGAATAATACATAATACTTTATCAAAAGCTTCTGTTATTCAGATGTGTTTTGGCGTTATGGTAGCTAGGAAATATTAATTATTATGTCTTATATTAACTCTTATGTATTTTAAACAAAACCATTATAAGAATCAGTGCTAATATGATTCAGATAGATGAATTTAAAGAGAAGGGAAATGAGAATCACCCCAGAGACATACAGTAGGTTGCAGGGGAAATGCTAAAAGATGGAAAACAATGGAAAACGATTGAGAGTATGACCAGAGCACTACAGCCCACTTGACTTTATATAAAAGTATTTTTCATGGAAATCATGATTCATTGTACCGTTTTGGAGACTTAACAACATACTGTGTCCAGAAGAGCAACATCCGACTATCTTTTGACATAAAAAGTACCATGTGCAGTAGACCTGGTGTCAACAGCATCTATATTTGTATTGTAGGGGGAACTGTTCAGTCGATTGATCATTGCTTCACTGATTAGTATTAAAAATGATATTAATAATTTTTGTTGTTGTTAAGGTGGACACTTGTTTGTGAAATATGAATGCATGGGTTCTGAATCTGAAAACGGCAACCTTGCGTTGGGATGTCCTCACCCCGAGTTTCGGATGTTGGGTAATGGAACCTATTGACTTGTCTCCATACAAAAGAAGTGAAAGTGCGCCAACATTCCTGAAATTATATTTACAGCCTGATTATATTTACATTCAACATTTTAAAAGCTCTCTTTCATGAGACACAGGAAGGCAAGACTTTTGACATCGTTGGTTGGCTCCACTCTTTAAATATACGTATGTCAAATATCTTTCAGGGATGGAAGAGCGAAATTAGAAGAGATCACCAAATACATTCCTGTCTGATCCTCACATAATGATTTATGAAATGCTAACATAAAACATATACACCCCGAGTGCCTGACACGATGATGTCATTCCAACAACACATTTTTTCAGAACACGTGTTTGTTCATCTAAAATGGCTCTAGTTTTGAAACCGCTCGATTTTGAGACGCAAAGTTAGAAATACAGTTTAATTTCATAGTTTGTCAAGGGTTTCTTGGCAATGGAGATGAAGCCTAGACATGTAAGTTGTAACTGCAAGAGCAGGAATGAAGAAAAAGAGACGTCTTCTACGACAATTTACATTGCGACATATTACCAAGATAGGAAATAAAGAAACATGACGGAAACAAACGTTAAAGTCAATTTAATATGCTATCAGTCTTGTAAAACACTTCTTCGGAGAACTTTAAGGCCTTTCAAAATTCCCAATATTTCCAATGTGAAAAAGGCGGCGTGACATAATAATTAGTTAAAATATTTCTCTTTGTTATCCAAAGAACATAAATAGGTGGGAAGGATTCTCTGTCATTATAAGACGTGGAAAAAGGTACCAATTGTTTAAAGCTATGCAAGCCGTTTTTTTATTTATTTAATGAAACCAACGTTTTTAAGATTACGATTGGGAAAAGGTAATGTACTAAGGAGGTTCTTCCCAGTGAGGGCATGGGAGAACCTTTTTTGGTTTCCCAAAGAAAATTTTAGTCCAAGGTTCTTTAAAAATCACCTCTTCGATGGCGTGGTTTAATCTGAACCTTTTTTCGCCTTATAATACGAAGCAAAAGATCTTTGGATGTTAAAGGTTCTTCGTGAAACCACTAAGATCTTCTGCTGCATCTTGAAGCACCTTTCATTTTCACATTTTCATTTTATTCTTAATTATCTGACATTTTTTAGCCCGAGCCTGTCATAAAAAGCTTTTTTTTGTTTTCAAGTAAGTATGTTTACTGTAGAGTAGCTGGATTACAGCTTGTTGGATCCCCACGTGGATAGAGAAGACCACATAAACACACACACAAACACATCTTGATCCACTGCTCCAAACAAATAAAGATGAAATCATCAAGTTACACAACAAACGAAATGGATTGTCTTGAATTATCGGCCCAGGTTTGTGCATATTACCGTGTAATTGAATCCGTGCGTTTGTTTATTGGCGCTGGTACGTGTGTTTATCCAAAAGACCGAAACCCCCAACGATCTTGATTGCTCCCCTCCCCTGTGGTTGGATGTGCTGCCTTCAATGTCTTACGGGACTGCGAATACGCACCATAAAGTGTGGAAATGCGAGTTTCATTACCGCCTTATAAAGCGTCAACCCCATTGGTCATGAGCGCGTGTGAAGCACACGGGGGTGGCGATGGGCCCTGGAGCGCGTCTGTGTGATAAACCCAACGCCGATGCAACAGCTCGAAGAGCGCGATTGGTTACAGCTCGGCTGCATTACATGCGCTTTCAGACCACACGAAACAAGTTAATGTTGCTTTTTCAGTGTCACAGCGGAGACGCTATTAAACAGGAGTGCAGAGAGAGGCGTGCGATTTATCTGAGAGATGCTGAAGTGATTTCTGCCGCCGATGTATTTAGTCTTCTAGAGGCGAAGCAGGTGCCAATGTCGTTTCTTATCAAGAGATGAAAATGTAGGAAAAGGACTAATTTACCTCCGAGGTAGGTCGCGCGTCTGAAGCGAGAGCGTGTAGGAGGGTAAGACTGATACGTTAGAGGTCGAGCTCTTATAAATAGCTCGGGAATGCCGCGCACACACGAAAACGTGCACATGCCTGGCGTCAGAAGAAGTGAAGAGGTGATGTGACATGAAGACAAGTATGGTGATCCATGCTTAGAATTCCTGCCCAGCATGTAACCCATCCAAAGTGCACACACTCGGTAGTGAACACACACCAACCGTGAACTCATACCTGGAGCAGTGGGCAGACATTTATGCAATGGGTGTAGTTGGGGGTTCGATGCCATGCTCAATGGCCTAAGTCATGGTATTGCCACCCTGAGACTTGAACCCACAACAATGTGGTTAGGAGTCAAACTCTCAAACCACTAGGCCATGACTTCACCCTTTTAAACATCAAACTATCCTATCACTAGCCCGGAAACACACAGCGAACATCTATGTGGAAGCCATCCATTTGTCGCATGCATCCGAACATGATTTCTAAGACATTTCTTTTCCTCAAAAGCAATATTCAAACAGCTTTAATCACGCAGAACTAATGTAGATGAAGTGAAAGAACTCATGTCTGCAATGTAGAAGACCCTTCTTTTATATTTTACTTTAAAAGATCTTCCGAAAACCACAACATTTCTGCAACAGAGCAGTTCTACTGATGGGTCTTCAACGCAGACCTTGAGTCGGTGTTGAGTCATGGCCTTTACTTTTCATTTGTTAATGCAAAATACACGCAGTCAACATCCTGATGTCACATCAGAAACATTTTCGCGCAGCTTTACATAGTTTCCAGTGCCCCGAGGAAGCTCCCTCATCAGTATTGTTTCGGCGTGTCCCTGTATGAATGGCGTTTCTTGTTTTCCGTGTCTGTTTTGTAAATGTGCACGCTACGTTCCTGCTGGTGCCATCTCAGCAAGCTCATAATGTGACCTGACAGCCTACATCCCCCAGCATGCCGAGCTCAGAGGGGGCGCATACGGGCAGCTGTCACGGGCATCACTCGTTGTAACCACGGGGGTACACAGCGAGGGCTTCATAACTCCCTTATTTTTAGAAAAAAGAGGCCGGGAATAAAAACGAGAGGAATTTGAGTGACGTCTAGGTTGGGGGATATGTTAGGCGAAACCAGGTTGTTATTTCACTTCGTCTGGAGAGACTCGGGGAGAGTAAACAATAATATGATGTCTAGGCAAGATTAATCAATGTTAGAGCGAAGGGGGGTCGGGATGAAATTGCTCTTTCTCTCCTCAAAGACCGATGCCAGAACGTCCAGGACATATTCACAGGACGGCTCCATCGGTTCCAACACTTGATTCAAATCTCCTCCATTATTTTGTCCTTCCCCTTTTGGCGTGTTCTATTCTGCATACCTTGTCTCCTTACCTCCTCTTTACTTTTTTTCGCCTCTCTGCACCCATCGGCTCAATTATGGATGTGAATTATGCGTGGCGGAGAGCCTTTTAAGAGCAAAATGTGAAAATGATTGCGCTCGGTTGTAATTAGATGAGGAACGGCTGTCCAGAACGTACAGTAAATCTTACCGCCGGCTGTCTCTGGACGACACTTTTAGAATGTGTGTGGGCATGTACATATCTGCTTTGCTTTTGAAACGTCTCAGTGGTCTAATTGCCATCAACAGGGGGCAAAATTAAATAGCTGAGCTAATTCTGGGGAAAAGACACCGAGTGTGTGTGTGTGTTTTAGCCCATTTAGGATTAAATGAGACAAAATGAATGAATCTTTTAAGAATGGGGGATTCACTGGCGTATGCTTTACGGGTCATCTCAAGCTGCGTTTGGCGCCTATCCCCTCTAGGTTTCTCAATAGATACATAATGTTATTAGGTTTTAATATGAGCTGAGATTAATAACATTCACTAATGATGGATTTGAACGGATTGGACTGTCAATGACCATAGGGTGTGTTCAACATCATTGTGCTTGGATCAGTACATAAAACAGCTATAAATACTTCGCAAATAAATGAAAAGAAATAGGCTAAATGCAAAGTCAGACCATTACACTAATACCCTTTAGGGTGTTTAGGAGTGTTTATGGTGTTTAATTTTATTATACATCATTTCTTTTTTAGAGTTTAATCCAATCGGTTTTAATGGAAGTCCCTGGTGGGCCGCCTAAGTAACATACATATCGTTTATGATCAATTGACGAGAAAAATGACTTTCGATATACTTTTGGTTTTGTTTACAATTGGATTCAACTTTTTGGAATATATTAGCTTCCCACCATGAAATGGTAGTGTGCAACAGAAAATAGAATCGGAAAAAGATAGATTAAAAAATGTTGACGTCAAATTTGTTTTACAATTTAGGTAGTTTGTGGCATCAAGTATTTTTTTCAGCAAACATTGCATGTTCTTAAGTAGAACTGTTAAGTGATTTTTCAAGATTAATCGCATCCAGAATAAAAGTTAGGGATGCTCCGATCTGGATTTTTTAGGCCGATCCCAGATCCCAGAATACAGGGGCTATTAGAAGCTTTCGCGGTGGCATTATTTATTAAATTATATTTAATGATAATGTAGATCAAGTATTCAATTTAAGGAAAGAGTAGGTCTCATAAATAACTAAATACTTTAAGGCAAGGATCATATCAGGGTTCTTAAGGGGGCCATGAAGTGCAAAACATAGCAACGACTTGCAAACCTAATAACAAATTGGAAAACGAAATAACGAAAGAAAAAACAAATTTGAAAATGCAAAATCAAATCTAATATCAAAACGGCAAAATCCTAAACCACATCAATAACCCTCTTGAAAACCATAAAGCCATTGTTATGAAGAGCATAACATCATAACTGATAAACGTAACATTTGGAGTTGTTTTGACTGCGGTGACACACGTCTGTATATAATAGTGATGTGCGTTTAGATTTGCTTTATCTACGTCACCGGAACCATAAGAACCCCAACACATTCTGCACGGAACCCACACGAGTTTCACATCATCTGATCGTCTCTTCTAAATTGGCCATTACAGAAAGTACCGATCAAACTTCCTCAAGCGATTACGAACAATTATGATCGGAGTAACTCCAAATTAAAGTTTGCGTTTATTTTTGATCTGGTTGCGATTAATCGTGATAGATCGATTTAGTGTTTGACAGTCCTACTCTGAATACATCACCATTTTTTTAAAATATTAAAGTAGAGCTAAGTAATCATCATTATTATTATTATTATTATTATTATTGTTGTTGTTGTTGTTGTTGTTGTTGTTGTTGTTGTTGTTGTTGTTGTTGAGTGTGTGCATTTGTGTTCTGCAACAAGCCACACAGTGCACGCAATGTTCAAGCTTTAAAAGTCATTTCAACTTATTAAAGACCATTATTGCCATTTTATTTTAAAGTATGTGGAAATGTTTTTACTCATATCTTGATAGTTAAGCGGGAAATAAAAGGAATCCCCTTGACTGCTTACATAAGTCTGCTGTTGGGTGGATTTGTTACCCAACCTGGCAACATCAAATATATCAATCAGGCACAATCCATTTTAAAAAAGTGGGGTTAAAATTAAATCATATTTAGGATCATATGATTGACCAAAGATGGTGTTTTTTGCAGTTTCCTCCCCTAAATATCATTGTGTTCAAGAAAAAATCGCTTTGTATTGTCTCAATATGTATCAAGGAAAACAGCACTATTAATGCAAAATGCAACATTATGACTACACAGCTTGTAGATTGGGTAGAAACAAAGCAAATGTTTCTGGGAATAAAACCAAGTCTCACATTGTCTGCTTTACCAAATAAGAAACGATAACAAGCATCTTAGAATAAAAAGAATTTCACATTTGTGTTTGGTCTAAGATGTAGTACGAACATTTAAGGCTATACGTCTGCACGCCTTTGAAGTCCCACGCTCATTCCATTTTTGATATGCCTTACCTCGGAAATATGTCCCATACGACAGTAAAATGTTTAGCAAATTCCAATTCAAGTCAACTTTAAAAACAAAGTATTTTCTTACTTCAGAAACATTGCTTCACTCTTGCACAAACGCGTAACAACAAGACAGGCGATGCCATGAGAGACTATAGATACTAAGCTAGTCATAAATAAGAAATAAGGTGTGCGATATAAAGAAAGACGAAAAGAAACACTGAGCCAAAGGGGAAAAACCTTACAACTTCGTCTGGTGTTGTTGACATGGACTTGAATGAATCTCTTTACCTGTGAATCCCAAACCCTTGCCACCTGACAAACGTATAATGTGTTTTTCTGTCAAATATTTTACACCTTTACCAACAATGTGGCATACTTGATGTAACGCTGAATTGTACTGATCAAATCTAAGATATTACTTACTAAGTATGGAAACATAATCAAGAAAAAAACATGCAACATATCAGGTTGGTATTCTTGATGTTATTATGATATGTCGTGTTAAAAAAATTACCAATTTAAAATAGTAATGCACAATCACATGGCATTTTAGTAAGATCATAATGTAAATGGATTTCACTATGCTTATCTTAAAAAATATATTTTAAATAAAATTTGTGTATTTATTTTTCCATAGTGTATGCTTTACAATACATCGTTATAACTAAACCATACATTTAAGACCTATTAATTGCTGTTTGGCATAAAGCCACATACTTTTATTGTACCTAATAAAGCAGACACCGAGCGTGTGGTGACCTTATGCTCAAGATTAGACTTTCCAATCTAGGAAATTAATTTATCTTGCCAAATGTCAGCCCTCAATATTATACAGTATCATTTATAGAATCGCGGTCACATTTAAAACGGGTTTCTTAAGATACACATAGACATTGTGTAGGCCAAGGCTATAAAACAAAATATAAAATTAAATGAAAAATAATAAAATGGAGCTTTTTTTCGGAAAATAGCTTTAATTCGTGTGAGTTGGATTATGTCCTAAAAATGCTGCAAAGTACACCGGAGAAAATGGGTTTGTTGAAATGACTTAATATTATTAAGTAGATGGTTTGACATTAAATAAAGTGGTTTTTAACAAAGCTTTTTAAAAAATGTTCAAGAGCTTTATGTGAAAACATGCAATGATGTTGAACCAATACGTGACCAAATGAAGTAATTGCGACAACCCTTTTTATTATAATGAAACTTTTGCCTCTTTATCGCCACCTCTGTTTGGACCATGAAATCGCAGGTTATTTTTGCGTTATGTAAACTACGAGATCATTTAATTGTTGGGTGACCAACAATTTTTCAAATATTCTTAAATTTATCATTTTCAAATTAAATGCTCAAATCAAGTTAAAATTTGTTTCTTATGATGTTTTATATAGATGAACGAGAGACGGGTTGTTATTCTTTACTTCGCTGAACTGTTTAGATTTCACAGTTTTCATAACTTCAGTTGGGTTGGCAACGTTCTTCAAAATATCTTCTTTGTTCTCTGCCTTAATGACAAGAGACCCAATGACATAATTTTTATATTTGGATGATTACTTTGATAGATCTGACTGGAACAAGCGGCCTGATGTTAAACTTTAAAAATACCCTTGGTTGTTTACTTGAAGACAGCGGTGTGTACTGTAGTTGGCGTGAACGCTGGCTGATGTGAGTTGTTGTGTTTACAGGTACAACAGATGTAATGTAATTGGATTGAAGGCTGACACTTTGATTAATATAGTTGATGAGTAGCAACAGCAGGGGTGGTGCACACACACACACACACACACACACACACACACACACACACACACACACGTTCAGTAAAATTAATCCGATTAATCTCGCATCATCACTTTGAATTATCATCGTCATCGTATATTTTGCGTGCATCTTTTCTTACAGGTGCTTGAATAGAAATGTCATAAACACAATGTCACGAAACAAATCTAGAGCCCTATTAAAATGATTACCGTCTCGGTTCATCGGTTGATTCTTGCTTGTGTGTTTGCGTATTACACAAGAATAAAACAATCTTTATTTGTGACAGAATTCAGAAATATTCTTGTTTTTCTTCACTTAATGCTGTATGCTTTGCCAAACTGAGGGATTATGAAAGAATCATATATTTTGTCCACTTATCCAAATAAATGTAAATAATCCTGCATTGCATTCTTCATAAACTTTAAAGGGACACTCCAACCAAACATAAAAAATGTTCCCGTGAATTGCCTTGTGTTTGACTTGAATTCATGCAAAATTACACAATTATCTTTTGCGATGGTCAATGGATCTCTACATCTCATCTGAGACCATTCTTCAAAATATCTTCATTTCATTCAACGGTACAATAAAACTTATTTAGTTTTAGAGTTATAGAATTGTTATTTCTGAGTGGATATCCTTTTAATAGCACATCCCAATGAATTGTTCTTGCAACTGATTTAATAAAAGTATTAGACTCAAATACCCTTTAATATTAATATACAACATTTATAACAGTGTAACAAGGATCTCGACTCACACTGAGAATTCCTAGCTTCTTTTTATTTGATGTTATGTGCTTGTGTGTACTTTTGACAGGGTGTAAGGCTCTGTGTGGTTTTATCTCCTAATTAAGTGGCATTACAAAGAACCCACCAAAAGTCATTCTGCTCCCGTGAAAAGAAGAAAAAGCTTTCATTATGTAATCGGTTGAAGTGTCGGTGGATTTTAGTGTTGTGTGTTCTTGCGATAATAAGATTTCCTTTTTATATTTCAGATTTCATTAAATTGTGCAATCCGCGGGGTGAGAGAATTAAGCAAATATTGGAAAGAAGACTGTAGAGACGGCTTTTTTGACTTCCAATAAAACCTTATGAGGGAATAATTCCACTTGAGAATGGGTAAATATTCACACATACTGACCACACAAGAATGAAAGACGGATCGATAGAGAGACACGCGAGCTGAGGAAGAGGATGACATGAATGAATGAATGGAGAGGATGCAGTGAATGCAATTCTCACACATTGTGTCATTTTTTGCGTTTTAGATACATTAACGGTAACACAACATGTTTTGACCGTATCTTGACACAGAAATGTATTATATGAAGTAGAGATTGTGTTTATTATATCGTACTGTATAGAAAAGTGATCCTAATGGATATTATCCAAAACTTGGATTTAGGTTTAATATGCATTTTGCGATCCGTATTATTCTATTAAATAATAAAAGATATAGAATTTATCAAATAGATACGTTTCTATATGTTGTGCAATAAATAATACGTAAAAAAACATTCTTATTATATTTTATATGAATGTATATATGTTTTTAATGTATAATTTATTGCACAACATAAATATTGATATCATGAGCTTCAAATTATTTATTATATATTTATTCAAAAATATTATAGATATTAACTAGTACATTTTGTAAAACAAATAAACAATTATATTAATGATGTGTCGGTACATTGATATTTAGGAACGTTGTATATTTTATTTATTAGATTTTTTGCTCATAAATAATGTGAAATGTAAAACAGCAATTGAAAAAATAAGACTGATTTATTTCCATTGCTGTATGCTATTGCTATAACATGCTTGCTGTCCCTCCATAGGACATATTTATAATAAATGTTCAACTATCCATACATAAAAAAAATGTTCAGGACATATTTATAATAAATGTTCAACTATCCATACATAAAAAAAATGGTCTGACATTTATGCGATATTAACCAAGGAATACCTTCATTGTTGTGATGTAAAATAATTTTGTTCTTTAATTCTTTGAAGGTTTTAGAAGTCACTTTTTTCCGTTTTATAGTCTAACAAAATCTTTGTCAGTTGCAAATAATGTTTTGTGTAACACCAAGGTATTTTCTATGTTAAAGATTTTGAATCTCATTATTTATGGCACAGAACCGTAAAGCCTTAAATAGAGTCTCCATGTTATACTGTATCCCCTTAATATTAAAAAATAAATATTATAAGGTAATGTAGAAACACGATTATTAAAAATGATTAAAATTGAATGATCATTCAACTTGAATTCAACATTTCTAAATCCTGTTTGCCAACTCAAATGGAACACAGAAAAAGAGCCGGATCCTAAAAATAATTCTCAATTGGTTTCCGAACGGTCTCATTAACTCGCTATCGCTCCGTAACCTTCTGTTCAGCACAAATACGCTCTAATGTCGGACTTGTGTGGGTGCTTCGCACAAACCATGACCTGTTGTGTCCTCTTTTTATTCCTGCCATCCCATCTTTCCCCGGTGTTCTGACTCCAGCAGTCGTGGCCTGCACCCTGGCATCCGTCCACCCACATCGTGGAACGAGATCAATCTGTGATTTTCTGTCTCTTTATTTCCTCCTCTCTTTCTCTGGCTGTACATATTGAGTTTCTGTACACGGTTGAAGTTTTAATAAGCTCTTTCATACAGCTGCTTGTTTTAATATAAGTAATACTACCGAGTCGGTGATGAAGTCACGGGCGTACACGGAGAAGCGCAGCAGTCATTATTGCTGTTGCTCTCGACTGTCACTCGGTACCAGCGGCTCTTTCACCACAATAATAACAATGCTTGTTTGCAGGGTACGAAATAAAACTGACAAAGATACAATAACCCTGTTCTTCAGAGTACATAGCTATCACTCTTTCCCACCGAACCTTCACTGTGTCTGCATCCCTCTATAATGTGACATGTATATCCTTACATTAACCAATGATCTGTTAATGATCATGTAATGACCCAATCCAAATAGATGTGACACAAAGTGGTATTTGAAAAAGTGATAATTCACAAAAACAACACAAAACAAACGTGACTTTCTTTGCACTGCAAAACACCAAATATATATTTGGAAGAATGTTGGTCCCTGTTAACCTGTGTTCGTTGAATAGAATTTAAGGCGATAAAATGTAAATCTGGTTTTAACTCAACCTCTTTTCATCTTCAATTCGTGCGGCTCTCTTTCGTCTGCAAAACACAAAGAAAGGTATTTTGAAGAATGTCGGGCCGGAAATGTTGGTCTCTGTTGACTTTGCGTTCATTGAAAAGAATTTAAAGGGATAGTCTACCCAAAAATCTAAATCTGTTATTAACTATTACTATTGTTAACATCTCTTCATCTTAAATTTGTGCGGCTTTCTTTCGTCTGCAAAACACAAAGAAAGATATTTCGAAGAATGTTGGTCCGAAAATGTTAGTCTCTGTTGATTTTGTGTCATTGAATAGAATTTAAAGGGATAGTCCACCCCAAAAAAAATCTGTTATTAACAAACTATTATCAACCTCTTTTCAAGTTAAATTCGTGCGGCTTTCTTCCGTCTGCAAAGCACAAAGAAAGATATTTTGGAGAATGTAGGTCTGAAAACATTGACCTCTGTTGACATTGTGTTTATAAAATAGAAGTTTGTGGGATAGTGGCTTCACGCTTGTCAGACTCGGTCTCTATCTTCAAGAAACATCTAAAAACTCATCTTTTCCGGCTACATCTAACTCACTGACTCACTTCTTTTCTAACTACTCACTCTATCAAAAAACAAAAAATATATATATACTTTTTGTAACTTCGCTCTCTGTGTAACTCGGTAGCATTGTTGTAGCACTTGTTCACCTATTGTTGTATCGGCTATTTACCGCTTCATTGTCTCCTCGACTATTGTAAGTCGCTTTGGAAGAAAGCGTCTGCTAAATGACTAAATGTAAATGTAAATGTTAATGTAAATGTAGTACACAGGAAAAGGAATATTCTGTTATTTTCATAACCTCCTGTCATTTTAAGTTTGAATTACTTTCTTTATTCTGCAAAACAAACGGAAGATATTTTGAAGAATAAACTTGTTTTCCTCTGCAAAACACAAAAGGTGATATTTTTAAGAATATTGTTCAGAAAACGTCGGTCTCTGTTGACTTTGCGTTCAATGAAGTGAAGTTAAAGGGGTAATCCAAATTAAATTTGTGCAAGTTTTTTTCCTCTTCAAAAAGATATTTTGAAGAATTTTGAGAACAGGACGTTGGTCCCCATTTACTTTTGAATTGAAGTTAAAGGGATGGTCCACCTAAAAATAAAAATTCTGTTATTATCTCAACCTCTTGTCATTTTAAATGTGTGTGACCTGATTTTCTGTGAAACACCAAAGAAGATATTTCGAAGAATGTTGGTAACAGAAAACGTTGGTTCGCATTGACTGTAGGCTATGTGTACATTGAATGAAAGTTATTTTATTAACTCAACCTCTTAAATGTGTGTGACTTTATTTCCTCTGCAAAACGCAGAAGAAGATATTTTTAAGGATGTTTGTAACAGAAAGCGTTCACTTGCATCGGTTTATGTGTCCATGTAATATGAAAAATGAACTCTGAATGCCGTCATGAATTACTAAACCTGGAGTTGTTTGAAACCTCTACAAACGTACTTTTTCTCTTAAACACGAAGGGACATACTTTGAACAAAAATTCAATCTGAGATTGATGTCTTCTATGTAAACAGGCTGGGAAGCGCTTGGCTGTAGTTCAAGATGGATTCTTTTCATTTTGGGTAGACTATCTCTTTCATTTGTAATCTGGCAACGCAACAGTAGTCTAGTCATGCAGAGCGCTAATGATACCATTACCTAAACCTGTCGGTTCATGGACGGCTGTATAAAACGCTCGCGATCGCATATGAATGAAACAAGCGACTAATTGTTTAGGTCACGCCAGGAAGCGTGCAACAGGTCAGCTGAATTCCACTTCAAAGCACTTCATGATCAAACTTTAATTCGGGCAATTTTAATTACACTTCAATTACACATTGCTGCCGATGATAGAAATTATGCAGATTTAATGAAAACGAAGGGTAAAAAAAGCATCGGATCCGGCGCTTTCCAAAGATGACAGAATAATGAATGAGTGGCACACGGCTCCATTCAGCCTTTCGGTTGAAGCGAAAGCCGATCTCAAAAGATGAAAAAGCAAATGAAGTCATAACACAATCAGACCCGGAGCGAAAGTCATCGAATTATCAATAAAGCCAAATCACGTTATTCCGAGCTCTTTTTTTAATTAGCGGGATCCGAAGTAAATTGCCATTACTCCGGAATTCCATCATGTAAACATTCTTAATTGCGTACTTAATTGCAAATAGCGGAAGAGCGTTTTAAGAGACATTAACTCGAGAGCCCAAATTATTGCGATATTACAAAGTTACATGAAATTAATTGCGGCAGGGGAGGGCGTTCTGGAGGCTCGCGGAACTCTCCGAAATATTAAATCGCAGGACGCGGCTCCGCGGCGTCATCCGTGTAGATGAACGTTTTATCGCGAGGGGGAATTAATTGGTGTTTCATGAAGAATGAGCTTTTGTCTGAAAGTAACTCTCCATAACAGTCGAGTTTCACACGATCGGGTTATGTGGCTTTTCCATTGGGGGTATTGAGGGAATGAACAGCATGGGCGCTTTTGGAAAAGCTCATTGGAGAAGAACAGCTCTGTGGGTCGGTCTTGCTCCTCGGTTTATTCGATTAGGGCGGTAGATCAGCGTCGCTCGACGTTAATGTGACCCTGGATCGCGGCGGATGGGAATTATTGTCGCCCTGGGTCACTTTGACGGAGGGCAAAGGGAAGATGGCACAACCTACTCGGATTTCAACTAGGAAAGGAGGCATAACAGGTGTGCTTCTGTCGGACTGAAATGGATGAGGAAATGGGATTTTTTAAGCTACAGAAATGCGTTAATGGAGTAATTGAGAAATTAGATGTATTTAGCTTTGTGGAGTGGATGTAAACATCATGTTGTTTCGGCCTGCGGTAAAAGCAAAAACACAAGTACTGATGTTTTGACAAATAACGCACATTATGAAGAAAGTGCTGACCATCGAGCCATTCTGAAAAGATTTGATCAATGATCAATTGCATAACAAGACTCTCGAGGCTGATCTTATGTAAATTCATGACCATGAGGACTATAATGTGGCAGAACAATTCCAGCGTTACGGAGTTGACATAAAAACGCTCTGACAATATAATTGTTTCCTATGAACTGAAACAATTGCTTATATTATACAAAACCCTATGATAGGGTTGAAACATCAGAAAAATATCATTCTATGCACATGTTTTCTATTTTTTGAAAAGGGAAATAAATCTGCGTCACGGTCATGAAAACACCCCAAAAATTTCTTACGATTTCTACAAAAAATGTACAAACCAAAAAGAAAGATGTACAACACATGAAGAGAAGACTCTTCATAGAACAAAATACTTACTATATTTTAAGTTGTGTGATCATTAATAAGCCAAAACTGAAAACAGAACTTATGTGAAAGTTATGAAAAGTCATGCACTAAAAATAAAAATAATGCTTTGAAACTTGGAGAGACCTAACATGAGTATCAGACCATCCAAATGTTGACATCTGTGCTATGAGTATAGGAGAACGTTTAGTTAAAACTTTATATTTTCATGGTAAGGTTCACGAAATTGCCTGACTAAGTGAATTTTATTATTTTATCGTACACTTATGCACTATTCTACACAATATTGTTGGACAAAAAGTATCAGTAGTGTGTTCACTCCACAAAAGAAGTGCAATATTAGACCCGAGATGATCCACTCATTCAAACTTAAATATGAGGTGGAAACTTTATACTTTTACTTAAAAAACAGATAAATACAACGTATATAAATGAAACCAAAGTACAACGTACAGATGAATTGTGATTTATTTGTGTTAAAATGCTAACGTCATTTCTCTTGAAAACCGCAATGGCATTTTACAAAAGGGTGCTTTATGTTAAAACTAAATGCAATAACTAACGTGATTCATTTTTTTAGGATTGATTAATCAATATTAAAGTTAGTTCACGTCAATACAGTGGTTCATTTAAGTTCACGATGCATTTACTTATGTTAACATGGACAACTTTTGATTGTGATTTTGCATTACCATTGCTTTTTTATTGTTCACTGTTAGTTAATTTCATCAGCGATCGTAATCTATTATCACATTATCAAAAACGTGTATACTTCTGGTATATATATAAAACCATAAAGAAACCATAAAGCATTTAAATTGGAATACTACCTTCATAATGGGGAAGTTTCACACTGTTTTATGCCTTAGAAGGGCTTTAGACAGTTAAACATGTCCATTTAACGGGATTTAAAACCGTCTTAGACACCTGACGTAGTATTTTTACGTGTTATTTGCCGACAAAATTTTCACCCACGCACCAGTCAGAGAACTCGGAATAGCACAAGCATCGACCCTGGTGAGGAGATCAGCCGCTGCCCACCGTCCTCCCCTGGGAGTTCGCCTTCTTGGAAAAACTATTGTAAAGCTGTATCTATCTTCTGTAAATGTGAGTAAACCCAAGAATTTTCCGACAAACTCTGCGCATAAATCCCAACTGTTACTGTTGGCGAGGCAGATTGAATCCAATAAAAACTATACAATTCCCCATCTGCACCTGGATGTTCTGCTGGTATTAACAATATAGCAAAAGAAAGAAAGTAAAATGCACGTCTCTCGCCCAACGGTTGTGTAGAATAAATTAGTGAATCACTTTTGTTCATCAAGATATTTTAAAGAATTAAGGAAACTGGTTCTAGTTTTTTTCCCATTATAGTAGTCAGTGTTGCTTGAAACATCTCCATTGCTGACATTTTATCAAATATCTTTTTAATCCTGTAACGCCAATGTCAGTACATCCTCTCTCACCAACTCTGAAAGAAAAGTGGTGTTATTTATTCTTTATTTATTCTCTCTCTCTCTCTCCATCTCACTCTCTCTTACTGTTCATGTGTCTGTCATGGTTTTCTTTCTTCAGAGAAACGCCGATTTATTCCTTTGTTAATATGACAGATATAATGAGTTCCTTATTCACAACCGGGCTCGAATTAAGAACCTCTTTTGAGTTTACACAGTCGAAACGCCGTTTTTTCCTTCTCAGTTTTAATCTTGACTTTAGTTCTTTTTACTTTGGTTTTTTGCCATTCTTTTTTTTTGTGGTCTCAGTTGTGTGAAGAGATAATCACATCCCCAAACACACTCGACAGTCTCGCGCAGCTCTTTCTCTGTACACATACACACGCACACACGTATTGTGATTGATGGCAAATTTCATGTGAATGACATTTTTTATTTATTGCTTGTGTTTATGGTTTATTTCGAAAGGCATTTGTCATCCTGGGCTTTTCTTGTGGAGACAGAGTGTACAGCGCGAGAACACAACACACACACTCATATGCTGTATATATATATATATATACACACATAAAAACACGCTGGTTTGCTGTCGGGATACTTTAAAATTACGCTACATTTCAAAATGGAATCATTCTGTTAATGTGATGGCGTCTTGAAGTGTGCGGAATAAAATTATGGAAACATAATTCTCATTTTATGCATTTGCAAACATGGCAGCTTCATTCAGATTGAATAAAATAATAATGTGTTTGCCCTGTATGTTGGACCAAAACGGATTGTAGTTAAACGTGGGTTTTTATGTTATAGTTCAAAAATTGAATGAGTGGAGACAGGCTCATATTCGTATTCATGTACACACATTCTTTTACATGAATTTACATAACTTTAAACTCAAAATATTCGTAAATTAAAAATATTACATTAAATGTGTGTATGGAAGTAAAATGAATAAGTAAACCTAATTAACTATAATATTTATATTAGAATTAACCAAAAGTATTAGGTGTATATCACACCTTTTATTATTAATTAATATTTATTTTGTTATGTAACATATATTATTAGATAAATACTTATTTCATTATATACATTAAATATATTTTTAAAAATTTTTTAACCAAATAATCTTAATGTTTTTATTTTTTTATGAAGTTATTATAAGTGTAATAAAAACATATTATTTTTTTGATATGAACTAAGCCACTTGAAATATATAACAGTGTATCAGTGTATACATAATGAAGCTAAAGCTTTCAATTTTATACGGGACAAATATTTTTTGACACAAAAAAGAAAAAAGTTATCAACTAAATGTGACTTAAATGCATTAACCCTCAACTCTCCGAGCTTCCGTGGTTTTGTACATCTTTCTGGGCTTATTTGATTTTTATCTCATGGGCTGTAGATCAAAACTGACAATGTGTGTAAAATGACGGGTTAACCTCTAAGACAGAAGACCAGCGGTAAGTAGAAAGAAAGATTAAAGAAGAATGTTTTCCCAGGCCCGCTGGCAGAGGTTTGCGCACGCATGTGTGTGTTTGAAGTGTGTAAGAAAGCGGACAGCCGATTATGAAAAAAAAGGACGAGACGAGCTCATTAGAAGCTCGCACCCTCGGAAGCTCAGAACGAAGGATCAGAGAGAAGCCACCAACCTCTGTGAACTCCTTCGTCTCATCCATCCTTCCTTTTGTGCTCGTGTCCCCTTCACTTGATTCACTCTGATCTCTTGCCTCCTCCTGTCTTCTGTCCTTCCGTAGGGACTAAATGATCTCTTCTCCATAGTCTTCTCTTCTCCTTTGGTCTCATCTCATCTCCTTCTTCCTCTGTTGTCTCATCTTTTCTCCTCAACTCGCCTTCCGCTCCGTCTCATGTCTTTCCATTTTGTCTTCTCTTCTTTATCTTGTTTAGGTTTTGACTGGTTTCGACTCCTTTGGTCTTATCTTTCCCCACCAGAATGTTTCTCTTTTGTGTCAAGATATCATTCAATATTATACAGCCGTGGAACGATCAAGAGAACATTTCGAATTTTCCTTTATCAGCATTTACGTATTGTGGTCATTTCAGTCCAGCGTCTGTTGAATTTCAAGAAAATCAAACCTCGTGAGTGACATAAAGCCATCCGACGGTGATGTGAAAGACTGATGACAAAACGCATGACAACGGTGATGAAGTAAAAAATTAAGTCATTTTCTTTATGAAGAAAGAAGCACACTTGAAGTTCGTTTTATAAGCATATAGAAGTATACTTTCTGCACATAACTGCAAATAAAACCAATATTTTATTTTAAATGTGTGGGAAATATGTTCATGTTTCCCGAACACATATCCAAAATAGGTCAACCAAAAAACAAATTGGTTTCAATGCCTTCGTATACAGTTAAGAGCAAATCTGGACAGCCATTATGATCTTGATCAATACTTTTTGAATACATATAGCAGAAAATATTTCACCAGGAAGATATGGAGCAGGGCAGTTCAATATCGTGCTCGGCTATAAGGTGTTGGCTATAATACAAGGTTACTTTTACAGAAAGTGAATGAACTGGACTTGACTACATGTTATGAAAGTTATCAGCCTTTGGTGGGAGTGTGGAAAATGGCTTTTTCTGCCATGATGGACTGAGTTAGGGGCGAACCTTTGTTTTATAATGCTGTAACTCATAGATGGAGCTTCTGAAGCATTGCAATTATCCATTATTTAAGCTTGATTCAGTCTTCCTTGAGAGAATGTCATCAACGTCATTTGAAGTCTTAGAACTTAGAGACTTAGAATGACGTCAAATGTACTGAAGGATGCCTTATCTACTCTTTAACCACATTTTTCTAATCTCAGTATGAAGACCTAAACTGTAGAAGTATCTAATACGTTTTTAGGTGGTCAGGAATATTTGGGTCGGGCTTTGGAGAGTGCTGGAGGGCTCTTTACAAGATTCCATTAAGCGAAGACTGATTCACAGATCTTCAGCTACGTTCAGAAGTTGTAGTTTGTTCATTCATTGTGTCAGGTTGTGAGGGCTTTTGAAGTTTTATGGAGCTGCTTTGAAGGTCCGGGTGAATCATTTTCTTATTAATGTTTCATAAGTGGCCCTCAGTACGAATTTCGTGAAAGGAGGAAAATCTGTTTAATAAATTTCCTGTCGAAATCAGCCAAGATGGCAATTCGGGAGACTGAGAAAACGAAAATGTTAGTCCTTGGTTTGGTTGTACGCAGTGAGCCTACTGAAGGCCGATTTCTCCAATGAAAATTAGAGCTGGAAGCCCTCATTTTATTTGGTTAAGAAGAATCCAAGATCAAATATTGCGTAAGTGAAAAAGCTTTCTCCTTACCCCGATGGCGTGATCATCTGACCCATGTAGAGAACTTAACCTGTAAAAATAACCGGCAGTTTGATTGCCTTTAATTTGTTTTGATTTTATTCAATTTGTTTCAGTTTCTCACAATTTGGCGTGTTGAAAAAGTCTTGTATGAAGTGGGTGAACAATTTTGTCTTTCTACTTTTCTTTTTCCTGCTTTTCTATTTCTTCCTCCCTTAACCATCACCTTCCCTCTTTAATTCTCCGCTTCAGTATCTCATTCTTGTGGAAAGGTCCGAGATGCAGTAATTAAGTCCTGCGCTATCATATGAAACCTGGCTATAAATACTCCATGCGTTCACAGTCTGTTTCAGGTCTCGTTAATGAATCTGAGGATGTGAAGAAAGATGACACCGTGCTGCCTGTGTTCCACAACGCTCGATCACTTCTAAACCTCTTTTATATGCAAATGTTTTGCGGGATTTTAGAACAGCAAGCCTTAGAGATACACGATAAGTGGTTGAGTTTTTTGGTTTGCATCTGCGAACGCTCTGTGTACCAGCGATCATCTCTGTCTTTTAAAAGCATATGATTGGAATGTCTGGCCTATGGTTTTATAACTAAAGGCCAGTCTTAAGACCTTTTTTGGGGTTCATGTCTTGAGTCAGTTGCCCAAGTCCCAGTAGACAATGACTGAAGTGTACTTAAGCAAGACAAGTTATCCCCATTTGCTCTGCAGCGATCATTGTCAACACCACAATGCGCTTTGGATAAAAGCGTCTGCCAAATGAATAAATGTAAATGTAAAAGACTGTATTCTGATTTTTTTTTTATTTGTACATGCTTAAAAGATATATTTACATTCTTGTGAAATGAAATTAGTGAAACTTTTTTGTAGTTTACACAAGTTTTCAAACTGTAGTGTCAAATTATTATGGATTTTGCAGTACAATAATATTTGTTTCATGAAACGAATCCAAAGTATGTTGGATATGTATTGACAGGTTTTAAGCATTGAAAAAGAAACTTCACCAGAAAACTTTTCCTGAACAGCTCTTTTGAATTTTTTTACTGCCATATCTAACATTTTTCGGACCTTTCTATTGGTTTGTTGACAGATTTTAAATGCTATATAAATTGGGCAGAATGGACAATGCCTGCATTGGTATTGGGTCTGTTGTAGTCTTAGCCTCTAAAAGTCTTGGTCATGTCCTGATCTTAAAACACTTCGGTTTTGTTTTGATCTTGAAACACTGTTGTCTTGGTCTTGCAAGAACTTTACAGAAAATGAAAGAGCAAAGAGAAAGAGCTTGGTGATTCTTTCAAAGTGGATCTTAACTCTTTAGAGAAAACCTAAATGCTCAAGAACAGATGGCAATTAAAAAGAATTCCCCTGCAAGACGCTCATTGAATCAATACAACGCACAATTGAAATAAACTCAGCCGATGACCCAAATCGTCAGCTATTGGCATAATTATTGGCATTGGAATAAAACAATAACACACTGCATTGCCAGAAGTATGTGGATACCCCAAATTTCATTAACAGCTTGGCTAGACTACTTAATTTTACTTAATTTTACACTCCAAAAATGAAATCATTTGGTTACCCTCTCCTGATTCCATATGTGATGCGTTCTCTGGCTCAAAAGAAATGCAGGTAAATGCAGTCCTACATTAAGACACCTAAATAGAAATCCATCCCCCAACATATAACAATACACTTCTTAAGTGAACTGGCATATTTTTAACACGATCAAAGCTCATATTTCCTGCACCTTGAAGTGATTCGTAAGAGATCTCGAAAGTGTTCTCTGATTTCCGCAATTATTTGAATCCCGCAACACGATTATTATGTTTTTTTCTCTCCTCTTTAGAACAAATGCATAGATCCGAAGTAAGTGCCTTTATCTAAGGGCCTCTTTCCTTTAGCCATTGATGGTTGCTCCCAGTCCACCTAAAGCAAAGTAGCAGAAATGTCAAACACCGGCAGGTAATTAATTTCTTGCCTCGCCGAGAATGTCTAGCACCACAGACCCTCTGATCAAAGCCACTGAGCTTCCAGAGACTGCTATGGCTCCACCGGATGACTCCGGGGGAGAGAGAGCTCTGTCAGAACCCTGGAGAGCTCCCCCGGATAGATGGAAACCTGCAGGCAGACACATACCAATATATCTTACCAAAGAGGCCTTTTTAAATGAAGTCTCCAGGGGAGCAAATGCCCACAGACACAGAAACGGTTGACCTTACGGCCTGGCTTTCTTTTAGCATTCATAATGCATAGCTCATGAGTCCTGCTACAGACATGACAGCAAAGTACAGCATAGTCTGAGCGGCCTTCAGGAATGCATGAGTCATTTCTACAGCCATGGAACTTTGAATGGCTGGTGTTATAGAAGAACACCATTAAACACAGCGAAACAGGAATTGAGTAGGAAAAATAACACCATAGAACAAGTCAGAGGATACAAAGACATGACCTTGCACAATGTGTTCATACATGTATACTCCTGCCGTATGTCGGCACTTCCTACAGATGTACATCTGCTACATTTGTGACGTATTGTGTGGTTCCAAAACTCTCTTTTCATTCTAAACCTCTATAACTGCGGAGATCAGAATTATCTACCAATGATCAGTAATGACGATGTGATGAAATCAAAATGAATTTGGAAATTTGGAATTTGTAAAGGAGCTCAACCCAAAACGAGAACAAAATCATCTACACGTGCACTCTTCTCATTTCAAACCTAAAGAATGTCAGTAACCAAACTAACATGGGCGACCAATGACTTTTCAAAGAACTATATTTCCCATTATTTCCTTCCATCTTTAAAACCTGTGTGACAAAACTTCCGCAGAACACAAAAGAAGATTCTAAAAATATGAACCGAACAAAGGCAACACCCCTTTATTGGACATCTTGAACACAAAACCAATGCAAGTGAAGGGCTGCCGTCCCTGTTCGATTCTAAACGTTCTTTAAAATATCTTGTGTTCCTCACAATAAAAGCAAACAAGTTGGGCATGAAAAGAAGACATGTTGATCACAGAATTGGGGGTAAACTTGTCACTTTAAAGACCACAATATTGAGAGCAAGATGACGAAAGCGGCAGAGCACAGTGCAATGCCCAAGGACATCCATCTAAAGAACTGTTAACAGCAGCGGTGATAGATATGGCAGTCATAAAGAACAGTAATATCAGGATATCTGAAAAATGGGAAAATATTGAACAAGAAAGTTGAAGAAAAATAGCAATACGTATAGACTAACATTGGAGATCTTGATCCAGAGGACGTTCCATCCAGGGAATGGCTAAACCCTTAAGCTGGGAAGCCTTTGGTAAAGGACCCGGAGAATTGAGAGAACTCTATATGTAAATATACACGTGTACACACATGGATTACACAGGATTAGACTGTTGGATCAGAAACACTGGCTTGGGAGAAATGTGTGTATTTCAAAGCACACTGGAGCATTGGTTCATGCTGTCATGCAGTTTCACACACACTGGAGTATATGGGTCACTTGCTCTTCCAGCACATTGCCCTCGTACCGTAGACCCCAACGATCAATAGTAAACAATATCTGTAAAGGGCTCTCAGTGGCCCACCTCGATGTTTGTTTGTGAAAAAGATGGGGTGGGATAGAGATTTCGCCCAAATCTCATCTGTTCTGTTTTATTAGGGCTTGTCTGAAATATAGGTGATCCATTTGATGACCATTCACCTCTTGTATCTTAACATTACATTCCACTTTGAGTGGACTGGATCAAAGACTCGTTCGCCTTTTTTACATTTAGATCTTTGTGTGTTATGGAAAGAAATGGACAAAGGCAATGAAAGAATGCATACGAGGCATAGATATCAAAATGCAGAAAAAGCATTCTTGAAAACGGTTTGGCTTTTGACTTTACTCTAAACCTCTGAAGATCAAAAAAGGCTAATAACATACCCTAGATACATATCATATTTACCATGGTTCTATATGAGAATAAAAACAACATATTCTTGAACCCGTACGGTGATGTAGGTCATTCGCTATTTTCCTGCAAAACAACCCCAAAAAGGCTTTGCTAAATTACTTTTCCCATTCAGCTTTCACATGAATACTTTTATTTTGCGGAAGTCAGGGCATAATGTTGCCCGGAATGTGGTTGTCAAGCAAACACACCCATAATTACACAGTTATTACGTATTGTTGCTTTTGGCCATTTCGACTGACGGAACCAACCAGTCAGTCTGTTTAACGGGGTTACAGAGAGTAGGTACCCAGCCAGGCTGGCATTTCATTTCTTTATATCCTTCAAATATACATTGCAGACTTTTCTGTTTGAAATCAACATTTATTTCTTCAGAAATTAGTCATTATTACCAAACATAGGTACACTTGGCTGAAAGTTCGCTTTGAATGGGAAAGGGCCGTCTTATATACCATCTAACTGATGTCTGAATGTCCCCATGGCAACATACTTTTAATAAAATGTATTGTCTAGTTCATTGTGATATTTAGTTCTTCTAAAGACGTAAACACGACAGCCAACCTCTTCGATTCGATGGCGTTGTGTTGTTTCCAGACAGACCATTAAAGAATGTAAAATTCCACCAATTAGAGGTCAACTACAAATCCGCTCAAGTGTTATTAGTTAAAAGTGCTGGTGCATCACGTCTGTGTGATGTCTGGGACTAAGACTAAATTTGTCAGACGTAAGGGGAATGTAGGGTTCGATTCCAAAGCAATGAATTACAGACCTACAACATCCTTTTAACACAAACGCAAGGTTCACTGTACAGTGTGCATAATGCAATTCATATTATCCGTATAGAATGTACGAAACATTTTTGTTACAGGTCCCATATGCATATTTATTTTCTTGACTTATTTAATTCATATACACGGTTGCAACCATTTCTTCGTCATTAGTCACACCATATAACCTGTTTTAAGGGTCAGTAGAGGTATTGCGATTTTACAATGCATAGTCGTGTCAACATGTGTGTGAAAAACAAATCAAATAGCCTATTTACAGTCAACGATTGAACCTAAAATGGACAATACTATAGCTTTTGTCGGCTTATGTTAAATTGCGCAAAAAACACCTTTTAGCTACTGGCGAGTCGCGGGCGCCTAACAAGAGCTCCGTGCCCAGAGGATCCAGACGACCTGATCTTTTTTACTGGAAGGCTAGACTTTCTTTGGCCATGTTGCGCGTTGAATTACATATTCTTTACATCCCAACATATTAGTTGTTATCATGAATACTTTGGGTTTGAAGGTTTACGTTTCATCTTGCAATTAAAGAATATGGGAATTATAAACATTATAAATACCTCTTCAATGATCAGCTGGCCTAGTTAACGATTCACCGAGACGACAACGAAAGTCCCTTCCAAATATCTTAATTATTAACGTCGCTAATGAATTTTTAAAAGACTTCTCACAGTCTGAGGCCTCTGTGATGTTGCGTCCCGGTGACAGTCTGCGAGCTAACATGTCATCAACCTGCGCCGACAAACAGGAGTATATGCCAACGCTCTTCAAAGAGATGCTTTATTAAAAGAGTAATCATCAAAAAGAGGAGCACCAGCGAGGGATTGGGGGAGGAAAAAAAGCGAGGGCACTCATAACAAAGCAATGAGAGGCAGCTGAGGAAGTGAACTGTCAATGGCCCTGTCGAGTGCGGGTGCGAGCGATGTGTTCAGAGCGTGTGTATGGCTGTGTGTGTGTGTGCGCGTGTGATCCTGCAGGACCTCACACCCTCACGTTCGTTTGATTCCTCGGTACGAGAGTAGGTGACCTGGCATTTCCGTGACTTTTAGAGGTGATAGCGGCGCGACACGTTGCTTTTCGCCTCAAACCGGTTTCTTATCCCTTGATTTTCTCATGCATCTCACCGTATTTTTGCTCAAAATTCTGATAATAATACAGTGATTCCGTACATAACATGCATACTTTTTCTAATGAATTTGGTACTTTAAATCAAGATGCTCAGGGAAAAGTCAAAAGTAGGTTACAATGAGGTTTATCCCAGTTACAAATGACAGTTGTAAGATTATGATTCATGATGGGATCCAGATTACCAGGATTTGAGATGTTCCCACATTTAACAAAGTAACAAAGTAAATGAAATGCATGGGTCGGCAATCAAAGTCAAACATGGAATCTCTCATGGAGAGGATTGGGCAAGAGTTGACCGATCAAACAATCTTTTCCAGCCAATGACACTGAAGATAAAAGAACGTTTATTCGATATAACAGAATGTCAATCAAAATTAAGAAGACAGAACCTGACCAACGGTGATTCAGTTTTAATGAGGATGGTTTTCAAATATATGCAAACTACCCTAAGGGCCTATCAAACCAGACCACTTTCTTACGATAACCAACCTTCTCCACTTGACTGTCTTTTTTCTTAAGTGGTTCTTCTTCCCCACTCTGCCTCCCTGTTTTTCCCTTAGCTCGGTATTTAGACCTGGAGAAACGTGCATAGATTGGATGTGATTGGTTTGCACTCTCTGGCTTTCATTCCTCTAAAAATAAATGCTTTGGTTTTCTTTCCTCTTAAAAAAAAAAAAAGAGAGAAAATCTCCTTCGTTCTCTTAGGCGCTCTCCGAGGCAGAGGGCTTTCTGTCCGCTGGCATTTTGATCATGCACAGAAAAGAGAAGCCAGACCAATTATCAGCTCTGCCGGTCTTTATGGAGCTATTGACCTCCATCGTCCGTGTATCTCTGCGATTTAATTTAACCCGCTCGACGAGCCCTGCGCTAATTAGATGCTTTTCAAAGAAACGATTCGGGAGAAGGGAAAAACTCAGAGAAGAGGGAGACAGACGAACGGAGATAGCTAGAATGTTCGAAGCAACGAGAGATGGACGGATGGAGAGGAAGAAAGAAAGTAAGAAGCTAAATCTATGAAAGACACTAAGGGAGACGAACATTATCCTAACGGCTGGAGACTTGACCCCATCAGCACATTTTAACAGGATTAAAAATGATAGTTTTTCCTCTCCTTTGGGAAAGTGAGAGAGCAGACACTTGTTTGCTGCGTAACGATGGGAACGTGTTTTTTAGAAGCTCAAATGTCATACTTTAATTTGCAGATCTCCTTTTCATTTGTGGTTAAGATCTCTTATTCTATTGCTCGTACTTTAGATTGAAGTTCTTCATCCACTATGTGTATCCTGCTTTAACGTTTATTTCTCAAACTGGGTGACTTGTTGACCAAGATGTGATCTAAAACCAAATCAAGAGTTGAGAACATACAAGGGTGGCACATACATTCCGACTTAAACTACCGCTGCCCTTCTGCGTCAGCTCTCGGTCTCACTTTCAGTTTAATAACATCTGGAACTGTGAGTGTGACTGAGTGGAGGTGGGCTGATTTGCATATTCATGTTTTTGTGCATACCTAATAAAGCCAGGGTTTATTTTCGTATTTTGAAATATGTAATTTATAACTGTTAAGGACACATATTTCTAAATAATAGAGTTTAAATGGGTTTAGATATCATAGAGATGAAGATATCACGATTTCCTCTTTTAAGATAAGTCCGGTAAGAACCTACCTAGAACGGTGTTTTAAATCACTCATAATACCATAGCAACAATGTAATAAAAAACCCGAACAACTGTGTTCCTTGCCACATGCATTATCAAAGCGGTGGTAACACACACTGCTTCATGCATTTAACTTAAGACTGTTAAACATTTGACTTCTCATGTTCATCCTGGTCCATTTGTTAAAATCCGAGTGAGATGTATGGCGTTGTATTTCTGCCCTCAATACTCAACCCAAGGATTTTTTTAATCTGCAACTTTACACCATCAGAAAGTTCTTAGTGTTGCTGCCTTTTTTCTCAAAAATTCCGCCCACTAACCAATCATAGAATGTGAAGGATTCTATGATCACCCTTGTGAGGATATTGGTCGCTAGGACTATTTAAGGCCTGTTCACAGCCTATGCCCTTTAAAACCTACTCATTGTAAAACCTTATTGAAAATACTTTGAAAGATGTTGGAAGCCAAATAACACGATCAAGTTTAATGATCTGAGGGTGAATAAGTGAAAGAAAATTTTGGGAGCGAGTAATCTGTCCCTCAATGCTGTATTAACCTGCATGTGTGTATAGCGTCCCCTCAAGTGTGTATGAAATCGTTGATGCAACGGAAGCGAACTGACACACATGCACGCACACGCAAACAAGAAAAAGTGTAACTAACACAGTGTCGGCTAAAGTGAGGCCTGATCCGGTGAGAAGCTTACAATCAATTCGCCACGGGACATGCCACTAAGGGACTGTAGAGAGCCTTTTTCTCTGAACCAGAGGAAGAGAAGCTCTAAAGAGAAGCAACAAAACTGGAAGAGAGAGACGAAGTTGAGAATAGAGATGTGATAATTAACAATGCACACACTGTGGCACCCAAACTTAAACTTTTCTTTTAAATGTCAAGTTATACTTCACCCAATAATAAAACTTCTGCCTTCATTTACTCGCACGCTTTTCTTTTAAACCTGAGTGACGTTCTCCTTCTGCAGAACACAACAGATTATATTTTGATGAAATGAAACACTGTTGGAACCCATTCACTTTTATCATATGGACACCCAACCCATGCAAGGGAATGGGTGTCGTTGCTGTTCGGTTTCCAAAATAAGTCAAAATATCTTGTGTGTTCTTAGAGAGTAAGTCAGTGATGGCAATGATGCCTTCATACAAACGCTGACTATGTCTGTATGTGTTGTTTCAAGAACTGTCAAGGATCCTCATTCACTACATCGAAACCCCATCGTCCCAACAGATCTACTAAGAATGCCATCTCTCAGGTCCTAAACGCACATTGATGATAACAAAGAGATATGTATAAACAAAAAGAGTACATTTAATAATAGGTGTACATGAAAGTCAAAATAAAAGGAAATCTGATTGACTCAAATATTTTCAAGAATTCACACAAAATCTTGTACTTTACAAATCGATATTTCTTATTAAAAAAAACTTATTTGTATTATATAAACTAAGTGCAATTTTAGATTTTAAAATATTTTATTTTTGAGATATTTACTAAGAAACATGAAAAAAATGTTCAGTGTAAGACTCCCATTTATTGACCAAAGCTCAGATTTTAATATTGTGGTTTCCAGTAGGCTTACTTCCAAACACCTGAAGCTCAGTGTTCATTTTTCACAGATCACAGATCTCATGTTGTAAAAATAGGCTTGTTTACCTCCAACTCCATTATCCTGAGTACAGGGGTTCCACATGGCTGTGTCATGGGGCCTCTTCTCCCTTCTCTCTACGTTCAGAACTGGGTTTTGTCATATAGCTCCACTTGTTTTGTGAAATTTGTTGACCACCCAGGTTCCTGTCTTTCCCCCCATGTCTCCTAAACACTATATCATACTATGAACATCTTTGGAGCCAACCTGACTTTTAACTATTGGTTGTATATTCAATATATTTGAGAATGTAGCAAATAAAGTTCTTGATTTCCAAAGTGGCCGGTGTTTCACAAATGTACAGCACAACAGTATAAATATAGCGTGTGCGTGTTGTGGTTGACATTGTAACGGTCCAGTCAAGTGCTGTTTTTTCATACAGGGACCATTATGATGACATATACTTCAGGATCCTCATACTGACACACACTTCTGCTGTGTGCGACACTTCTCCGGTAAGCCTCTTAGCCCAGTACACTGTGTGTTGCAGTGTGTCGTTTGGTGTCTCTAAACAAGATTAACAGGGCACAGGCCTTTCATAGGCCTTTCACAACGCACACACAGAAGCACACAGGTGACCGCACAACAGCACAGCAATAATCTCATTTGGTTATGTAATGTTTATGTTTGATACTTGAAGCCAAATTGGAATTCTTTTTGATATATTATAGAATTTTTACGTTTAAAATACTAAGATAACAGCACACTGTCAGACTTCCTCAACAGTTAACCCCCCATCCATGTCATCGAAACTAAACATCTTAAAAATGTAAACACATTTTAAATGTAAATCAAACTGTATGAGGCATTGCAAATGATTTACATTCCTGGGGCTAGTCAAATCATAAAAATAGAAATTCATAATCAGTATAAAAGTACAAAAGGTAAAGTAGCAATGACTAGTGTTGGAGAGTTGCTACTTATAACGACTTATAATAAAGACCTTTCCTCGCATGTATTAAAGAGCGTTAAATCTGATTGTGTGTACAAGGCATAATACATTTCTATCATTTAAAAGTCATTTCCTTTATACTTGTGATCATACATTCACCAGGATTTTAACAGGTCAACATGTAAGACTGTTACTAGTTTGTTACTGTATGTCTGTATACAGTAGACCATTGCAAAGGCTTTGAATCTTTAAATGATCATTACAGTAGTTTACTGTAAGACCTACAGTAACAGTGCCGCCAGTGTCTTACTGTAAATACAATGGTTAACTCTAAAAGACTGTTTTTGAATGTAAGCCTCAAAAGCAAATTATTATTTTAAGATTTTTGTTTCCAACGGTAATAAAATCTAAGAGTTTTTTTGGGGGGGGTTATATACCATAAGAGCGATAGCCACCAAATAATGCGGTGACATTAATATCATGCAACAAGTTATAGCCTCAATTTAGCATTTTACTTCTGACAGTTATATTAAGACTACAAATTAGCAAATATTGTGATCATTAAGTCTTTATCTTAATAGACAGCGCATGAACACAATGAACCGTTAATCACATACGGTCTTTTTTTCGATCTTCCAGAAGTCTATAAGAAAACAGCGTCGAGGGAACTAACTTTTGTGTTTGACCACAAAGAACCATAACGTCTGAGACGCTTTATAAGCATGCCTTCCTTTTTGCTTTGTAACAAATGACAATTTAAAATGGTTCATTACCACCAGAGATTGTTAATTCAAGCTCACCTGGATTAGAAAAGATTTTCGGATGGTAATGTAATGTGACATGTTCTCCGGCTACACGGCGCTTTGGCTTTAAAGTGCAATCTCAGTTTGATATAGTGAAGTTTGTTCAAAATATCAAACTATACTGTTTGTAATAAATGTATCAAATTACTTTAGTTTCAGACTGGTCAGGTTCGTTGTCTAGTCTTGATGGCCTTTAATCCTGGAAGACCGGTCTTCTGGCCTGGACATTTTTGTGACGGTCTGTAATACGAATCCCTAGCACTGGTATGAACGGTCTATTAGAATATAGAGATCAGATAGGGAGAAATAAACCGGTTCTTTAACAAGTTAACGGGACTTTAATGATTACAAATGCTACCCTTCTGCAAACGTCTCTTTAATATAGAACCGAAGAATACACGATCATTCAATGCTAATCGTATATGCGGGTTTGTGTGATTAAGTTGTCAATTCTGTTAAGATGTGTTATCCGACTAAAAGCATGTGTTATTGTGCTGATGTGTGTTTTTTTCCCTAATGGTCCCGAGGCATTCTGAGATAATAATGTGATCTAATCACTTACGCTTTCTCCACTAGACGAGTCAACAAAATGGCTCTCGCAGGAATTCCATCGCTGCCTTTTATATTTGTGCGTCGCATCAGTCTTTGGACCTTGTGTGTGTTTGAATTCGTTCCATAGAAACTGTGGGTTTATTGTATTGCTTTTATTGTAGATTGATTTCAGATGTCTCTGTCCATCATTGTTCCCTGCTTTGTATGCGTGTGTGTGCGCGTGTGTGTGTGTGTATGCGTTTGTATGCGTGTGTGTGTCCGTGCATGTGTGTGTGTGTGTGTGTGCGTGTGTGCGTGTGTGTGTGTGTGTGTGCGCGTGCATCACCACTGTTGCTGCTAACAAGACCATTAGTGTAAAGATATTGCCGTCTCTCTTCTCGCTATTTGGAAAAACATGTCTGCTTATTGCCTGCCCACGCGCATCTTTCACATTTACACAAGACTGCATTACATTTCACAGCATTCTTCCCTACAAAATAACACTTTCATCGACTTACCAAAACCATATTTTGGTCTTATGTAACCCACAAGAGGGGAAATAATGTTTAACGATGAAGTCCAGTTCACAGGAGCAGCACGATGACGGATTTGATTTCATATTCAATAATGGCAGTTGGACATTGTTCGACGAATTTTGCGTACGAAAGTTTGCTCGATCGGAATTTTACGAGAGCTCGAAATGTTAGTTCGGCTTTGAAAAGGCACATTTACGATCATTTACGAATGGTTCGAAAAACCACGAGACTGAAAGACAAATGGATTGTATTGCGTTTTCGGGTGAAATATTGTTTCGAGGCTGAATTGTGTCATTAGACGTTAGTATGGTGGTCCTCATCAGTAGGTTGTCTTCCGTTTTTCTTACTAATCTAAGTTGCGTCATTCCAATTCGTTGTCGACATTCTGTCGATGTGTCAATTTGTCTCCAATTGTCCTGATTCATTTGATTCATGAGAAGATATTGAACATTGGTGTGTGGACGTGTAAGAAAGAGAGGGAATCCTGAAACCTTCCGCCGGTCAAAGTAGACTTGTAATGAAATCTTCTGCTGGCGCTGACGGTCCATCTCGAGCAGAAGTCATTAACTCGATGTTTCCCTTTCTCGCACACCGTATACATCAATCCACACATTCGGCGCTTTTCCCCTACTTTTCGCTCGCGTAGCTACCTACAGTCCGTCAGCCATCCGCTCCTCAACTTCCGATTGGTTGGTTGTGTTTAATTTAAGTGTAGTCCAAGCCTGTCTGATTCTATATTTCTTCCGCTCACTCTCTCCTGCTTCGTCTCATTCGGGATGAACCTGTGGATAGAAACAGCCAATCACACGGTAAAACTTTACATCAGCTTCTCCGGTGTTTATAAAATGCTGACAGTAGTAGGGCAAAAAGTCAATCGTCTTTGTTCTTCTGGAAAGGTTCTCCCGGAGCTTTGAGTCTTGTTAAAATTTTACAAAGGTGCGGGATGGCAAAGGTCGTTTTAGCAGTTCAGATCTCCAATATTTAAGAATTGTTTTAAGTAAAGACTCTTGTGGGTACATGTACCGTGCAATTTACATATTTCTAAGTGTTGACATGGCATGATGGTCTACCCTTGTATTTGTAATAAGAGTTCATGATAAACAAGCGGTGCTAATGACTTGAAAACTATTTAAAATGACCATGAAATTTAGATTGACCCTCATGCTTTATTGTTGTTCTTGGTCTAATCGTCCCTGAATCATCAGTGCATGTGCAGTTTTATTAAAGCCTTTGTAATCTAGATTTTCAATTGGCGAGTGGTCATGATTTGTGTGTGCCTATTTCAGAATGAATGAATGAATTAATGAAAAGGAAATAAATAATAAATTAAAATGATGAAATAATGATATCATTAAATAAATATACCGATAAATTTAAACATGCAAATTAAATATAAAGATACATACATATAATTAAAATGTAAATATATATATATATACATTAATTGTTAGACAAAAAACAACATACAAACATAGTATACTAACCCAAACGTCATTGGTTCACTCCCAGTTTTAAGCAATGAAATAAAAAAATGCTCTTTAAAAAATATCTGCCAAATGCTGAATGAGGGGTGGTCTCTCTCTCTCTCTCTCTCTCTCTGGTTTCTCTCTCTCTCTCTCTCTGGTCACTCTCTCTCTCTCTCTCTCTCTGTCTGGTCTCTCTCTCTCTGGTCTCTCTCTCTCTGTCTCTCTCACTCTCTCTCTCTGGTCTCTCTCTCTCACTCTCTCTGGTCTCTCTCTCTCACTCTCTCTCACTCTCTCACTCTCTCTCTCTCTCTCTCTCTCTCTCTTTCTCTCTCTCACTCTCACTCTCTCTCTCTCTCTCTCTCTCTCTCTCTCTCTCTCTCTCTCTCTCTCTCTCACTCTCACTCTCACTCTCACTCTCACTATCACTATCACTATCACTATCACTATCACTCTCTCTCTCTCTCTCTCTCTCTCTCTCTCTCTCTCTCTCTCTCTCTCTCTCTCTCTCTCTCTCTCTCTCTCTCTCTCTCACTCTCTCTCTCTTAAAAGATAGCAAAATATATATCAAAATACATTGGAAAAAATAAAGAAATAAAGTGCTAAATAAATATAAAGGATTTATAAAAAACCTTTTTTTTTTACTAAATTACATTTGATTCATATAGACTAGTGTTTCAGATGAGATAATAAAATATAAAATACGGAAAAAAAACGATAAAACGCAGAGGATTTATTAACACATTTTCACAAGACATTTGGAGTTCTGAATCGCGTAGACTAGAGTTTCATTCCTGCTTCCTTGTCCTCAAAAAATTGATGGTACGATTTAAAAAATTATTCATTGTGTCAGTTTTATATATTTCCACTAAATACAAATAAAAGAAAAAGCTGTCCTGTAATATTTTAATAATAGTGAAATTGCAGCAGACTGATTGGGTAAAATCTGCCCGTCAGAGTGAGTTTAAAAGTAATCTGAATCTGTATTTGTTAGCGGCCGTAGTGAAACCACCAGCTGAGATTAGATTAGGCCTCTTGTCTAGAAAGCTCCGGCTCTATTTTTACGCCCCGGTTTCAGGCTTGTGTCGCGCTGATTGCAAAGATACCAGGGAAATACTTTTCTAAATGCACTGTTTACACAATGCTTTCCACAATCACTGGCACTTTTGCCCTCTTGAATAGAAAATATCCTTTGAATGACAATATTTTTTCTTATAAATATACAGTAATACAAACAGTAATGGCATTGCTGTAATGCAGCTGTTGAGTGCAAGTGTGTTTGAACGTCTGTACGTGCGAGTCTGTGTGTGTGCGCTGCTTAATATACACATTTAATGCATCCCCGGCTTTGATGGTTATAACCGTCTTTTCTTTATAATGTGTGTGTGTGTGTGCGTGTGTGTAGATATGTTTCCATAAGAGAGAGCCAACAGTCTTTGAATGTGGAAAAAGAGTCGAGCCCTGATTGCGGTTATAAGGAGTCTTGGAGAGGTCTCTCTGCAAGGCAAGATAAGCTGAGTGACAATCCAGCACTGGTAATCATATTACAGGAAAAGAAACGTCGTGAGCGTGCACGTTCACCTTGTGTGCAAAATAAACACGTAAAAAACGAGATACCTTATGGGAAGGTTATTTTATGAGAGTGTCTCAGAATGCAAATATGCAATAATATGATGTATTTGAAATGTATTTAAATGATTCATCGCAACCTATCACACCTAAAATAAAGTTTCTGTTTACAAAATATGTTTCTCAGTGTTCTGGATATTAATTTGCATAAGTAAACACCTGCATGTGCATGTATAATTAATAAACATATTATATGTAGATAAATTGATGATATATAAATTAAAATCTATATTAACAAAATGGTTAAATGTAAATGTTAGAATATATATATATATATATATTACACATGTGTATATGGGTTTATTATCAAAAAACACAATATTTTGTAAACACAAACTTATTCTGGATGTGTTTTATCGTTTTACATCCCTAACTTTAATACCATGTATGTTTTCTTATTAGTATTATTGACATTATGTTTTTATTTTTTGATGTATATAATGCTGCTTTGCAACAATGAGAAATGTCCCATATTGAGTTGACATAAATCAGATTTTTGTAAAATACATATGTCATTATTCTTTCTTATTTTTTGGGAATTCTGAAGAATGCATTTTTATGAAAGATAATAAAACATTTTTTAAGACCTTTCTTAAGAATTAAGACCTGTATTCCCCCTCTTGCCGATTCAAACCGTCGTCACAACACAAAAGAAGAAATTTTTCCATAATTATGGTTCGTACAATAGAAGTAAACGGGTGCCGGTGCTGTTCGGTTACCAGCATTCATCGAAATACCTCGCGGAAGAATGTCATCCAGGTCTGAAATGACACCAGGGTGACGAAATGTTCATCTTTGCTTGCACATCGCTTTAATCTGTCATCCGGTTCTCTGTGCACAGAAGACAGGAATTAAGAAATCACGAGATGCACGCTTTCCTTTATGTTCTGTTGATTTAATGAAGTCGTGTCTTGCGATGGTTTTCTGATGTGATTCACGGGGTCACACGACCCGTTTCCACGGGAGGGTCATGAGAGTTTTAGGCGCAGGTGATGGTTGGAGCGAAAGCTTGTTATTTTAGCGGCGGTCGATGTCTTGCACACACAAGGAAACACGAGCAGAGCCTCTCATTAAGTAAGCTTCAGCAGTATCCGCTCATCAAAACACTGTCTGCACTAATTACTGCCTGTGACCAGACACACACACACACACACTCGCACGCTCGACACAACTCGCATCCTCCCCGCAAGAATTCTTCTCTTTCGCTTACACACCTACACTTTGGGCTTTTTCGAAACTATATGCAAATGTGTTTAATTGGTCTGTCTGCTGCTGCCGCCCATACTGTCAATCAACTATTCAAAGCTCTGTCTGGAAAACGGATGTAGGATCACCTCCAAGATCTCTCTCTGTGTGTGTGTGTGTGTGCGTGCGTGTGTGTGTGTGTGTGTGTGTGTGTGTGTGTGTGTGTGTGTGTGTGTGTGTGTGTGTGTGTGTGTGTGTGTCGCATTGTGTACATGCAAAACAATAGAAGACAACTCTAAAAACATGCTGTTGCATTTGCATAAAGTGTACATGGTAAACTTGAAACGTTCAACCGTTGAAACATTGAACTGTGACTGCCACTGTATAATCATAATGTAATCATTTCTTAAAGCGATAGCACACCTTAAAATAACAATTATGTCATCATTTTAATCCAAATCTGCGATCTTACGCTACCGATCCATTTCATCACATTTTAGAACAATAGTGCTACATTAAAAATATTCACCCTTTACTAGAATTTGCAAAATTGTGCGCTTGGCCTGCCATCCTACTTCTTGAGGTCTGTAGTGAATGTATTCGAAACCGATTTAAGACATTTCTTCAAATATCTTTTCTTTTGGTTTCTCGGAGGAACGAGGCATAGACAGGTGTTGTATG
>JAWHQN010000154.1:1086784-1119284 GCA_033220385.1 Triplophysa yarkandensis | reverse complement strand
ACGTGAAAATATGTGTAATACTAAATTGCATATTTATACTTATAGAAACCCTCATGTTAGAAATGAACAGGTATTAAATTTACATTTACACAAATGTAATGACTGTATCACATGCTCGGGTCTTATGACTTTTTATGACTTTTAATAGGGAAATGATTATATTATCTGTTAAATGAAAAGAGTTTATTTCATATTTGTCGCTGTTGGTTTTTTGTGGTGCTGATCTTATAAATAATAACTCATCATATTCTGAAATCTTTGTTGAAACAATGACATTTCCTTTTTTTAAACTGTAGATATTTCAGCTTTTAAATAAATAAGAATGTATTTTCTTGTTTAAAATGTACTACAAGAAGCAGTTTTTTAACAAAATGTTATAAATCCCAAACCGTTTTTAGGTCCTCTCCACCAATCCTTATTTGTTCAATGGCAATGCATAAAGAGTTAGTTTGTGTTCAATCTTTAAATTCACTTTTGATGGTCTGGACGTGCAGGTGAGGTCTAGACCTCATGGACATTTGCAGTTATTTGATTAATTTTTTGATTTATAGGAAGAGTCCCTGATACAATTCCCGTAAAAAAAAACTTGTAAGACATAAACCGACATTTTTAAAACAAAAAACCATGAATTTGTAGCAGTTTGGAAAATAAATACATAAACTTGGAATTCATACACTATTGTTGGCTTATTTAACAATCATTGTATAACATGTTCAAACTGGACCAACAGACAATTTTAATTAGACAAATTGAATATTAACAAAATGCGTCAGCTTAATGACAAACTGTAAATGTAAAATGAAACTATTAAATAGGATTTATCTCATTTTGGAAAAGACATTTTCATATTTAAAGTTAAATTTACATTTACAGTGTTATGCCGTAATCAATCATCACTGCAGAGGAAAAAGAGGTAAGACATCTCGCTCAAGGACACTTAAGCTTCGAACCCGCAACCTTCTCCTTACAAGTCCAACTGACCCGTATACAATATAATGTTATAATGTATATTATATTATTACACTGTATTTTATTTTATGCTTACTTGTAGCTCAGTGTTAAGAGTATGGTGCTATCAACTCCAATGTAATTGGATCAATCTTGGGATTTCACATCCTCAGAAACTAACGTATAGTGAATTTCCAATATACAGTTCCTTCATATGAAAGCATCTGCCAAATGTATACAAGTATTATTATAATTTATTAATAGAATGTTTATTTCATTTTCATCGTCAGTGGGACTTTATAACGATCCAAAACATTTGAACAATTTAGGTTTACAGTACACCCTAAAGGAACGCGTATGCACACTTTAGGTGACCGATTCCTCCCCAGTGCCTTTCAGAGAGTGTTGGGAAAGCTGACTTGGTAAAAACTAGGACATGTTTAACCCCCGGCTGAGTCAAACCAACAGTCGGGTTCATCCGTTTTGACCCAGACGTGGATTTTAAATTCTCCAGCGTTATTTAGAGACCTATACCCCATATTTCGCTATCTTTTTAACATTTAAAGATTTCTTTATGACTTCCTTTTTCTTGTTAGACACAGTTCTGTTCCACCCACACATCCTTTCCAATTAAAGGCAAAAGTCCCTTATATACATCTTTAAAAAAACCTGTTGCATATTTGCATATTGAACAATGCATCCGAGACGGTATATAGTGGACGGAACTGATTTGTTTGCCTCCACTTTCATCCGTACAACAGTCGCCGTGCACTCGGGCTTTCTTCCAAACTGCTCGAATTTAATCCCTTCATTCTTTTATTAAATTCCATCTTTCCTTCCCTCTCATTCTTTCTTTTTCTGTGATGGTGTGGGATTAGTCAAGGGGATTTGGGGTTCCTGGTGCTGTCGTCTCTCGTGTGTGTGTGTGTGTGTGTGTGTGTGTGTGTGTGTGTGTGTGTGTGTGTGTGTGTGTGTGTGTGTGTGTGTGTGTGTGTGTGTGTGTGTGTGTGTGTGTGTGTGTGTGTGTGTGTGTGTGTGTGTGTGTGTGTGTGTGTGTGTGTGTGTGTGTGTGTGTGTGTGTGCGCGCGCGCGAGAGTGCAATTGTTTCCTTGTGGCATGAAAGTGTTGCATCATTCGTCTCTGTGTCAGTGGCTGTACGGTGGAATCTCTTCCAGCCGGCGCTGCAGCACGATGCCCGTGCTTACATTGACTGGGTGTCCTCAGCTATCGCCCCGTGTCATCAATATTGGAGCGTCACTCACTTACATGACACATACTGCATGATGGGGTGGGCCTTTATTTCGGCTGCTGAAATTTTTCGCTGATTTATGGTGAACTAGTACATCGAGGATGTGCGGAGTGCTGAAAGTATAAGAACACGCACAAAAAAGAAGACCGAATGTGTTAAAACTAGCAGAACACACACTGACCTGCTCTTCATGCCAAACACAGCCAACACGCAATTGATAGGCAGGAGCTCAATACAATCCTGTCTCTTAAATGCATTGAATCTATGGGATTAATGTGCGTGCGTGTGTGTGCATGCGCGCGTGCGTATGTGTGTGTGCGCGCGCCATCAGCTCATCAGATCCAGTCCTGGTGTGCGGTGGCTATTTTTCGCCTGATCGCTCCTCACATATCCATTTCATTGATGGGTGGGTACACACACACTTCAAATTGTGGAGGTTGATGAGAAGATGTTCTCTGATAGAAAGGCGGAGTGCAGGATGAAGTTTGGACTTCACTTAAAGTGCGAATGAAACGACTTATAAGGGTGTGCTCCCATATTTAAAAAAATCTTCTTGCGATTATTTCTGCTTATACATAAAAGTCCTGTCTTGTCGATTCAGACGTCGGACAGGCTCAGAAGATAAACCGTTGACGGTATATGGCACCTGCATTCCCTACAGGCTAGGGATGCTCCTATCATGATTTTTTCCACCGATACCCAGTACCGATTTTTTATCACGGTGATCGGCCGATACCAATGTCGATTTGCTTCACGTTTATATTAGTGACATATGAGCTCTCTGATCACCTTTAACATAAAGAAAGATATTATGTAGTTGTTGCTATTCTTATATAAGCATATTTTTGTTACATTTTTACAGTAAATATGGAATGATTGTAATATAACTCTTGTTTAAACAGGAATAAATAATTACAAAAAAGTATTCACAATACAGTGAACATTTTAATGTGCCTTTACAATGGATGGCAGCGCTGAAACATTTACACCCCCCGATCTTCATGATAACTTTGACGTTATCAATCGAGATCGGTTCAGAACACCGCCCAAGTTCAGCAAGAAACCGATCGAGTCGTAGAAAGTGAACATCGGCCGATACCGATCTCGGGCCGATAGATCGGAGCATCCCTACTACAGGGATTAGTTTAAATCGTTTTAAAATGTGATTATAAAACATTTGATTTAGTCTAGGACTAGTCCTGAAAATAAAGCGGTTTAAATAACGTTTAACATGTGTTTTACATTTTATGCCAAAAAACATCTGTGCACATTGTTGAAGAGTGCTCTCAGTAGCCGTTAAAATGTCATATTTATAGATTAAACATGTGCGTTGGATTGCCAAGAAAGCTTGTGATATTTCACTCTTTTATATTTAGCTTTGGTTTCTCCTTCGAAAGAAGTCAATAACGGCTTTGTGTGGCAAACTTACTCACGGTGTGGATGCTCTTATTCTTATAGTCCACTTTCATACGATCGATTTTTTTAATTCAAATGAAATCTCTCCCTTGCATAATACTTACTTTTTCCCGTCCGATCCGCATCATCTGATTCTCAGCAAGCCTCATAGCAATACCATTCATATCTGTGCCACACACGTTCAAAGCGAAGTCTACTAGTTGGCATTGGAGATTTGTATTCAGAATATGAGCAATTATAACGGAGATTCTTGCCGTAACAGACATTGTACAAAGATTGCGATTCTCGAAGCCGTCCCACACTTTGGTAATTGAGTTTATTCTGTTCGGCACAGTATAACTTTGCATATGAAAACAAAACACATTAGTGTTATCGGAACCGCCGGCAAGAGCGCGAGGTCTGAACGGTCGCTATTAGCTTATTAGTCCTTTTGTGTGAAAATCGTTTCCTTTGAAGCGATCATGGCCAAGTACATAGACGCTTTGTAATGCTGTCGCGGCATTGCCGCCACAAACTGCTGCCGCAAACATCGGCTGCCCACCTCGCACCGCTGTTGTTGCTCGTGTTGAACACAGTTTTAAGCAAAGCACCTTATTGATTTGTCATTTAGAAAACCTAACCCACTTTCATTTGTCTCGCGAGCAACGGAGAGTGAGCCAATTATAGCTGCAACCTCTCCATGGAGACTTAAGATCCGAGAAAAGAAATCTATTTACACTAGCAATGTACTGTTGTTCACGCTTACACATTACCCTACGGTACGCAGGGATGTCCGTTTCTTACAACAGCATCGCCGTCAGCAGTGTATGTCGGTCTGTGAACATAATACACGCTCGCCACTTACTATACTAAAATGTTTACATTGGTATCTTAAAGTTGAATCAATGGTATGGATCCTGTCCACTCCCCACAGCCATTGTGAATTCATGTAGTACAGCATCGGAACAGCATTTATTGAAGACGTCCACTAGATTATGGAATTTAGACAGCAGCAGGTCGATATCTCTGGCGGTGTGATATGATGTAGATATTATTGCAGGCCGTACATTTCAGCGACAGCGGCGTAATGCCGTAGATTAACCCAATTGGAAGCTCTCATGTTACAGAATCTAAAGTACACGGGACTTCTGTGTTTGTGAGATGCAAAACCTAATACATCCTTCTAATGGGGAAGCTCTACTAGGATGTATGCGCATCCATTTATAAACCATACTACACTAATGGCAGCATATGTATATATATGTATATATATATATATATATAGGATATTGGGTCACGATATCCACATACTGTCCCAGTTCGTAAGTAGTACAGTAAATTTACCAGCTCAATCAAAATGACCGTAAAAATGACTGTAACGGTATTGTACTGTGGATCTTTACGGTAATGTGATGCTTTTGATACTTCTTGATATTTAACATCAAGGCTGTGTTTGTAAGCAATATTAAGTGCGTTAGCTAACATGATCGACGAAGAATACAATGAGAAATGTAGTATCAACCTAGTCTGATAGCAGATCGTCACAAAATCAAACACGACATTCAGAATCTACTGATCTATTTATTTTTTCAATATGCACACAACATGTGTTAATACATTTCTATATTTATCACCATAAAAAGTATTTTATGAGAATCCGTATATCAAAGGTGCAAGCACAAATTTTGCTAAAACTCACAATTTTACGATGGGGGCAAAGCAACAATAAAATTACCCTAACCCAGACCCTATGGTCGAATCATAATGGAACGAACAAATAAGGCCGAAAAAAATTCACACAAATGACTCACCTTGTATAATGTCTACGAATACCCATTGTATTGCATTGATATACATTTTTACATATGAAAGATTTTTTGCACTAAAATACATTTGATTGAAGTCGTGCTGAGTCAAAAAGCCGACAAGAAAGAAAATGTAAATCAATATAAACATTTCATGAACTACCGCAATCTTAATGCAAAACCGATCCTGCGGTTGACAAACAAGAGCATTATATAACATGAAGAAAACCAATAAACGCTATATAATAAAATAATTGTAACAGATAGGTCATGTTATTCACCGTATATAGCAACCAATACAAATTAAACCATATTGTAAAATGTTACTTAAATTCATAAAATCTAAAACTGCAAGACACGTTCATGTTGATGTGTGTGGTCACTTAGTAATGAAACGATTTATGGGATGACAACCATTACTCGCTTTAGCAAACATCGCTTATTAGATGATACTAAGAATAAATGGTTCATTTGTAAATCTGCATGAAAAATTCTCCCGAAACAAACACAACGCTTCTACTGTGAGCGGATCTAGTTTCTTTTAAAGACCTCGCACACATCGGCACCATTAGGGCGAGTTGGTGGGTGTTATCTGAACCAGCCTTAAAAGCAGAATAGAGAAGAAATCAATAAACAGCACAAAACACACACTTATCTCGCAGTAGCACCTCCAGCCCACAAACACACCCACACGTCTCTGGGCCTGCTCGCAGCCTTTATTTCCCCGCAAGTTGTGTTGATAAATGTGTCGACTAACAAGGCTCAGACGGCCTGGCCGGGACCGGACGCATACGCGAACCCGCGCGCACTTACGACTGGTAACCCGTGTGATAGACGCGCAGGTGCTTGGTCTCTTGGCGTGTGTTTTGATGTCTGATTCTGTTGACAGGAGGTTGTAATTAATTGCCCACGCACCCGCTCCTCGGCCGTGATTGGCCACTTTCCCGAAATGGTGCAAAAGCCGCCGCCCACAAGTGCACTCGCCTGTCACCGTGGTTACTTGTCCTCCATGGCTTGTCAGCTACCTCTCACCTGAGATAGAACTAATTGCGGACGCGCACACACACTCGCGCACGCACACACACACACACACACACACACACACACACACACACACACACACACCCACACACACAAACATCAGCTTCCAGAGTGAGGACGGCTCAAGACACCTGTCAAGGCCTTTCTCACTTTGGCGGTTTTTGTCATTTTTCTCATCCTGGCACTTTTCCTTGTTCTATTTGTTCCTCGATGAGGACAACAAACAGGAGAAAAACACCCCCGCCCTCCGTTTTTTCAGTCTCGCCTTGTCTCTCCTCTTTCTCCGTGTGATGTGTTTTGACATTGAGGGACGTAAGACAGATACATGTTGTCAGCGCAGACTCACGGAAGCGCTGTGGCTCATTATAATCAACACCCAATGGCATTCTTCTTTATTTTACCTCCGTGATGTAACGTTTATATGACTTATGACTTTTTCTGGATTTTTAAACAATATCATTTATTTATATATGTACATACGTAGCAGAAATTGCTGCCGGTGCAAACAAGCTTTAACTACGACAGAAATTCAAGAACACATATTGTACGTACAACAGATCTCGATGTGTAATATGCGTCGTCTCAACGTATTTGTACCAAGTACATATCTTGTCTAACTCTGATAATGTACACATAATTCTTCGATTTAAAGCCCATTAAGGTAGAAAACACATACAAAGTACGTTCTCGGTGTTCTTGCCCCCAGTTAACAGAACGTCGCATAAATTTGAAGGGGAAATGCAAAGGAAACTGAGTTAGTGTGAAGTCATAGCTGGAGACGCAAGCTTTAAAAGAGCCATTGAGCGCTTGGTGTGGCTTTAAAGAATAAAGGTTTCTCTGTCTGCTCTATTAGTCATTTAAAATTCATTAACAGTCTGATGCCCTCCTTCAGGGCAAATGTGCACGGAGGAAAGAGAAAAAATGAAAAATGAAAGAAAAGGAAGACCGCGGAAAAGAAAGCCCAACATATTTGTTGTTCCAAATGTACGTGTAAGCGATATTTAAGCACCCTGTTTAAGATGAACGATAAATCGTAATGTTTAAACATTTTGTTTTCGGCTTAAGATGAGAATGGCTTTGTGGGAATAGCCTGCATGGTAAAAAAGGAAATTAAACCATATTTGGGTTTATATACATTTATCATCCACATCCTGCTGTTGTGTGTCTTTATAACGGCAGCAGGAAAGTCGCGCACAACATTACTTAATTCCACTTATATTAACTTACTTATATCACATAAACTTGATCAAAATAATCTCTGATGTACAATTATTCGAAAACTGTGATCTAAGACAGCGTCACAATGTTAACTCATGCCATGCTTAAAATATAATTGACTCTGGCCCATGTCGGACACGACCATTCAGAATAATAATTTAAAATAATTTAAATGATTTTATGATGGCCAGCTGTAAAATATGTAACAAAGTAACCATAAGTCATGTTGAGCGTACTTAAGCTATAGTTTGGATGGAGGTTACTTTCGAGAGTCCTAGACCTAGCGCCATCGGTGGAAAGTTGGTATCTCGTCTTCTAAAGTAGTCTTTGAAATAGTAACCTTGAGCGTGCCCGCCATACACAGTTTTCTGAGAATCATTATGTAGCGTCGGGCGATTAGTGCTTGACTCCATCATAATGTTCTTCTAATGATGCTTGCAGCTATATTTGTATTTGTGCCATTTATTAAGCTTGGCAGTTATTGTATGGATTAACTGTCTATCTTCTTACAGTGTTTCATTTTCTATTCCACAGACAAAAACAGCATAAAGGCTTGAAACAACATTAGGGTAAGTGAATAATGACAAATTTCCATTTTAAATCAAATTGAGGCCCATTTTATAGTTAGGTCTCATTCGTTCTTATTTACTATATATATTTTCTCAAGGGTTTTCCCATCTTTCCTGCAATCTCACATCAATTCTTTGTTTCCTGCCACTTTTTCTCCCTGTCATTCTTTCTCCGTGTTTCATTCAGGTCCTCTCAGGAACTCTTGGATTACTAGCTAAAGCTAATGAAATGTAATTACTGGGTCTGTCGATAAGAATCGATCCCATGTTTGTGTGCGTTTGTGTGTGCGCGTCTCAGATAGGCCTTATTTTCCGCAGGCTGTCCGCTGAGATGCCTGATAACATTGACCCGGCGGCTGAGGTCTCAGGTAGGCCCGTCTGACTCTTATCAAATCAGTCAGATTACACACACACACAAACACAAGAAAACCTCCACCGGAGAAACTGAGAAAGGAGAGATTGTCTCTTGTGTCCAAGTGTGGATCCATGTCAGGCTGTGATATATTTAACGGCTGTGTATCATTTCGCGTTGCACTCAGCATTTAGTCTTTTGGAAGGTTTAGAAAAAAGTTTGTGAGTTTCGCATGTGCTCCCTTTATTTCCTGCCAATTCCTCCTCTTGAATCTTTGTCTGAAAATCTTGGCTGGTGTCCGCTTTAACAGATTCTGTTCGACCGTCTTGCATCGTTTGATATGCCGGTCTGTTCCAAAAAACCTTAAATGTTCTGTTTTTATGTTTCCTCTCCAAGTTTTGCTTACACACCGCTTGGCTTAGGTAGGAGTTTGCGTCATAGTTAAAGTCCAAGTTATGAAGGGCCTACTACTAAAGTCATAGGTGAAGAGTTGATAGTCACCAAATGGGACATGAAAGGTAGGCCCAGGTTTTAAAATATGCTTGGTTGATTACCAAGTGGATAAATCAGACACCAACCAATTTACACCTTTTGCTTCTATGTCTTTGGCCATTTTTAATTATTTCTGTCTGAATTTCTTCAAGGAGAGGGTTATTGGGTTGAAGAATACATGCACTTTCTTAGATCTTTTGAGCAACAGGACGATAGTAAGTTTGCTGGAATGCATTCAACCACATCTACATCAGTAACACAAACCGGCCATGAAAGAATGGAATGGAGAGATGCTGGAGCACGACCGGCTAAAGACGTGCAGAGACAGAACTCAAACATGCACTTATGCAGACCACATGTGTTTTTGACTACCTTCGGAAGAGGCTGAAAGTTGACAAGCTTAAAACTTTTCACATCCTATTTGTACCGGTATTAAAAGCCTTGATACAAGGTCATTCATCTAACCTCTGACTTATGGGTCAGCCGTGGTCTGGTGGACTTTTAAGCAGAAGGTTGCTGGTTCGAACCCCAGTGAAAGCACACAACGACTGAAGTGTTCTTGAGCAAGACCCCTTAGCCCCATTTGGTCTGTAGTGCTAATTGGTTACTAATTGCAAACTTTGGATAACAGTATCTGTCAAATGAATAAATGTAAATGTACTTCTGCAAACAATTTGTCCCAATAGCTCCACCTATTTATAACTGTATGCAAAGTCCAGTGTTCCAGTCTTAAGTTCCTCTCTCTTATCGATGTCCCATCCGATTGAAGGCCACCACCAACCCGACAGCTTCACCCAGATTTATCTGTCCTTGCCACCACCTCTCATTAATGCCATTTACTTGTGCTTTGCTCTTTCACTATAGCGCATAGATTTACTCTCAAATGTTGGAGATCAGTTTTTACTCTTGTCAAAGTAGATAAAAATGTATTTATTAGATTGTTTCATCGTTATTTTTAAAGTCGAAGCTTTGTTTGTTGTATGTTTTCTGTGCAAACTGAATAGCTGGATAATAATCGAATATTCACCCCCGATGCCAATTATGTTCTGTAAATGAGGAACATCTCTTTGTTACATCCAAACGTGGCATCAAATCATTTGCAGGAACGTTTACCCGTTGTGTTTTTCTTTGGCGGAATGAGTTGCCAGCCAATGGACGAACTGGAAACTTAAATGCAACAAAGTTACACAACCAGACCCGATTAGCAATTGTTGAGACAAGCACAACAACCTTTTGCACCTTTTCTATTCGATACATTTTTATAAAAGAATCTGTTTTTGTTGGTAAGCTTTCTCTAGCTTTAGTCCTTCTTGGAAACACGTAATTTGACTACGCTTGCTATTAGTTTATCCACGTAATGCTAAATGCGTTCTAATTTGTAAGTCGCTTCCGACAAAACTAATTGCTAAGTGAATAAATGCAATGTAAATGTAAAACAAATGAAATACCTAAATTAATGTGACAGGCGACGGAGCAGAGGATAATTTGGTTTTAGTTCTAACCTACGGTTGTGCAGTTTGGTTGTGAGCGGCACAAAAGCAAACTAGAAAAACAGTCAGGAGTCTTTTAGAAGCCTCTGGTTTGACATCTAATCATGAAACATCTCTGTCCATCCATTTGCTGTCTGACCACATGACCGTTATTCTCAGAACTGTGCTCAAATGCCATCTCTCCGCTGTGTTCTAGTTTTCTTCCAAATGTTATCTCCCGTGAGAAATCACAGCAAATTTCTGCCCTTCTGCATCAACCTCTGTTGCCCCCTTTATATTTACGATGTCAAATATATAGACAGTGCCAGCTAACATACCTGTGAAGGCTTTGTGTCTTAAACTACAATCTAATGAGTTGTCTGAGCCATTCTAAATGTGTAGAATTTGTTGTTTGCTACAACCAGGCTCGCTTTTCTTTGGGGATTAGCACCCACCGCTTGCATAGTTTTCTTGACTAGTTTGGAAATACATCCTCCAAGTTACAAGACGGAACCGAATAAGACGTTGCTTAGTACATTCTGGCCATCTTCTCAGACAGCCATGGCAGCTGGAAGACAGGATCCATTGATGAACTTGCTTCGGGCCCTTGCTGTCTCCGTTGGAGGCTGTTCTCGTAACAGACAGTAATTCAGCCATTCAGGTAACTCTGACATACCTGGACAAGTTGGAGAGGATGGTGGAGACCAACTCTTAGCAAGATGTTAATAAGCCAATGCCCATGAGAGGTTGTCAGGCGTAGAATATATATCCAATGTACAGTATATGAACTTTCATGTCACATCCAGTTGCCAGCTAGACATTTGCGGGAGGGGGTTTTGAATCTTGGGGAAGATTCATATTTAAGTAATGAGCAGACGTTCACGTCAAGCTAGCCAAGATGTCAAGAGAGAAACGTTAGGATCTTCTCCGTGGCTGCCGAGGTGGAACCTTACAGGTTCTATAACCAGGAGTCTTCGTGCTAACTTGTCAGCATGGGACGGCTTTTGAATCTAGAGTTCCTAAATTAGCAGTTTTATATTTTAACATTGTTCTGTCTCCCACTTTTCTCACAAATATGCCAAAGTGACTGTTTGGCTTCACAATAAGCAATCTGCATAGCTTGCCCAGAACTAAATCAATTCAAATAGATTCCAGATGATATATGACTATGACAGTATCGTCTAGAAGTGCGTTTGAAATGGTGAATTTTGTTACTGTCTGGATTTGACCCTATGATTCATTTTAACATTTGTCTTCATGCATTCAGCTTATTACGATGAAACGTAGGCTCTGCATAATCTCCCTTTTGCCGAATTTGCTCTTTTACCCTTTCCCATCACATATCAGATGATAAGGGCATTTACTTTAAATAATGTAAGGAAATAAGTGGCTAACAATTTTTTTGTAATACGTGAAGTGTTTACCACTCCTTTCTAATTTGTCTAAGTAGCATCGAAAATTAAGCAGCTCTTTCACTTCATTTAGCGACTTCTACCACGCTTTCAGGAATGTTTTCTTACGAAAAAGTGCATTGAAACTAGGCTGGCATCATTTGGATGAACCTTAGCTTTCAACCGGTGTGAAAATGCCACCAATATCCCATGTACAATGTCTTGCCGTGAAAACCTATCAACGACATCACAAATATGTTAATTCCCATGTGACGTCATCCAGCATCACCTTTGATGTTACATGATCTTGGTCACACTTACAATAATTAATTCTTAACAGTGGCTTGCCTTTGAATAAATGACCTTTGGGAGGCATCTTATGTTATTCCCACCTCCTGCAAATACATCCATGGCAGACAAAACACAAAAGGTGTTTTGCTGATTAATCTACAGTTAAAAACTTGCGAAGTTAATGTGGTGGCGGGTAGAAACCCAAGGTATGCAATCACACTGTACTGGGGATTTGGTTCCATAGGAGGAATGTGAAAGGCATTCTTATAGGGAAGAGGGATATTGTTGAAATGGATGCCTTCAGACAAAGGTTGGTGGCTTGATAGACCTAAAGTTTAAGGGTTATCTCACATGTACTTCAATATTTATGAGGAACTCAATTCAGTTCCACCGTCTACCATCCCTACCTCATTTGTTTCTGAGCCTTTATGTCGTCGCCCAGTTCGAGAAGTGTGAAAAATGCACATCTCTGCCTCAACGGCACGCTAAACTCTTCACAGATAACACTTCACAGATAACGTTTCCCAACATTGTCCTATAAATTCCCTGCTGGCATGACAACATTCTATCAATATATCTGTAATAGACTCACACAGAGCAGATAACGTTCACACAACGTTGCTGTCAGAACCTCCCACAGTGCCGTTTCTCTTTGCTTAGCTTGTTTCAGTTGTCTGCGGTTTACCTTTAGGGCCCGCAGAGACCTACGCGAACACCGCTGGGTTTGTCCGGTTATGTGCATTAGTGGTGTTACAGAAACTTTCAAGTGAACAAATCCTTTTCAGTAAGCCATAAACTAACTTTGAAAAGCAAAAAATCAACTAGAACATGAGCAAACAAATGTCTTAAATAAAAAAAAAAACTGAAACAAATTATTTTACTAATTCATCGTAATCATGTTGCACATTTTGCAGATGAGGAAGATCTACTTTCGACAAAGCTTGACCATTAATGACCCGCAGCCAGAAATGTTTTAGTCTTGAAGTACGCCTGTACTTACATACTGGGATTGTGTATGGGTTAGTTATGGTCTGTAAATTAGAGCGTTAGACTTGAAGGTTGTGGGTCTGAATCTCGCTGGCAGCAGTCGATTGCAGAAGTTCCCTTGACCAAGGACCCTTACCCTTTGTTTGCTCTGCGGTGATGGTTGAACACTAAACATTTCTTTAAAGTACCTTAGGATAAAAGTGTCTGCCAAATGACTAAATGTGTAAATATAAATCATTGAATAAGGTTTATGACAATGTCTTTAAAGCATTAATTATTGCGGCATCCCTCCTCTTCCCCATCTCCACCAGCTTTTCTTTTATTCCCCCTCTATGCAGTTGTATTACAAGGGGTTGTTTAAATTCCAAGATTGAAATGTCAAAGTTACCAGAAACAACGATTTATAAGTCGGTGCATCAAAATTAACATAGGCCTACTAACAAATTAGCATTTAGTCAATCTTGATTAGTTCTTATTTCTTGAATCAGACTGCTTCATGATGCCTCTAAACGGACAGTTCAAAATGACAAATCCGTCATGAATTACTTTACCCTCAAGTTGTAAACATTTCTCTGTTTGGTTGAACACAAAGACTGGGACACCATTGACTGCCATCAGAATTTTTTTATAGATTCATAAATGTAAATCAATGAACTATTGGTTATAATTTATGAATGGCCTTTACATTCGAATGAACATTATTTGTGTTTCTGTGAGGGATATTTGGTCAAATATAAAAAAGGAAAAGTGTATTTTTCACTGTGATTATGCCGTTTTTCAAGTGAAGAAACTACTTGCATGCATAAACCCACATCTCTCTCGTTCTCTCTCTTTATTTAACTTCATTTTGATATTATTGCCTTCCTCTGTACACTAAAGCGGCACGTATATAAACGTGTGTGGGATTTAAGCTGTGTGTGCGCGCATGTGTTTGTGCGTTAGAGAGCCAAGGCTAAAAGCCTTCCAATTAAGCGACGCTCTACGGGCCTGGCGTCTGGCCCATCTTCACCTATGTTGCCATGGCAACTGTCAGGTGGATTTCCTGCTGGTTGTTGGTGGAACTTCGAGTCTCTCTTTATCTCTGTTCATTTGTATCCTTTCGCCTGTAACTTTGTGTGTTAACCCCTAATTTCTTCTTTTAGCCTCTTTTTTCTAATACATTAGACTGTTTCATTCTTTTGAGGACAAAAAACAGCGTTGATCGAGGCGAGAGAGAATGGTTTGTAGGACAGCCGGAGCTGAAAATGAGTATCGTCTGTGTGCGCAAATCAATGGCTGTAATTACTCTTTTATTGGTGGTATTGTTCTGAAGTCATGCTCTGATGATCTATATTTAAAACGAAGATACGGAAAGAACGCCACATACAAAGAGCAAAATGGTAATTATTGACAAAATGTCTGCATATTTTTAGCACCGTCTAACAAGAATTAAATGTGTTGTACCTACAAATCCTGCACACGGTGTTGGATATTATTATTTTAAATCATACTGAAATTCTACTTTTAATTCTTATACAATTCAGATTGGATGCTCTATGAAATAGTCAAATATAAAAAGAAAACTAAATTCTCTTTGGGCTTTGGGATGGTTTTTTTATTTCATAAAGCTATGTCCCAAACTCAAATCATTTCTTTAAATAAGATGTTTGTTTTTTTGGTTGAAGAATCATAATTTAATTTTCATACATATTTAGTTTCATGGCCTGTTCATCTCTGTCACTTTCTTACACAATAACATGAACATGTCTTGAGTCTTGCTCCCTGTGGCGCTGGCAGGCCTGTGCCCAACACACATCCTGTCCCTCCACTCCATCTGCCACACACACCCCCAGAAGGGTCGTCCGTCACCACCTGTCAGATCCACATTCCCCTTCAGTCTTTCTCTCTGCCAGAATTACACACATGTAATTCTGCTCTGTCAGTGAATGTCCACGATTCACTTTGTTGGAGCTGTAGCTTTATTGTGGATGCAACCCTTGAAGGTGTTACTTGGGATTCTTGCTTTATTTTATTAGCACGGCTTTGATTTTAAAACATTTGGCATTTGGATTGTGTGTCCATACTTTGTACATGTGAAGCGCACGAGGCATTCAAATGGAGAAGAATCATGCCAACTACTGTATATTGAAAGGTCAATTTCAAAATGACAAGTCACATTATAGACCATTCAAATCTTACACCATGGCAAAGTCCCAATAATCTCCCAGATCGCTGTACCCAGTCCCACATAAATGTTTAGTTTAGTCTAACATTTGCACGAAATTGGCATGTCACAGGGGGTTTGCCCTGACTTTGCCATTCCACTGACTTGAGTGGCAAAAAAGTATGGGTGTTGGTATCGTTGAGCAAGGTATCTTACCCCTGTTTGCTCTGCAGTGATAATTGGCCACCGTACATCACTTGTAAGTCGCTTTGGATAAAAGCCTCTGACATGTGAATAATGTACTGTAATGTAAATGTAAATGTTCCTTTCATTTCTAAATTAAACAGTTTCTATTAAAATACAGTTGTCTGTCTACTTATGGAAATATCAAAGCCAATAACAACAACTGATTTCAAGGTGGGCAGGGTTGTATAGAATGATGCCACATAGCGTGCGAGTAATTGGCTCTAGAGAACACTCTGTACGGTTTTATATTGATGTTAATAGGAGTATTAGACCTTATCTGCATAATCTTATAATTGAAAAGCAATTCCACTACACATTGTATGTAAATTGCAACTTGATTATGATACTACAGGAAGGCTCAATTCTACCCCTACCCCACACCCCAGGGGTGTCTCAAATCTGTTTTGGTTGGAGTGGTAGGGGAATATATATATAATTATATAATTATAGAGTACCTATGATGACGTGTAGTAATGGTTTCCCATTTCTTTGTTTCAAGGCGAAGGGGTGAGGGATATGCGAAGGGTTACCAAATAGAATGGGATTAGGCCTAATTATGTGATAAATGAGTCAAACTGGTTCATTGAAACAAACTGTTTAATTTGTATAATAAAATGTGCGAAATCTAAAAAAATCCTTTTATTCTTAAAATTCCAAAATCCAACACCTATATATATACGCTGTCTTTGATGTTTAGGATAAAGCATGCATAAATGTAGCGTTGTGTATCTTTATACCGTAATGCAGCCAGCTTCCCGTCAGAGCTTCATAATTCACTTACTTGGGCAGCTGTCATGCTTCGTGGGTCGGCTTGGCATCAGGTAACTTCTTTTTCGGACTCGGTTTTCTTCGCTTTAACTCAGATTTCTTTCGCAGGATGCTATATCAGAAACAAGCAGATTCATGCCTGCTTGCATAACACCCAAACGTAGACCACTCAACATCTGTTATTTTCTTTTGGAACAACCTACAGTTTTTAATAAAAGTCTTGACGTGCACACTATATCTAGCGACACATCTTGTAGACGTGGATTCAAATTTAAGTTAAGAATAGTTACGTTTTAAGTAAACGACACGAAGTCCGTCGTCACTTTGTACGCCTTCCCTGCTAGGGTTCGGTTGCCTAGCGACCTCACAGCACATAAAGTATATGTTATATACTATTTAAAGGCGCTGTACAAAAGTTCACTTTGGTAAGTGTTCAGCTTCTGTCGGCACTCACCTTAGATTATTATGTGCTGTCAGACTGTAATTAGATTGAAGATCAATTACCGCAGATGAATTACTTCTGATAATTCCATGGGAGTGTGTGTGAGAGAATGTGCCAGTGTGGGCGGGTGATGAATAGGACATTTTCAGGTCATCTTGTTAGATATATTATTACCGTGACCCTAGGTTGGTGCATTTAGATTTACATTTTGATTGTCACCATATAACAATGTTGAAATATTCAAGAGCAGACGGCGAGTGTTCGCTTTAGAGCCTTGCAAAGAGAGTTGGGTGGCAACATTCACAACAATCAACACACTTCAGTTATTCATGAGAGACCTGTAAAAACGCAGAGCTTTGTGCGTATCGCCGCACAGATGGTCACAATGCTTAAGGAGACAAAAACATAAAACTTTGGAAAGAAAATGAGTAATAAATGAGAATAGTTCAGTCGAATAGAAAAATTGTCTGTATTTTACTCTTCGTGTTGTTCATGGTGGATCTACAGATTCAATGATATGTCTCATATCAAACTATCACACGACTTGAGGATACTTTTGATGGGTCATTGGATATTTGCGGGTACATCTTTTGCGGGAAGATTGTTCTTCAAGAAACAAACATAACTGCACGTTAAACCTGCTGCGAAACGATCTCATGGTTAACAAAGTTTGGATTGGTCCACCTTGCTCTGTAACTATGTAACCGTTTTATTTCGGGCCTATACTCAACGCGGAAGCCAAGAACCGCAAAGCACAACATATGCTTGGAAAAACATCCTCTAAAGTTCTGCTTTAACGGTCTTAACAAAGTGTACTTTTTAATGTGTTGCAATTCAACTTGAATAACAGTGTTGACAGTGATCAATGTAACGTAATGAATATTTAGACAAAGAGAAAGGACGTTCCTGCTTGTCGTGTCAATCACAGATCATACACAATCACAGATTTGCTGAACATTCAAATCTCCTTGAGGAGTTCAATGATCCAACGTTTGTTCAGTCAAGGGTTGAGATGGTAATGTTCGCACTTATTCAATACAACCACACACAAAAAGCACAAGAAATCATTTGAAACAAACCAAACATACCACGTCTGGATATTCCTGGGTAAACATGTTTAAACCATGGTGTATATCCATGGCACTACTTTCCACTACCTTCACATTCCATGTCGTAATATGATGTTCAATCCACATGCTGAGCTCTGAAATATTACTCGATTTTTAACAAATGCACCACGTCGACCAGACAACTCAACGTGTTCAACCGTCTAAAGCGCTGACAATGTATGAAACAGCGTGATGTTTCCCCTTTAACCAGCAGGGCAGAGATCTGATGCTAAAATATTTGAATATATCAGTTGTGTTTGGATGTTCCTCTGGATTGTGTGTTTATCAACAGTTATCAGAGAAAGGTCATTCTCTTCACTATCACAGCGTATAAATATATACGATAACCCAAGCGAAGTGGCCTTCGGTACAGATCATTTTTGACCCTTTTGAAATAACATGTTTGCGCATTTTTGGCTGTGTTTGAATAACATGTTTACTGGCGGTTCTGAGTGGGCGGCCGTGTGTTCCGGGAGTAGCAAGGTCAACACAAGACTTCGCCATTGTTTTCCCTTGCTGTTCAAATGATTTCCAACTATGTTAACTGGAGAGCTAGAGAATGCTTGAACGTAAATCTGAATGCAGAGAATGATTCTGTTCCGAGGCTAAAGTCAAAGAGCCGTTGGCTGACATTACGGTGATGGAAATAAAAACAGGAATTTCTGGCCGACCCTTTTGGCGACACATTGGCACCAGTTGGTGGTATGTCCTTTAATATGGATCAGACATTAACAAAATGTTAGACAGATCGCTATGCGTCATAGTACTTGTCGCTAGTACTGCCCGTAAGATTTCATTTAAGATCTCATTTCTATGTTAAAATTGGTTATGCTGGTTTATTAAATTTTTTTAGGCTACATATTCAAAACCGGTATTGTATTGTAATAAGGGTCATCTTATATTAGGGACAATACTGTAAGGTAAGCATGGCAACATTTTCACTAATTTGCTTTTAAATGGTTGGTTGTATTTCATTATAGCATTCTTGTATGTTGTGTATATAACTTCATATTGTCAGTCCAAACGGACCTGCGTCAGGTTCTTTTTGGACATTGTGATATATGTACTAAGCAGATGTGACACTTTTGCTTGTTTCAGGACAAACGCAAGCAGATTTACTCAAAACCCCCGAGGTTACCACACAAGTTCGGCCTAGCAAGTTTTATTTTTATTTTAAACAATTCCTTCCATGTGGATCACCGGTTAGAATGATAACTCCCTAGGGATCTCATTTAGTTGATCAGCATTATGTAGTTTATAAGCCGGTTAATGAAGTATTTTTCCATTTTAATGCTCATATAATAAATAATACTGTATGTTTTTTCATTTTCCAAACTTCCAATCATACTCCCTGTCTATTTTCTTGAGCATCTTTTGTTGGCATCCGAATCCCCGTGCGGGTGGTGCTTTCCTGGCATTTCCGCGCTAGATCCAGCCGGCTTACCATCCATTCGCACGGAGGGACCGCGAAAACGAATCGCATCATATCTCAAAGCCCCCGAGGCAGAAAACAGACTCTTCTCTCATGCCGGTGCTGCATTCGCCATCTATTTACCATGCTTAAACCTGTCCACGCATGCCAACACACAACTCACTGGCTCCGGCATCCCTTAATGCTGCCTGGGAAAATAACAAAGTCATTTAATATTATTGATGTCAATTGTGTGTGAATTTCATTCCGAGGAATTGGCAAGACACTGGGTGAAGCGGGTTGGGGCTACAGGGATTAAGGAAAAGTAGATTAAGCAGAACCTGCCATATTCCAGCTCAGCCATGAGCAAAAGGTCTATTCACGGAGCAAGCAACATCTGCGGAGGCTTAGAGATGCATGGAATCCACCGGAAACAAGTGAAAGAGAGAAAGACACAGAAAGGAGAGAGACATCCCGAATAAGAGGCAGAGAGCGAACGTATAAAAAGGCATAGAATAAGATAAATTCACAAATGCGTTACGGAAGAAAAAAGTACGGCTGCTTCGTGTTTGGGAAGTAGTTGCTCTGGGTTCCGACGTTCATTCTTTAATCTTGTTACGCTTCCTGCTTTTCCTCCGCGGATGACGTCGTTCCAGTCAATACCGGTCCTGATGAACTTGCCAATGGTGTTTGATTTCTAGTTAAGCAAGCCAGTCTGTTATTGTCAAGCCTAAATTGGATCTCGCTTGATCCAACAGGGTTTTTAATTTGAAGGATAACACAAGTCCTTTCCTCTGGCTCCAGCTTTCGAAAAACAAAATGGATATAGAGGATGTTCAAGGGATGATCTAAATTTGGACTTCTGTCATTTTGATTGGTCTATTTAACACCACTGTAATTCCACTGACGTAATTGGGACATGTGTCGGAGAGATAAGAAAGAAATGATAAATCCTGTATGATATTACAAAAAGAAGCACAACCTGTTACTATTGATGCTATACCATACAATAAGTGCTTTTAAGTAAAAGTCGGTTAGTTCTGGTGCCAGCAAAATACTGTTGATATTTTTGTAAAGTCAAATAAATGTTTCCATATTTTATAAAGCTTCTAACAAAACATATAAAGTATTGACAACAAAAGCACAATTACATTCTCCCGTTAATTTCAGACTTCCATTACTGTTAAATGTAATGGATTGGAGTGTAAGCTGTAAAATACAGCTAAACGGTTTAAAAAAGAATATAGAATATTTCATACAATTAAATTTGTCTTTGACAAACGCTGTATTACTAATGTGATGGTGTATTCATGTTTATAGAGAAACATTTTGAAGGAATTCAATCTTCTAAACCCCAAACATATCTGTTAAAGTTTGGAGAACACTTTCGTATAGATGACCTCAAAACTGCAACCCACCAAATGCCAATTCAGATTTCATGAGGTCTCTAACGGGCTACCCATGCCCTTTCACCCAACTCTTTTTCTAAGAAAAGATCCTTTTAAATGTTTTGACAGTCCAGCATGATGACACCTGATCTTGTTAGTTGAAAGAGTCCAACCTGAATGTTAGAAGATCTCGCCAGCTCGCCGCCGTGGCAGGTGTGATCATGTAATGTATTAAGGCAATAGAAATGATGCTTGGCAGAACCAATGCGGGTCTAAAGCGCGCAAGTTCAGTCGGGCCTTTAGCTGAGAGCCTGTCAAAGATGCATTTGGAAATAAGAGGAACTGCAAAGGCAGTCAGTTGATAGATGCATAAGATGTCTTCTGTTTAATCTTCAGAAACATTTGTAGTTTTGTTGTTTTTGACGTATTTTTTTGTGTTGGCACCCAGCTGCTCGGAGCTTCCTGTTGTCTATGCCCTGTGGGTTTACCCTTCTTTCAAAAGTTGTATTTTTATACTTTTTGAAAGCGAATAATGATAAGAACTCGAAAGCTAATGTTTACCCAAATATGAAAATGTTGTCACCAGTTGCTCACCTTCCAACATGTAAATATCTCTTTGTTGTGCTGAACAAAAGTGAACATATTTCAATGAACGTTTGTATCCAAGTCATTTTGGTCACCATTGTCTCCCAAAGTAGGATAAAAAGGTAACAAACTGAATCAGTCTAAATTAAATGCTATGATTGTCCATGGAAAAGATCTAGTCCTTAAGGAAAGTAAACCTACGCACTATCAGACGCTTTAAAATAGAAGTGCATCAGTTGTTTGGACCATTTATGATGATTTTTGTAATATTTTCATTCATCTTAAGTGCTCATTCACTTTCAATTTATGGAAAAATGTGTCAATGATATTCCTTAAAATTTCCCTGTTGAAGTTTGGGGAAGTAAATATACAGGTATGAAGCGAGGGGGTGTAAAGTGTATAAAAATTATCCCCCAAATTTCAAAAAAATTTGTTTTAAACCTGTGCCACTTTATTCTTTTGCAAAACACAACATTAGATATTTTTACTTAGATATATTTCAATATTTGTATCCAAAAAAAACTGTGGTCCTCACTAACGACAAAAGCCAATGGGGACCGACATTTTACAAAACAGTACAAGTCATACAGATTTAAAATATAAAATGGATGAGAAAATTAAAATATTGAATGAAAAGAAGTTTGAAAAGAAGTTTGAAAAGAAGTTTCAAAAGAAGTTGGCGATCCTAAATCTACCCGTCCATCTAAAGAAAAATGAATGTTGCCATTGCTGAGGTCAAATCCAGATATAGGCCTTAGAAGGTGTCAGCTTCTAGATAATAAAGGTTTGCGCAGAAAATTGATGCATTTTCATTTTCACTTACACTAAATAAAGCAATTTGTCTTGATAAGAGTTAGAGAACTCTTCAGTTTACTGTTCAGTGCTTCATTTTTGTTAATAAAGTCCTGTTACACAATTAAAGCTTTTTTGGTTTGCAAATTGGCATCGCTCAAATTGAAAGGTTGGATAGTCTTGTTTGTACGAAACTTTTATTTTTTTGCTAGTTAGTTGCCCACAGAATGTTGGAGCAGGCTGGCATTGTGCGACTCAAGTTGGCAGTTCCAATCTACGGTAGATGAATGCAACTTCCAGGGGTCGATGTGGACATTTTTGTAGAACTCTACAGGAAGTTGAGCATTGGGAGCCTGTGTGAGATTAAATCTTTAAAACATTCAAGTTTTCTTGAAGGCATTTAGTAGCTAAATAAATGTCCTTGGGTAAAATTGTATAGTTTCTTGGAGAAGTTTCTTGGTTTTTGGATTTGTAAAGAAATGCTGCCCCAATGGTTGAATATAGCCCAGTTGCGATTGATTTCAGATATGTCTGCCTCTAACCTTCGGGACGGTTTATACCGAAAATAAGCAACAATGTGGATCAGGTTTGCTAAGGTCATTTGTTTCATGTAATATAATGTACCTTTTAGTTTTCTTGCTTCCTCTCGATGTGAATGCTTCGCTGAGAGAGGTTTGACTGCACATTTCTTTCTAAAATGTTAAATATAAGCAGACGGTTTCTTGAAATTAATTAATCTCGGAAGTTAACGGTGTTGATGATTTCCCATTATTTGGCATTATGGAGTCATTTGAGTTCATTTGCATTTTTATTGCATTCATTAAATAGAAAGAATTGGGAGATCAGACATTGATTAATGAATTGAATGCAGAATAACACCATAAATAAACAGTTAACCCATGTCCGTGGTTTTCAACTGGTGGGACACGGATCAGTTCTGATAATATTGTGGAGTGTAGATACAATGCTGGATTTTAATAATTAAATTCCATTGTATGTGTAATAATTCATATTCAGTGTTGTAGTTAATAGAGCTACAAACAAAGGAAAGATCCATTTTAAAAGTCTGTACGAACTTGAACCATCTGTAATGATCGGTTTTCTCAGTGGATGTCACAGATTGCAGCAATTCATATATATATATATACATATGTAAATGGCATATGTATATCTTAATAGACAAGCTGCTGTACAGAATTTCGTAAATTCCATCGTTTTGCGGCAAAGAATATTTGTTCCGTGTCAGCCAACGTAGTGTTTGAACAGGAAGAGGGGAACGGCCTAAATGTTTGTTATCTGCAACCAGTAGATTTCAGTTCATTTTTAAAAATGGATCTTTAATAAAACTTGTAAGTAAGTTTGAGATTTTCACCATCAGCTATGAAGTTTGTTGTTAAAGAGGATCTTCAATATTGGTTTCTATCGATCATTGTTTTTTTATGATTCACATTAAACAAAAGATCCACTTAACATATGTAATTGTACAAAATATCATTGTTACCTTTTACAGATAAAATCCTTTAATTTCACAAATTTAAACCTTTTACACTTTCCCATTTTTGAAAAATAGTGTACAATTAGAAAAATCAAGTGTAAACTTGCAAAATTGGTTTTAAATAACATTAAAGTCTGCTGCCAGAATTTTATTTACAGTTATATTCCTAAAATATAACGAGATCAATGTAAATAAACATTGATATGATATAATAAGTAAAATACTGTTATGTTACTGTAATTTACAGGCGTCCCAGCTGCCAGAATTTGATGTACTGTGATTTTTTTTTAATACGGTTAGAATGTCACATTACCACATTTGACTGCAAATATAAGAAGTTGATTTTTAATTTTTGATAAAATCATACGGTTCTCCATGAATTTGATCACTGTATATTTCTGGCGTCCCAGCTACCGGAATGGAAATTACAGTGATCATTCAGAAATACGGTTGTCAATTTACTAAACAAATGGCTGCAAATATGTTTCTTAGATTTAGTTTTCCTTTACTTACTTATAATTTCTTTCTGTTTGCCATTGAACTGTTGGATAAAAGCAATATCACAGGAGCAACACTTGGTAATGGCCAGTGGCCAAGCACATCACAGCCTTCCAAAGGCAAAATCAAGATAAAGCAGATGTACCCGAGAACATCTCCTGCCGTTATAAATCCTAGCGTGTCTAACAGACACTCGCTGCAATTCCCTATGCCATTAAAATCACACTCATCATCTGCCAAATCTAGAATTACATTTTTTGGTCCTTCTTTTTTTCATTAGGATTATCTGGCTCCTTCTCCTGGATATCAGGCCGATCCCTAACCCTCCTTCTGCGCTCTTAAGTATGATGGCATTTGGGATATGACGAACCGCCGCACTCTCGGTTAATTCCTCCGCGACGCCAGGTCGTTCCCAGAGTGCCGTGCCGTCAGAGTTTTTATATGAGAAGAATTCCTCAGCCCCCCGCTCCCCCTCCCACCCTTAGCGACCATATCATAACCACAGGGAGCGCGGAGCATCAGCCGGTTGTTAAAGTGAATGATGTGAGCTCTTTAGACGATAGCTTTGTCTGCGAGACGCCCGCGTCCGATGCTGTTCGAGTCATCGAGGTGTTAGAGTCTGCTGGATGAATTATGACAGCCTATCAGACGTGCATAAAGACACAATCTGTTCCAATGCCGGCCTATTACACGCTGAAGTAGAGCCGCGCGTGCGGTGATTTATATAAGCATTTATTCACAATTAGAAAATATGATCGTATCTGCGCTGTGCTGATCGGTCTTCATTCGTTCGGCCTGTGAAAGGATGTCTCTCCGAATGTGAACAGAGAGGCTACGTTTAGAAATGCACAGCCGACCTTCTAATAATTCCTCACTGTGTGCCATAGGATGCGTAATGCACACACTATGCACATTCTTACAGTGACACCAATGTGACAGCGTTCATTTGCCCTGGAGCACGGGACCGGGTACTGTGCCGCACAATACTGTACTTCACCTTCCATTTCAACTGTGACAAGAAATCCAGACATCAGCCGTGGTTTTCGCACCCCAAACCGAAATGCTTTTCTAGAAAGCTTTGCAAGATGCAAATAACTTTGCAAAGTGCAATGCAATTATTTTAATTTCCTACTGTATTCCTACCTACAGTATGCTGGTATTTTATTCGCAACGTAGCCGATATATGCGCATTCGTTAATTCACATGTGACAACGCGTGATTCATCATCGGTCCAAATGAGCGTTTAAGTGTCACGCACTCACCTTTTAGAATAGATTTTTAACACGCGATCATTAGCAAGAATCACCTCCGATAATCTAGACAGACAGGGATCATTAAAGGCGGATTCTGCTCCTAACACCTGACAGAGAGCGAAAGAGAAAGAGAAGTGAAGAGTTGGCATAACATTTTCCGTCCGGGTTTTTCTGAGAGCAGGGTTCTCAAACGATCAGCCCATAACATCCTCTTCTGAATTCGTTTCCCTATCTCTTGAACATTCCTGGTTTTATTCATTTAAAGGAATATTTTTTTTCCACTTTAGTTGGCGTATGATTAAAACAATTAACTGTTATTAAAATATTTCCCCACATTTCTCTCTAACATTCGCTAGAAATGTTGTGTTTCAGAGTTCATTAAATTGCCAATTTGAGATATCAAACATATATTCACTGAGAATAAGTGTATGTATTTTTTAATAACCTGCTCTGCGTTTCCCACTAAATTTACCGCAAAGTACAGTGAAGTTTGTGCAAACTTGTCCGGTGATGCATGACGATCAACATGTTCGGTTTCCCATCCTGAACATTTAAAAGTTCTATGTCGCGACTCGGGGGCAAATTCGTATCCGGAATGTAGTTCCCGGTCCACACCAAGTATCGCCTCTAGTTCTGGCAGGAAGTTCTTGTGCTGGGAACATGGCTTTATTGGAGTAATTGTGTCTATAATTGCGTGTTGATAATTTACTGTAAAAGTACAATCAACCAATCATCATAAGACAATTCCCTTGTTTAGTTTTTAAATATACAGAAACAGGTTTTGGTTTCCCATACTTGTGAATGTATGGACAAAGCATGTATGGACATCATCTACATCTAAATGCCTTTCAATTTTCAAAGTACCCTATGTTAGTCTCTTTATCAACCCTGTTGAATTGCATCTTTCATCCTGGCTCTGGTCCTTGAAACTTTATCGCCCGCCTCACCATACGTCGATGTACTCTGATTGGGCATATGGTCTAATCTACTGTTATCCGTCAACTGTGTTCATTGCGTGTCGCAAATGTATGCCCATATGGCCTTACACTTAGACCATTAGAGACATGACGTTCACCAGATTTGAAACAAACAGATACGCCGATCAAGGGTATTAAAAACCATTTGGGGTTATAACTGTTTAAGCGCAGGAATCTGATAAATGCAACATCGACATCCACTTGCCTTCCATGCAATCGCAAGTGTTTGTACACGTTTTTTGGGATCCGCGCAGAAGTTCGTAGCCTATTCACGAAAAATATGCATTTGTACGTTTTTTACAATTTATTATGATTCGCTGTTCGGAAGTCATATCTGAAATGAAACGAGAAGTAAATGAAACTTGTTCTGTAAAAATGTGTTTTAAAAGCTTGCGTGTTTAAGACAATACACGAATTTAACAGGACTCTGTCGACCAGGCCGCACTATTTGTCTATTAGTTGCGCTCCTTGTCACACCTGAAATCAAATTAGCCCAAAAAACATTGCATCTTTCCCCCATTACAGCTACACACAAGCGGACCCACACAAACACACAATCCACACACATGCTGAGCTCATTATAACCAATGGTCGTGCCCCTGGACATGCCTCCTTCTTACATCACATGTGTTTGCCCTCACACACTGTATTCTGACAACCATCTGGATTATATACTAATACATGTATGTGCACAGGTTGTGCGTCAGTATGTGTGTTGTGTGTTAATTAAAGTGTTGCAGAGGTCGACAGGATGTGTCCCCAACTCCCACGGCACCTGGGGCTCCTCGCCCCCTGGCCAGTACATACTAATTAATACCTCCAAAGCCCCACGCTCAAATCTATGCCCACCTGGTGTGTGCCAGCGAAATGCCTCCCCCCCGTCGAGTCCGCAGGACTTTTGCGGATATGCGAGGTCCTGTAATCAATGCCTCTAATCCACACCAAAATCAGCATAAATGCCTTTTTCTGAACGATAAGTGCGGAATATAAGTCCTGACACAACTCAAAGTGGGTTCAATGGACTCGCATAGGTCAATTTAAAGGGGCAGCAATGTAATCAGAAAGTCAAACTGATTGTGATAGGGTTGCTTTTAGGCGTTTTTTGTCGATGAAATCTGTTTGTGTAAGTGGCGCCGCCGGGGGTTAAACGACTGAACGCCGGGGGGATTTTTTTCAAAGCGATGCTGAATAGCTCAGACGATCAGGCTCATGGAGAGTTACCTTTCCAGAATTGAACACCGAGTAGAAAATGTCAGATTGTCCGATTTTATTGATGGAATTTGCACGTAGACGCTTACTTTGTTTTTTAGTAAGGGGAAGTTGTTGAAGCCTTTACTTGTTGTATGTGTTTTTTTAACTTCATAAGGGATTTTTATGTTTTACATGTTTATTTTTACAAGCATTTTGTGAAAAACTGGGACTACGAATATGATGTGTTGCAGGAATAAAGGACCACGCAAATTATATGAAAAACTTGATGTTAAGCCTGGTGATATGAGTAAAAATCAAATTAACTCAAACGTGTAAAAAAATTCAGGGCAATTCCACTGTTATGACACATTTGTGTCATGGACGTGACATAAAAACACTCTTAGAATGTAATTGTGAGCAGTAAACTAAACCAAGTATTATTCGAAACTCTTATTGTTGCGTTTAAACATCAGACAAATATCAGTCTACGAATTTTTCTATTTAAAAAAAAACGAGAAATAAACAGTAAATAAACAGTTGTGGACGTATAAAAGATATTGCACACCAATTTTGGAGACTTAAAACTTCTTACGATTTTTTTGAATTGAAATCTACAAACGAAAATATAAAATATACAACTAATGGCCAAGGTAAAGCTCTTTATAGAAGGTAAAAAGTTCAATTATATTTTAAAATGAATGTGTCTGTTGATGAGCGAAATGTTACGGATGTGACAACTTTTAAAATATCCCTTATTTTATTATAAAATATTATAAAAATAATGCTGTTGGAATTTAAAGAGAGACATAACATGGGTATTTAAACAACCAAATGTTGACCTCTCTGATACAAGTATAATAAAATGTTCGATATTTTCATAGTAACATTGACGTTTCCATGGGATTGCCCTTAAATAAGAATGATATTATGATTATGTATCTATTAATTATTGTTAGTTTTGCCGAATGAGAGTTTGCCGACTCCGAGGAATAAAAAGCAAGCCTTGAAAATGAATCTATATTTGACATTTGTTATGAATTGCAAAACTTTTTCATGGCTGTTGTTGTAGATAAAACCATGCACGGATCCATCTCTTGTGAGAGCAGACAGACGGGTCAGACGTGGAAGAGAGAGACAGGTTGTGGTTGACAGAATGTCAGCGGTTTCTCTGTATCACCAACCGTACACTGCTTTTCTCAACCGACCCTCTGTCAGGATCTTTTATTAATCTTGATGCTTGCTCTCTTTCTTCTGTGAAAAGAGACACAGATGAGAAGGATGGGGAGGTGGAGGTGCGGGCGGAAACGGCGAGGTTTGAACATGGTGTGGGAGTCGGCAACTTTGTTTAGAACGGCAATGATGAAAGGTTAAAGACTGATAGATCTGTGTGTGTGTGTGTGTGTGTGTGTGTGTGTTCGTGTGTGTGTGTGTGTGTGTGTGTGTGTGTGTGTGTGTGTGTGTGTGTGTGTGTGTGTGTGTGTGTGTGTGTGTGTGTGTGTGTGTGTGTGTGTGTGTTCCGGTTCTAATAACACGATGCTCTTTTGAAAAGGCACAAAGTGTTCATTCTTCCTACGAGTTCCCGGAACAGAGCCGAGCTGCCTGTGTCAGCTGTAAAATACGCGGGATTTACTTCCAATACCAGAGAAATCCCAGTTGTGTCTGAATTTTTTTTTTTAGGACCGCAGAATACATACAATATTTATGTTGTGCATTACACTAAAACAGGTCATTTTTAACCTATTCAAACAAACTATTGCTTATAAAATGCATTCAAATGTTTTATTTTTTACGTGAAACAATTCACATTTAAAAAACGCTTTGAAATGAAGTAAATAATTTAACCAATAAAAAGAGTTTAAATTTTGTACATGCGAGAAACAAAATTAAGTAAATCCCATCATTTTATAAGAATTCAAGAAAAATATTGTTTTTATGACAAATAAATGTTAATCAAATACTTTTTTCCATTCCATGAACTTAAACAATTTTTTAGAGTAAATTTTAGAGGAATTAAATGTTGGATTTAATTATTGAATTTTAATTACTCTAAAAATCCTATTTAATGTCTTGAAATATTTTAGATAATATAATTCTGTGATATTCATTATGCCAAATGGAATATTTTACAGTGGGTACTGTGTAAATGCATTTAAAGTCACATTTTTACAAAATAGAATTTAGAGAACCCAATAAACACTAATTATCATGAATAATATACAATAAAATACACTTATACATCTAATTTTGGAGTTCATATATTAATGTGTTAAAATGCATCAATAAACTATTATATGATTGTAATAGACTTGGTTGAGCAGCACACACTTGGTTCACCGGTTTAGGTTTTATGCCACTGTCGCCTCTGGCTTGCTTGCCGGAGGCTACTAACATCTAGTATGACACATATATATTCATATTATTACTGTGAATGTAACCAGTAAACTTTTATTTTACATTTACTGTACGGTTTGCAATGTCAAATGTCACATTAAACATTGTTAACGGTGTTAAACATTGTTCTGTCTGAAAATGCGGGTTTATGCGGAATAATTCAAATAGTTTCATTTAACCATGCAACTAATTTGTTTGAACTAACACACATACTGCTAATAAAATAATAACGCGTGTATGAGTTTTAGTATGTGAAGTTGAATTTATTATATATATATATATAAGAATATACACTAATAATAGATTGTTGAATTGTTTAATTATATGATGTATATCAGATCCACATGATTAAATTTAGTTGTTTTTAATTTTCATTTTACTTCAAGAGAAATTATGTTAAAACAACTTCATTTAAACATGTGGAACCAATGTACATGATCAAATAAAGTAATTCCAACAACCCGTTTTCAGAAAAAAATGAACCAAATCCCAGGATCCTCTTCAACCTTGTGTCTTGCATTTAAGTGATATTTTACCGTCTTCATTTACTCACCATCTTGTCATTTCAAACCTATTTGAATTTTCTTTTATCTGCAGAATACAAAAAGATAATTTGAATAAAGTTGGTCACCCATTCACGGGCACAGAATGAACATAAAATGGGCTTCTTATAGTTGTAAAATAAAACTCAAAACTTCAAATTGCCTACAACAGTCGATTTTCTGATCACCAAAGATAAAAACGAAACAAACAAAATAAATGTCGAATCCTCTAAAACAAACACAAAGTCCTAATCTGATTGGCTGTCTTCATGCAGTTTCCACCAGTCAGGGAAAAAGTTTTTATAAGCTGTTAAAAATCTCGATTGCTGGTTTTACGAAAGCTTCAGATCATTTAAGGTTTGGCCCAAACAGTTTTGAGTTTGAAAGAACCACGGCGCTTATGTTCCTTATGATCCAAAGAAGCTATAGTTGTATCCAAGAAAAGTATTCTTGATTTGAAGTTTCTTCAGCTATTCTTTATTAATGTTTATTCTCCACGATAGTTCCGGGCGACGGAGAGCTGGTGGCTCTATGTGCGGGTGTATGTTAAGCCCTCGTGCTCGTGCCTCAGGCCTGCTCAAATCTTGTCATACGCTGTCTTCCCCTTCTCTTCCGAAGCCCGCTACACCCCGCATCCCACCGTTCTCCCCCTTCTTTTCCATTTCTCTATCCTATCTCAGGGCTGCCGTGGCAGGGCCGATTGTTGCACAGTGACAAGTACAGTTTTAACATTTCAGCAGAGAGAAATCAGCTGGCAGTTTTATACACCTCTCTCTCTCTCTCTCTCTCTCTCTCTCTCTCTCTCTCCCCGATCGTTCGGTCCCTGTACACCTGACAGCGCTGATATTCTTCCTCATCTCTCCATCTCATTCAGTTTCTTTCTCAACCCCGTCTCAGTTTTCCGGCCTTAATTGGAAGCCGGAAGTTTGGAAGAGTGTCAATGTGATATAATGACTCGTTGGACTGGAGATGTCGAGAATCAGACACCAGATATTATTGTAGTACATGCTATATTATATTTGTTTTATTGTCATGTACCGGATCTTACGAATGTTAGGTTCCACAATGTTTGTATTTGCGTTCGAATTGGTTTGAACAACCCGATCCGGAACGTGAGGAGCGTGTGCTAGATTCGAAGGATGTCCAGGACAGTTTTACAGTTATAAAAGGTTATAATATTACACCATGCATGCAATGAAGGGTTGATTGTTTGTGAGATTTATAAGAATAAAATCCTTGCTCCTCATCTATTGACCATATTCACGATATTAAATGATGAATTCATATTTACACTAACACACATGCACACACTTACGGAATATTACAGGAAGCCCCAGGCTACATATTGCCTTATCCTCAAAGGCCAGATCAAGCCCAGTTTGCCTTAAGGCCGGGCGAGAGCGTTCTCATTTCCACTCGTCAGCTTTATTGCCGTCACAAACACCAAACGGAAAAAAGGCAAAATGACGGTAATACGTCATTCCAAAAGACATCACATTTCTATATTTCTAAATCGCAGACACGAACCATCACATAGTCCATTCACAGAAAACCCTACCGGACACCAAATGTTGGCGTGAAATGTTTTAATGCTAATTCACGTTTTATTAAAATCAACTATATGTCTGGTCGCCCACGGAGATCTGTTGATTAGCGTTTGTTGGAAACGCCAACACAAATGCAGATTTTAAAAGGGCATTTACATGGACACCAATACAAAGGCACAAAGAGTTTTCACTTTTGAAGAAAGTTACCGCGATATGAGGCAACATGAGTTTTAGCCACGCAATAGAGTCTAGCGATTTTACTCAAATGCGCGAGCAAACTTGTCAAAGGATGGAGGGAACGCACGGGCGTCCTCTAATTTAATAACTAGCAAAAATACATAAAGCTACATAGACAGTAGACGGAATACTTCAATTAGTAGGATAGATACTTTGATTATTTTGGGATCTGTGTATCTAGTGTTATAGTACAACTGAAGTTGTCTTTCGTTCTCTCTCTCTCTCTCTCTCTCTCTCTCTCTCTCTCTCTCTCTCTCTCTCTCTCTCTCTCTCTGGTC
>JAWHQN010000154.1:1066806-1086284 GCA_033220385.1 Triplophysa yarkandensis | reverse complement strand
GACGTCACCCAAACTCTTCTCTAATAACACACTGTACAGAATACATATGTCTTGTCTTACATGTTCACGAGTTTAACGCATGTCTGACAGTACGTGTGTTCCTCTTATTAAAGCAGATATTTAACCCAACAGCTCAATCTGATTGTTTTACTTCAGTACTTCATTTCATTGCTTGAACATTATTATTCACAACACATTTATTGTTTCATGCCCAATAACTTCAGTTGGAAACACTTTAAAAAATAAAAAAGCTATAGAAATGAAAGTATTAATAATGGACTCTTCATTTATTGCTGCTTTGTAAGTTTTATAAAGTTACATTCAATTTTGAAAAGACAATATTCAATTATTAAAAGGTGATTTTTCCTGAGTTTGGATGGGAAAGGTTTAAGAACGACATCAGTGACATACATTTTCTACATACGCATGAGTTCATTTAATTTCAACAGATTTCAACAAATGTAAGAATTTCCCTGGTTATATTAGCTAACATTATTGTGTGTTATGTGGTTGACACTGTTACTAAATATCACTTTTAATGTTATTTTTACAAGCCTACTGATAATTTGTGTGTTTAACCTTCTGTTAACTATCTGTACTAATATTTACTGTCAAGTTAATGTCAAAAAAATGGTGTAACGAATTAAGATATCAATTTGAAATAAATGTATATTTTAAACAGATCATTAATCTTTTTTATTTTACTGCTGTGCTTTGTATTATGAGTTTAAGAGAACGTGTGTTAAACTTTTGGATAAAATGTAAACCATCTCCATATGCACAGTTCCAAACACTAAATTTAAATTCAACATCAGAATCATATCTTTTGTGCCAGCTAAAGATTAAATGATGAAGAACTCACTGTAGGGATCATCTTTACTCTTGGTGCCGTTGACTTTCCCATCTTTCCCGATCCTAAGGAAGAACTTCTGGAATGAGAAGAGTTTCCTCTGGCGCACGTCGCCCTGCAGGTGAACATAGCTCCGCACATGCCGTCCGGAGGTGGTGGAGTTAGTGACCCGGAGCACCCGGGTCGCCCGACACCCGCCGCGACGACAGACGGCGCCGGACGACAACACGGCAAACACCAGCAGAAGATACACAACACACACCGTCCGGCATCCAGACGCAGCGTTACTCACTGTCCATCTCATGGTATTCCACATGGAAGAACATGCTGCTTATGAAATGTGCATGGATGCCCCTCGCTCCAAAAACATGAACTGAACCCAAATGTTCTCATGAGGAACCTGGCTAATCCCATTTGGGAATCATTAGAGTTGTTATTCCTCTCGCATTTCCAGGGAATTATTCCACGGGTGCACTTCAAAACCAGCCGCCTCCCGGCATGATTCCTCTTGATGTGATCTTCTACCTCCAGCGAGATTTCTCACAGCGTTCTTCACCCCTCCCTAATCCTGTCTGTCATCCTCACGGCCTTCCTCTATCCACCCCTCCTCCAGAATTCTCTCCGTCTGTGGTCTGTAGGTACAGGGTTTGTTTGATAGGACTTTTGTGAATGACTGTTATCTGAAACTCTTTGATAGTGGGCCGGAGGAAAAAAGCAGATGAGCAAACCTAACCGGGGGTTCCCATCCGATGAGAGCTTCCTAATCGACATGTTCTCATGTTTATTTACTTGTGAAATAATACGTTTTTGTTGCATTGTGTAAGAGCTCAATACGTTCGTTTGAGAAGAAAGATTTGTGGTTTTTTAAACAGCTGTCACATTGATCTCGCTCGACCCTTCTGAGTTTGTACCGATGAACTCGCGTTTCGCTTTATCTCCTCCAGCTCAAACATCGCTATCTTATCTACATTTCCTGCACATTTCAGAACCCTTCGCTGCTCGCGAACGCCGGACAACCCAAAAGAAAGACATCAATGGCAAACTTTTTTATGTCTCATCTGTGTCTCGGATATTTCTCCGTAACAAATGTCTCCATTAGTGTTGGAGAAGAGATCTCCACAATGTCTCAACCGAGCTCAGATTCGTCTGCAATCCAAGGTCAACATGATTGAAGATCTCAATATGACCTCAAATTTGTCTCATCACATTTATTCAAATCGGGATCGTTCCACCTCTACAATCTACAGTCGTTCCGTTGTCATTCTTCTGTGGATGAAACATTTGAAACTCCCCGAGAACTTTCTCCAATCGCCAAAGCCATAAAAGAAGAATAGAGTCATCCTCAGGGCATGAGTAAATATCTTTATATTTTATGTTTTAAAGCGGTTCATCCAGCGGTAATCCTGATCTTTTCCCAGTCATATAACGATCAGCTGTCCTACTGAGGATTTATTGGGGATAAAACTCAAATAAAGTCAAACGTACGATTGCTCTGTTTGAGATTTAATGCTCATGGATTTGAAGTGGAAAACACAGCGGTGGATGGAATTGAAATGTGGCATTTCCTTCTGTTTGTTCAGGCCACAAGTAATATAAGAGAGATTTACAGTCACATCTCTCTCTGTGATCTGGGTTTTATGTGTTAGGTTTATTTGTAGCCATCTGCGTTACTTATTCTTATAATGACCATACAGAGCGAAAACTGAGAAACACGTAACCAAAACGTGATCCAAACCAAAAACTTCTCAGTCTAAGAAAGAGTATTTGGGTGTAAAAGAATTCCGCTCATATTGAGATCTTTTATAATATTGATTTTTGAAAATGTAGACAAATCTGAGCTGGGTTTGAGATATTGGTGAGATCTCTTCTGAAACTCCTATGGAGATATTTCTGAATCGGACTCTCAGAAGGAATATCTAAGACTTAAATACAAATTATTCTCCGTTTAATCTCCTTTAACATCTGCAAGTAAAATAAGACATTAAACATGTATGTGCGTTTTATCCAACGGCCAGACACATAACACAAAGTACACTCGCTGTCAACATGCTACACAACTTAGTGTGTTATTTAAGCCTGTAGACGTTTATGTTGTGTTATGTACGATCTCACACTTCAGAGTTTGTTTAAAGGCCTATGACCATAACAGTAAGAAAGATGTGATCTGTTCTGTCTCTTCACAAGGTGTTCTACCCGTCACTGAATGTAAATATTTGATGCGCTTAAGGTGTCGCAGGTGTCCGTTTGCAGCGATCGTTTCTTGTTTTGGCTCCTCTGAACGCACATTCCTCTCTAACCTTTAAGAAGTTCTTTCATCCGCAGAACACAACAGAAGATATGTTGAAGAATTATCATTACACGGAACCCTATTGTCTTACAGTGAAATCAATAAGTATTTGATCACCCTGTGATTTTGTAAGTTCTCCTACTTAGAAATCATGGAAGGGTCTAGAATGTTCAGCATAGTGGCATTTCCACCGAGAGAGACAGAATCTAAAAAGAAAAATCTGGAAATCACATTGTATAATTTATAACTATTTGTAAATGTCCAATTTGTATTTCATCACTTGAGACAACAAATAATAATATTTGCTACAGAAGTCTTTGTTAATAATTCCAGAGTTCAAATGGTTTCTCTGGTTCTTCATCTGGTTGGCACACACTACAGAAGGGACTTTGGTCCACTTCTCCATGCAGATCTTCTCTAGATCTTCAAGTTTCTGGGCTGTAGCTAAGCAACACAAAGTTTCAGCTTCCTCCAAACTTTTTCAATTGGATTTAGGTCTGGAGACTGGCATGGCAATACCAATACAATTTTGTCTCTTGTGTCTTTTGACGGCTCTTTGGTTTTGCACATGTTGCTACTTAGACTTTGACTGATTGTGAGGTGCACAGGTGGCTTTATGACAGCTAATGACCTCAAATAGGTTTTACTAATTTAAAATCCTAAGCAGAATTGAGCTGTTCTATTAAAAAGCAAAATAAGAGTTCTTTGAGGGTCACTTAAGCAAGGGATCAAATACTTATTTGAGACAGTTATTGTTAAAAAAATCATAAATCCTGATTTCCAAAATGTTCTGTGCAGTGGAAATGCACCTATTCTGAAAAATTCCAGAGCCCTCCGGGATGTCAAAGAAGGAGAACTTGTAAAATCACAGGGGGATCAAATACTTATTGACATCACTGTGTATATATATTACAGGCACACAACCATTTCTCAAAATATCTTCTGTTGTGTTACAGATCATAAAGCGTTAATAAATCAAATGTTTTGTGTTTGTCTGAATTATTTCTTAAACTTTGTAGGAAACCTGTTTCCCCAATAAAGCACAATGCCGTCAGCACGTGGTGTAAATCTAATATCATGGCACGATCTGCTTTTAGTTTAATCTCTACCCCTGAATCAGGTCTCTCTCTCTCTCCCTGAATTATTTAGTGATACACAGGAAAGGGAAGTCGCCTCACTGCCATTTAAGAATCGGATGGTGTATCTGAACCCCGGTGCCGAAGGAACATTGCAGTAATGTGTGATTATATAACCGCACTGAAATCAAGGTTAGCTAAGGTGCTTTGTCACGAAACACAAATCTAGGGCATCAAGATGACGTGTTTCGTGCTGACAAACCGTACGCGCTTCGTGACATCTCTGTGGTTCAGAATGAGTCTCGGGTTATAAGGAACAAACCAACCGGCCTAATCTACACTAGCTTAACCTGACCTCCGTAATGGAGCCTGAGCTGGCACGGTTTGGATTGCAGAGTCACATCTTCCTGCTTTTTTCACCGACCTGAAAGTGGCACAAGAACACACAAATATATGTGCATTCAAAACAATGAGTTTGTCATGACATACGGAGCATCATTTAAAAATATATCCTGCTTCCGCAGAACACAAAAACAGATATGTTGAAGAATCTTCATAACCAAACATCTTCGTGTGGACATAGAACCGCTTTGACATTTCTCAGAATATCTTCTTTCGGCGAAACAAGCTTTGTAAACAGACCATCTGATGTATATTTTGCTTACATCATGACTGTTTTTATTAGACATGAAGCGCTTTCAGTATAAAACATCCAGGATTAATAATATAAAAGCTGAAGAGGATTGAACCTGCAAATCCTCCGTCCACAGTGTTCATGTGCAGTGACTTGTTAGCACCAGAAAATGAAACACACAAATACAACAAACACACCAACAAAACACCACAAATACAGTGCAGACATCTACTATTAATGTACATATCCTGAGAAAGGATTTCATTCACTATGTGTTTGTTAAGTGGTAAATCAAACATCAGTCTTTGTATTAATGCAATGGATGAGTTGAATGATAATAGTTTTTCTCAAAGGAACAATATGTTCTGATCTAAGATTATAACAAGAGTCAAACAGATGGAAATTGTGTATAAGTTGTTAACTATTGCATTGATAAACAGGTAAACAAAAATTAGTAAATACATTTAATAATGATATCTTAATCTTTATAATGTATAACATAATACTTCCGTTTTTTGTGTGTTCGTTGATAAAATAAAGATTTAAAAAAAAAAAAGAAAACGTGGCAGTGGAATTTTAAGGTTCTATCTGCAGTTTTAAACTTGAAGCTTTTTATCACATTCGACTCTGTAGATAAAACCTTTATACAACATTTTCAGCACATCACAATATACGGATGTGTTCTCATGTCAAGTAAAAGTTACAACTTATAGCACCTTATTGTAAAGTGTTAGCAAGTGTATAATGTAAAATAAAGTCATCATATTTGTATAAAGCTAAACTCTGAAACAGATGTTTGAAAAAGTTTGATAGTTGTCAATCTTTAAGACTAACTGAACATCAACACCAATTTGTTCCTAATACAACCATCCCAACTTCACGGACACACATTTTTTGTGTAGATTACATCATAATGTAATCAATACATAAACAATTACATACATTTTCTAGACTACATTGCTTCTCTTTTATTCTTCTGTTATTCTGCTGTACCACCGTCAGGCTCGGTAAGAAAGAGAGCAATCATTGCTGATATACATTTGTATAAAACGATTAGTGTAACATCTCAATTTGGACCTGAATGTTGCCGTCTCCTCCAGATGATAACAGATAGCAGGTGCATGTCTTTTCTTTGTGTTTTTTCTGTAAACTGACAGTTTCTGACTGGTAAACCAAGTGATTATATTCACACAATAACACATAAAGTGTAAATGAGAAGTGTGTGTCCAAAACATTGGGAATGTGACGAATCAGCTGACTTTTATTTTGTTATTGTTCTGTACGGAAAATAAGCCCCCTATAGACCTGTGACGGACTTTCCCGTGCCTTTTTCCCCTTTTTCTAGTGTTCTCACATTCAAGTATAAAAGCTCGATATATTTGAGAGGAACATCTGTGTTTGTAGGGTACCGTGAACCCCTGTGGCAGTAGTTTCAGCTTTGGGCCGAGCGTGACCTCTGCGTTACATCATACACGTGATGCAACACTGCTTGAGGATAGAACGGAGAGAACATCGTCCCAGTAACTTGAGTTTCTCACAGAACCGCGTCGACATGCTGTTTCTCCTACAAACCGGCCCTGAACACAACACAAGCAAAAACGTGAACATCATACAAATCAATCCATGAAATATATCAATTGGTTTTTAATTTCTGATAAAAAACATTTGCAGATACAAACGAATTGATAAAAAATCGAAAGAATAGAATAAAGCGATTGTCACGTGATTAAATGTACCCGTGTCAGGTCGGCAGTCGTGTGTGTTGCAGGTCTGAGTGTTGTCTGGTTGTGTATGTTGTGGGCACATGGATGTTTTCTCCTCGTCTCCAGTCTCTTGGTCTACACACTTCACAACACGCTTCTGTAGTCCTCCACCGCAGCTCTCCGAACACTGGTCATAAATCACATGAACACATGACAGTCTGAGTCCAAACTGGACTAAAGAAAATAAGTTTTGGTGTATTGAGTGTTATTAACCTGAGTCCAGTCCTGAGACAGCCATTGTGTACAGGGCTGCAGATGACACGGCCCTGTGCTCTCGGGTTTGATGGTGATGTCACAGCGCTGATCCTCTGGACAGTACACGAGTCTCTTCCTCCATCCCTGACCACAGCTTTCAGAACACTGTCAGTCACACATCACACGCATGTGAGCCGAGGACATGCAGATCATGATTGACAGGCTTTCATTTACTTGTGTTTTGCTTAATATAGACAAATGCACTCTACAAATTGTGTCTTATCCCGATTATTAGACAATTGCTTAACTAAAACAAATAAATAAACAATTCTGTTAATTGGAATCAAAATGTTGTATTTTGATTGCAGAGGCGCAATTTTTTGTGTAGTTTAATACAAAACTTACAAAATTAATACAAATAAATGTACATTAAATAAATCTATATAATCTGATAAAATAATAAAAACATGTAATAAAATAGCTCAAAAATATTCTAAAATGAACAGAAACTATATCAACTGCTGCTATAATAAGTTGTCATTTCAAATTTATTATCGTTATCTAAAACAAACATGTCTGCTAAATAAAAGAAAAAAATACAGGCCTCAATAATATTTATAACAAACTTAACTAATTTGTTAATGAAACATTAATTAGAAAAGTTGTCTTGGGAATCAATGCATTTTTCTTAAATCATAGGCTAAAATTATTACCTGGACATAAATAAAAAGCTGAAAAAAAGTACAAATCAAGTAAACCTCAAGCATTAAAGTACACTACCCAAACTACTAATATTATAACTTAAGTATTCAAATTAAACAAATATTTATTTTATATAAGTATACAAATAAAAGATGATAAAAAAAATTCAACTAGAAATACTAGAAATTCATTCTAGGTAATTGAAAGAATAAATCTACAATAAATGAAAGTAACCTGTTTTCTAAATCCCACATCACAGTTTAGGATCGGACCATCATTAGAATAATAAATCCCGAGGTCTGAGAGGTCAGTGAGTTTAAGCCTTTCATAGGGTCGGTACCTCGGCCCAGGGTGACATCATCCACTGCAGACAGGGTTTGCTGTTACAGGGGGCGCTGCTGGGCGGTTTGTATGACAGCAGCTGACAATGAAACGGCCTCAGAGGACGTCTGGCCTGCGTGTCGATGCACTGCACGTCACGATGCTTCATTTCGCCGACACAACCTTCAGAACACTAGAGACAGAGAAATCCATCACATCACAGTTCACATCCAACCTTGTCGTCCTGAGATCTCACCTTGCTCCAGTTTCCTGTCCTCCAGACGGCACACGGCCGCAGGCTGCAGCGCTGAGCCGGTTCTGGTTTCTTCACGCTGACGCAATCTTCATCACGCTCTGAACTGCAGAATACAGACCGCCACATCGCTCCTAGACCACACGTAACAGAGCACTGCGCAGAAAGAGTCATTTATGACTTTATCAATCATCACAGAGAGAACACGGGGAAATAATGACGTTCTTACGTCACTCCAGTTGCCCACTTCCCAGAAAGCATTTCTCCAGACCGGATCTTGTGCATTCAGGTTCCCATGATCCCCGGTGCTGTTGAGCATTTCTGGTGTCTGTTTGCCGGTGTTTGAGGTTCGTCTCAGCATCTTCACGGTATGAACGGCCTCTCGTACGCTCTCGATAATGACAGGTGGCGCTGTTGTGGGCGTATATGAGCTTGCGTTTACATTATACGAGGATGTCGCACTTAACTCCCAAACTTCAGAGGTCGGTAACATTGGAGTTGCAGTACTTTGATGTTTTCTGTGGATGTCAGCATAAGTTGTCGATGCAATGGTTGCCAGGTGACTCATCGTAGAGATGATATCATCCTCACGTTCTCGATCTTCTCCCTCTATGTAATCATAACCAGGTGTGTATGTTTTGTCTTGAGTTCGGAGGTCTGTGCTTCCTTCCTCTTCCTCCGCGACGACAACATGATCCACGTTCTTAACGTCCTTAACCAAAATAAAGTCATGATCCTCCTCATGGATGACGTTAGGCGTGGATGTTTGTGGAGAGCCGGTGTTAGGTGGTGGGGTCGAGATGTTGCTAGGGATCCTCGGACGGAATCGAGGTCTGAAAGGGGAACCGGTCCGTTTGTTGTTGGTCGAGCAGCTCTGGAGATTGCAGAGGATTGTAGAACGCGGCCGATGGGCAGGATCGCACCGTCCCGGACGCTTTGCCAGACACTTGACGATTCGAGTTTTGACGCCTCCTTCGCAGGACAGAGAGCACTGCAACATGAGATAAAAATATTACAAATAAAAGGATCCAAAGTCCATGCTGATAACACACCACTCACCTCCGTCCAGTTCCCCACCACCCATTCTGACCCGCACGGCACGTCTCGGTTACACGGCACCACCGGTTTGGGTTTGAGCATCTGTCTGCAGTCCCCGGGGTGTAGAACGCGTTCTTCTCCAGCAACCGTACGCACACACAGAACCGTCCGCTTCCTGACTCCGGCCTGACCGCATGTAGCCGAACACGTCTGCCATCCGCCCACCCACCACCTGAGGACAGAACACAGTCAGTACCGGTGGATTTCACTTTGACTCTTTGACTGTTACCGTCATTATACCTCGCAGGGCACTCCATGTTTCTGCACTTTCGATATCTGTGGTCAGGTCGTGTAGCGACGTCACAGAGTGATTCCTCTACCACCCCAACCTCTGCCTCGAAACAACGCACAGGTTGATGTTGTAGACCTGTTCACAGAAGAAAAGCTTTAGAGAAGATATGAGACAAACACTCTTGTTACCAGGCGCGTTACTGTGTTGGTATAAACTCATCTTGTGCAATGTTAAGAATATTAAAACATTAACAAATGGGTAAGTGCGTGAAAATGCAAACCATGTAAATATCGAGGTTTGTAGGTTTGTAGTATACCTATAGCACAGATGTCAACATTTGGTTGTTCAAATACACATTTGAGGTCTCTCTAAAATTGTTTAGAGAATTCTGTTCTTTTTCTGATTTTCAAATACCATCAACACAGGGTTCGTAAAATTTAAATATTTCTTTCCCTTTACTGGTCACTTCTACATTCTAATAGTGTTTTTATATCATGTCCATAATGCTGGAATTGCCCTATATATAATCCTGCAATCTATAAATGTTTCTCATAGATTGTGTTTTATTAATTAAAACGATTACACATTGAGTTTCAACTTTTTTTGTTCAATAATGAATAAATAAAATAAATAATTTCCAGTGTAATAGTCAACTCAATAATGTCGGGATAAAATAGATCAAATAGATTCATATAAATATTATATTAATAAGAAATTGAAAAAACTAATGCTATAATAATTGTTTTTATGTTTTTTCTATTGCTCTATTTTAATAAAAATCGATTACATTAATTTGACTGTGTAAGGCCATATTAATGATGTAAATTATAGCAAATTTGATGGTTGTCTTCATCATTTGATTTTGAGACACTGTTGGCTGGCTGTTAAAGACGGAGCCCTATCTGTTAGGTCATAGCATTCACCAAAAAGTATAAGGTTTGCTCTAAATATTATCTAAGCCAATACTATTTAAATATAGAAATTATAACCAAAATTGTTTTAATACATTCTCACTCAATTTGAATGCACGTCGGCATAAAAAACACGTTTGGGTTTTCTTTCGATGACCAAATTATAAAGTCAAAGACGATGATTTAAAATTTGCAGGATATCAATATCAGGATGCCAATTGCTGGACTGAATGAAGATAAATCTCGTTCCATACCAAACCCACAGGTGGTACTGCAGTCAGACCAGGCTCCATGTTTCCAGGTGTACTCGGGTTCCAGGATTTCATTGCCCAGAGGATGACTCCTCTTGATGGTGTACTCGTACTTCACACCGGGATTAAGCTCTTGAAACAACAGCTGCACAATTCCCAGCGAGATTATTTCCCAATGCATATTGTTCTTCAAGCACCATTGGTCATTCTGAGCCAATGTCTCAAGTTAGTCTTTAAATTTATTTGTATTTTTTTGGCGCTACATAATGTAAGACACTTCTTTAACCCATAACTCTCTTAACAAGTAGACAAATTCTGCTAAGTTTCCCTGTACCTGAATCATGATCGGTTTGGTGGTCGGTCCGTCCGAGGTCAGATTCTCCATGTTGCCAGTCCGCCCATAGTTAAACTTCGTCCCACCCGCCTCATACTCTCCGTTCCACTGAATGATGTAATTCCCGTTGAGGTAATACTCATCCGAATCTGCGGCTCGCATCGCCAGAAAATTCTCGGCCTCTTTCACCTCCTGTATGAAGATGTCCCGGGCTCCCTCTGGTATCAATACTAAATCCATATAACCTATAATCACAAAATGAACTCAGAATCCAAACATCAGCGCAGATATTCATCTCGTCACACCTGAGCTTTATTTGTATGTTATTTTGTATGGATTTTTTCAAACTAATTTCATGTAATGATGTCATTGTAAGATGATATCCATCAGGCTGTCAGGAAGCTGAACTCGCTCCCGATCTTGCCCCCTCGTCTCTCTTCTGCCCCAGGCACCACTGAACTGAACACTATCTGCCATGTGCCTTGCGCTGCTTTGTCTTTTGTTCTTATTAAACTTATTTTTTATTTTTATTGATATATCTTTCTACATAGAATTGTAAACTTGTAAAATTGTATAGTGGTATAGTTTTTTTATCTTTTTATCTATTTACTTAGTGTTACGTGTACGCACCGGTGGACTGAGAGTAACGCAATTTCGATTCTTTGTAGGTATGTACTGTACATGTGGAAGAATTGACAGTAAAGCAGACTTGAACTTGATATGTTACGTGGTGATATCAGTGTTTAGTCCAAAGGCAGATGTTGAACCCACCAAATCCATCTTGTTCGACAAAGGTCTTCCTCACTGTCTCGCATGTGGATCCATCGCCAAGACATACGCCACAGCTGTCCTCTTTAGCATTAGAATTAATGCCAAAATCACATCCCACTTCCTGAAGAAAGATTAAGAACGATTTAAACACGTACATCTGTTTTCTTCAGGGCACCGACGGTTTACAACACCAGCACTTAAACACAAAGACACACAAACACGAGATGTACAGGTTTTCTTTCATAATGACAAAGGTTGTGAGCTCATAAAGATTTATGAGTATTTATTTCAAAGTGTGTCCAAGTTCATCCAATGACTTTCTTTCTGCAGGACACAAAAGAAGATATTTTAGAGAATGTTGATTATTGTCTAGACACCAAACCATTAAAGACATTTCTCAAAATATCTTCTTTTGTGGTCATACACAGGTTTATAAATCATGACAGAATATAAACTCAGGGTATGCAGACAGACACTAATGCGTGTAAAGGAAGACATACCCAGCCACACTACCTTGCACACACCATTGATACACATATTCCTGCTGCTGTTGTTCATGAAGCAGGGTGTGCCGTCTGTGACCGCATCCAACATCTTCTCCGAGAAATCTTCGTCCACGGGTTTACAGTGAAGCTCACAGGGATGGGCTGGGAGAATACCAATAAAGAAACAAGAAGTAAAATCACACAATATAATGGTGTGGAATCTGCGAGGAAGAGATTTGAAGTATCGGGATATCAAATATATCAAAATAACACAGTACCACAAAAAATGGGTTGTTTTCTTAAAAATTTACATAAACTGAACTGAAATAATGAAATTGTAAGATCCTAGGTAGCTACATTTTTATTTGAATGTGATAAAAAACAGCTTTATAATTCAGTCAAGTACTCTGAACTCCAAAAACAACCATGACTGAACATTTGCAATCCGCACTGTCTTTAAAACTGGGCCATAAAAGAGGAAAAATTCTTGAATGCGACCCAACGAACTCAATAAAAGTGTGAGCGGTCACGTGTAAGACTTTCATGTTAATTTAAACTCGGCAGTGTGACTTAACACACACAGAAGCACACACTCTTACAGCCAAGAGCTGTCAATCAATCTGTGCTGATGAGAGGGTGTTGATGAATAAATGTTGTTAGGGACTCCTGGGTGGTTGCTAAGGTGTTTAAAATTTTGCATTTGAAATTTAGCATTTGAAAAAAAACTTCATCAAAATTCACAAAAAAATCATCTGCTGTTGCTAATGCCATGTTGTAGTTGATATCGATTTCATATTGCTTGATGTATGCTGGTATTATCTGGTTTGACAAAATAACTGTATCGTCAAAAATATGCAAGTCTTTGTCCAATTAAATGCACTTAACACTTCCAAAGAATAAGAAATATGTCAAAACTATATATTAAATATGTCTAGACATGTCAAGACTAGGGCTAGGGAATCATGAATTAAAATGTATCATGTGATAACTTGCCTCATAACGTGATTATGATATAGTATGTGTGATACGATAATGCTTTACATTTGTGAAATATGTTATATTGGGGTATTTTTTACATAACCACGTTTTTTAGTATCCCTGCAACTTCTGAAAGTGAACGAGGAGTTTTACTGTATAAATATAAAACATTTTGACATGGTATTGCAAATCAAGCAATAAGAACGTTTGCAGTTTTTCAATAGCTTATGTCATTACATTTTACATTTACATTTAGTCATTTAGCAGACGCTTTTATCCAAAGCGACTTACAATAGTCGAGGAGACAATGAAGCGGTAAATAGCCGATACAACAATAGGTGAACAAGTGCCACAACAATGCTACCGAGTTACACAGAGAGAGAAGTTACAAAAAGTTTATATATAAATGTTTTTATTTTTATTTTATTTTTTTTGATAGAGTGAGTAGTTAGAAAAGTAGTGAGTTAGGTGTAGCCGGAAAATATGAGTTTTTAGGAGTTTTTTGAAGATAGAGATCGAATCTGACAAGCGTGCAATATCATGCAATGGTATTGCACCACTTGATATAATCTTTCCATATATTCATAATAAATAATTTGTGATGTAGATAAATACACTTGAACACTTACAGGTGCTGGCGACAGGAATCCACTCATAGAGTTCATTGTGAAAAGGTACTGTGTTAAATTCACTACACTGCATTTCTCTGAAGGACAGATGCTGTCGGCCACACGGCTTTGTGTTGCAAATCCTGTAGCGCTTCCGCTCGCCTGTGCAGTACTTTCCTCCAAACTCAGGCCTGAACACAAGGACCATGCTTAACATTGACTGTACAGAGAAATGAGTTGAGACTCAACATCATAGAGCAAAGGAAACACTGACTGATGTGCCATCTAGTGTGTGCCATCTTATAGTGCATTTAAAGCAGAACAACATATCCTCTTTTGACATAACACAGTTCTTGGGCAATTGTCCAGAGTGCATGTTCACACTTGCTACATGCCTACACGTAATGCAATGAGAATATAGATTAAAGACTGATGTGGTACTTGGGTTGGTTGCATTCTCTGTCGGCTGATTGGACGCCAGCTCCACAGGTCCTTGAGCAGTGAGACCAGATGCTCCAGGGTCCCCATCCTCCATTCACCGTTTCCGGTAACTTGCCCACGATGACACACTCACCGGAGATACACCACTGACACACGCGAAACAAATAAACCCACAGATAATAAAAGATGATCCGCCCGAAACATCGCTCTCACCTTCTCAGGTCCACATCTGGTTCCATCTATGGGTGAATCCAGTTTGGAGCGACACGATCCATTAACCGAGCACCAGAGAATTTGACACACATTCTGGAATTAAAACGGCGCGTTTAAGCGTTTAAAACGTAAAGGTAATAATCTATTAATAAGTTGATCTCACGTCCACTTCAGAGCAGAAGGTCGCGTTGGGGCCGTACTGCAGCTGGCACTGATGTTTGGTGGAGTATCTCACTCCAGGGGCCGAAACCGGCGTGGTGAGATCTCTCCTAGACGGACGATCGTCCAGACAGAAACCCCAACCACGACTGAGAAGAAGAAGAAGAATAAACATCATGCCCTCATCCGTTTTAAATGTACGTCCCAATCGTGACATGTTTCAGTTCTCACTCGAGAAAGCGTGTTATATACTCCTTGCTACAGGAGGACCAGGTGAGAGGAGAAGAGTCGTAGTGAAGCTGTCGTGACATGATGAAGGGTTGTTTCCCCACAAGCTCACAATCGTTGCCTTGTCCATCATGAGGGATTCCAAAACTGTAACAAAACACATCAATAACTATATGTGAGCCATTTCTGGCCTCGCGACTTCTCATAGCCTCTTTTAAGATGAATTACCTTTAAACAGCTCGACTCAAATAGAGCTCGTGTATTAAATACGCTACACGAAAGCATTTCAAAACGAATGGTGATTGTTATTCCAAAAAAATGTAGTTAGTGTGGTCATCTTTTGAGTAGAATTTCCAGAAATGTTTTCTTGTCATTTTCTCCATCAGGTCTCACTCCGAGACCCTTTAAAGCCCCTTAAAAGACTCTCTGCCTATTCTGATCTCTTATTGGCCGTTGTTTCTCCAATATTCAGTCAACAATTCAGTCATCAATAACAAAAACGTTTTTATTAATGTAAGCATGTTGGTAGGGATGCTCCGATCAATCGGCAGGAGATCGTTATCGGCCGATGATCACATTCTAGGACTCAATTGGTACACGCCATACTTGACGGAGGTGTAGGGGTGTAAATGTTTTGTAATGGTTACATTTAACCTGAGTCCTGAATGATTAGAAAAATTTATTTATGTAATACGAAAAGCAACGTCTATGGTATTACTTTATCCAGTTATATAAACTTGAAGCATCAGATCGGCCGATCATCATTTACATTTACATTTAGGCATTTAGCAGACGCTTTCATCCAAAGCGACTTACAATAGTCGATATATATATATAAACATATTTCGAATATTTACATAATATAATATAATATTTAATATAACAATAACATATTCATCATATTGTGAATAGCATCAGCCAAATGTGTGATTGTAAACGGAGAACGATTCATACACAAACCTGTGTCCGAGCTCATGGGCGATGGTGAAGGCGACGGGTAATCCTGAGTCCTCATTGATGTTGCAGGAGCGGTGAGGCTGACACATGCCAGACAGGTGAGACAGTCCCAGCGTCTCGCAGGGTTGATTCATGCCTGCGCAGATATCCTTCCTGACAGCACGGATCACATCAGGTCAGACACAACAAACCTAACCGCTGCTTTCATTGGTTTTATGGGCAGATTAAGTTGTGCTGCAGGGGAAAAACTAAAAACTCTGTTTCAAAGGAATAAGTACACGAAGCATGGCCTTAGCATTCGCATTTCTGTTTTTCCGTTCATTTTATGCATTAAACATTTATCCCACATCAGTTTCATTCAGCTTATAATATGCCCATGTAGCACTATACGAAAATCAGTGGAACAATAATTTATATTTCAAATATATTGATATAAACTTTTTGATGCAGAATTACAGAAATGCACAGTGTAAAACTGAAATAACCACAAGACATTTTAGAATGACTAAATTCCTAGATAGCACATGTGCGTCTGAGAGATATCTGCTCAAGATCTGGAAAACATCTGCTGTGTAAAATCATCTGCTTGAGATGGAAGACGTCACAGCCCGTCAACTTGCGACTTACACAATCCCCAATTTTCTGAAAGTATATAAGCATACTTCATGCTTCTTTATTCTTATGTGTGAAACTTCAAAATTCACTTGATGCTGTAGGTAGAAACTAGATATACTACAGCTTCTCCTAGAAATGATCTAAAAATGCTCGCTTGAATTTTTATGAAGTGTATAGTTAAAAAAACGTCCATTTGAAGACTGTTTGCTCTGCAGTGATGATTGACTACTGTTAATACTGTAAGTCCCTTTGGGTAAAAGCATCCGCCAACTGAATAAATGTTAATGATAGCACACACATCTTTACATCTTTAAGACATCTATTTGATTTCTTTTTTATCTGTAATACATCTCTGAGACGCCTGCTGTCAGATGTCATAATAGACCTCCAGAAGATGTCTGTAAGAAGTTAATGATTAAGAATAGGTACACAACAGCTCTTTTTAAGACGTTTAGCTGATGATTTCACACAGCAGATGTTTTCCAGATCTATGTGGTATTTGGGACTTGATTGGGGTGTTATTTGGTATAAAGCTTATGTTCATTTTATTTTATTTAGATTAGTTTATAATTTAGTATGTGTTATTATTGCAGGCCTTTTGTGACCCTTTTTATTTGAGACTTTTTAGAAATGTCTGGCAAACTTGGATGGGATTCTGCAATGTGTTGTGATATATGAACAGTCGTAGTTTACCGTGTGATGAGTACAGCGACATCATGGTGTGCAGGATGTGTATCGGTTGGAGGGTTGATGTTTTTTTGCCAGGTACAGAAGCTAGTGAGAGTCGTGTCTGCATGATGAACGATCTTCAGTCCTTTCTGTAAACACATAAAAGTTCAGTTTCCTGTCAAATCAACCCTGAACAGCCGGTGGGATATTTCGTGAACGCATTTAGGCTTTTATGACCAAGGACATATGCATGTGGCCCTGTACCGGTCCAAGACCAAGAAGATTTTAAGTACCTCATCTCCGTTGAGCAGAATGAGCCGAACTAACACGATATGGATGGCATTGCCAATGCTAGCATCGTGAAAAATTCCAGCCACCTGCCAAGAAAGTCAACCAATATAAAAAGCTTTATTTTATTTCTAAGATTTCGTGATGTTAACTCACCATGTTCATGATGGTGAAGATGTAAGATTCAATGTTCCCACTCCCGTGGTAGTCCATGAGTTTGGAGTCGCCCACCACAGTGGTCTCCACCCAGCGTTCTTTGCTGATGGAGCGCGGGGAGATCCGCCGGGGCCGTTCCCGTTGTTGATCCGGAGCACGGTTGCCATCCCCGCCCCGCTGGCGCTGTTCCCGATCCCAGCGGTCTCTCTCCTCGTCCACCTTTTGGGAATGCCCTGAAGCCTCTGCTCCGGAACACACAGAAATGTGAAGATGCTCCATATGATGAACTCACTAAACCTTGGTCTCCAAAGAATATCTGAACATTTAAATCACTTCCTGTCAACTGATTTGGATGGTTCAGCCAAAAATCCTCATGTCAAACCGGTCTGAGTTTCCTTCTTCACAGAACCAAAAAACATATATTTTTAAGTATGTTGAAAACCACATTTATCAAAATATCTTCTTTTGTGTCGCACTGAGGAAGTCCCAAACAGATTTTCAATCACATGAGGTAGAAGAAATGATGACGGAATGTATATTTTTGGATGAATCTCTGTGCAAAAAATGTGTATGTGTTTATGTCTTGTTAATCTGACCTTTGACCCCACAGGGACCGCGCTCGTCTGTGCTGCGGCGTCGTCGGAGCCCGCCCCAGGCCGAGCTCCGGTAGATCACATGCGGGTGTTGTGGATGAGTGATGTTTGGAACGTGGCCACGGATTGGCTCGATCAACAACGGCCCGTCGGGTAGATTTAACAGCCCTGTCTATAACACACATTTTATTGGTCGCATTAGCTCACGTGATCACTTTCTATAAATGTGTGTCTGCTTGAGCTTGATGGACTGTAGAAGTTATGAGACAGTTTTTGGCAAGTGGATGCCGCTATGTCCTTTTTTTCCTATCATGCTTTTGTAGACCTGGAACGAAAGTCCAGCTGTGGTTTTCATCCCAAAATGCATTGCAGGCTAAATGAATCAGTCTTGCAGACTTAAAACAGGTGTGAGCATGTGTGTGTGTGTGTTCAGGAGAAACTAAATAAACCATGACTCAAAAATAAACATTGAAATGTGTCGAAAGTCAGCGTCAGGTAACACAAAACGTACAGAGGACCGAATGCTCGGGGGAGAAGATTGAATAAGAGTCATCTACAGAATCTAAACTAGACTAATGACTCAATTTATCTTTACATATACTCTTAAAAAAGTATTCACTTTAATATTTCTTTCATTTCTCCAAGATTGCATTTGGAAATTAAGTCGCTTAACATATTTGTTCCTGATGATCCCAATTATCTCACTCTCTCTGTCTTTTGCCTCTGCTTAAATGAACAAGAATAACTTTTAGATTTTATTATAATCTCATATTTCACATGACATTATTAAAGATATACAGTGCCACATGATATTACATTAAAAAAAATTTCTGTATGTTAGGAGTCACCTCTTGGACAAAGTTTTCCAGAGCACTGTTCATTCTTCTGAACTATAAAAAGAGCAATAAAATAAAATCTGGGCCGTGGTAAAAAAAGACGTTTTAAAACAAGGCACGGGTTCGTGAACTTGAAATATTCCACAGAAGAGGAACGTTGAAATGAACATAATCTTAAACTGATATTTTGTCATAGTACTTTATGGAATACGTTTGCAAATATCAGGGCCCTTCTAATCCGGTCTATTGTCATTTTAAGTACAAAGTGATTTAAATATAACAATCATTATATAAATTATACATTTCATTAAAGAAGAACTCAAATGAATGCAAAATGTTGTTTGGACATGGTTACATTAATATTACTGTGGTAATACTACGATTTTACTTCTTGGTGAATTGTGATAAGTACTTTTTTGCAAATACCTTTATATGACCAAGGTGACAGTCAAATAAAAAGGTTGACTGTAGTTTTTGGTGCTCCCTTCTTTTACCCTCATCTGCTCCTCGCAGAAGAACCAGAAGCTTGAGTGTCAAGAGGCATTAAAATAACAGAAGTTGATCCATGTGTGCG
>JAWHQN010000154.1:1029306-1061806 GCA_033220385.1 Triplophysa yarkandensis | reverse complement strand
TATCAGAAGACAACTGAGACTTTCTACACAAAACCCTGAAGAACATCATCAGAAGACAACTAAGACTCTCTACACAAAACCCTGAAGAACATCATCAGAAGACAACTAAGACTTTCTACACAAAACTCTGAAGAACATCATCAGAAGACAACTAAGACTCTCTACACAAAACCCTGAAGAACATCATCAGAAGACAAGTAAGACTTTCTACACAAAACCCTGAAGAACATCATCAGAAGACAACTAAGACTCTCTACACAAAACCCTGAAGAACATCATCAGAAGACAAGTAAGACTTTCTACACAAAACCCTGAAGAACATCATCAGAGGACAACTAAGACTCTCTACACAAAACCCTGAAGAACATCATCAGAAGACAAGTAAGACTTTCTACACAAAACCCTGAAGAACATCATCAGAGGACAAGTAAGACTCTCTACACAAAACCCTGAAGAACATCATCAGAAGACAAGTAAGACTCTCTACACAAAACCCTGAAGAACATCATCAGAAGACAAGTAAGACTCTCTACACAAAACCCTGAAGAACATCATAAGAAGACAACTAAGACTCTCTACACAAAACCCTGAAGAACATCATCAGAAGACAACTAAGACTCTCTACACAAAACCCTGAAGAACATCATCAGAAGACAACTAAGACTCTCTACACAAAACCCTGAAGAACATCATCAGAGGACAACTAAGACTTTCTACACAAAACCCTGAAGAACATCATCAGAAGACAACTAAGACTCTCTACACAAAACCCTGAAGAACATCATCAGAGGACAACTAAGACTCTCTACACAAAACCCTGAAGAACATCATCAGAGGACAACTAAGACTCTCTACACAAAACCCTGAAGAACATCATCAGAGGACAACTAAGACTTTCTACACAAAACCCTGAAGAACATCATCAGAAGACAACTAAGACTCTCTACACAAAACCCTGAAGAACATCATCAGAGGACAACTAAGACTCTCTACACAAAACCCTGAAGAACATCATCAGAAGACAACTAAGACTCTCTACACAAAACCCTGAAGAACATCATCAGAGGACAACTAAGACTTTCTACACAAAACCCTGAAGAACATCATCAGAAGACAACTAAGACTCTCTACACAAAACCCTGAAGAAATCATCAGAAGACAACTAAGACTCTCTACACAAAACTCTGAAGAACATCATCGGAAGACAACTAAGACTCTCTACACAAAACCCTGAAGAACATCATCAGAAGACAACTAAGACTCTCTACACAAAACCCTGAAGAACATCATCAGAGGACAACTAAGACTCTCTACACAAAACCCTGAAGAACATCATCAGAAGACAACTAAGACTTTCTACACAAAACCCTGAAGAACATCATCAGAAGACAACTAAGACTCTCTACACAAAACCCTGAAGAACATCATCAGAGGACAACTAAGACTCTCTACACAAAACCCTGAAGAACATCATCAGAAGACAACTAAGACTTTCTACACAAGAACCCTGAAGAACATCATCAGAAGACAACTAAGACTCTCTACACAAAACCCTGAAGAACATCATCAGAAGACTCTCTACACAAAACCCTGAAGAACATCATCAGAAGACAACTAAGACTCTCTACACAAAACCCTGAAGAACATCATCAGAAGACAACTAAGACTCTCTACACAAAACCCTGAAGAACATCATCAGAAGACAACTAAGACTTTCTACACAAAACCCTGAAGAACATCATCAGAAGACAACTAAGACTCTCTACACAAGAGAACAGGTCTAGTCTATTCAAAAAGCCCTGAAGAATATTTATATTTATTTGACTTAGTTTAGGAAATATTTATGAAACATTATTATTAAATATATTAATAGTGTTGTGTTCATGTAAATCTGTTTTTAAACATAGAAATAAAAGTGCATGGAATGGATGTAAAGAATCATCATCATGGTTTCTGTGGTCTTTATATTGGACCTGCGTTGAGTTCTGTTGGTGGGATGTTTTGTGTGAGATGGGACATAATTAAATGACAATAAATCATTATACCACATTTAAATAAGAGTCAAGAGCACATTAATAATATATGAGCTCTTGACTTTTTTGTTTTACAAATGTTTAAAAATGAATGTAAAGTTCACCACACACACACACACACACACACACACACACACACACACACACACACACACACACACACACACACACACACACACACACACACACACACACACACACACACACACACACGACTATATGGTCATGTATGGGGAAGGCCTACTAATGAATATCATTCAAATATTCTTTAGAATAAATGCAGTTAAAGCTGATGTCAGCAACCTCCTGACGGGCAGTGCAAGAGCAGAAAATAATGAATAAATTTAAGATAAACTGTCATATTAGTCAAAGAGAAGCTAAGTAAAAGTAAAAAGTAAAACAGTTGTGTTCTGGTGTTGTGATCAGAAGGTTGTTGGTTTGAATCTCAGTGTCAGCAGATAATAACTGAAGTGTTCTTGAAGACATCTTACCCCTGTGATAGATGAACACTGCATAACACTGATAGTTACTTTATATTAAAAGTGTCTGCCAAATGAATAAATGTAAATGCAAATATAATATCCCCAGATTGGAGTCCCACTGAGTTCTTTTAATATTCTTAAATTATAGACAAAGAGAGATTTTAGGGATTTCTTTTTCCCTCTAAATATATCTTAGTACAATACTTAAACCCACTAAAATATTGTACATGTTTACAACTATTCTCTGAAGAACATGTCCTCATGATGGTGCTGTTCTCTTTTTCCTGTTCCTCAGATGAACTTTATACTACATTTCACAGGTCTGGGCGTCTGTTCCTTGTTGTTTTCGCAATCTGTGTGTGTGTGTGTGTGTGTGTCAAACTGCAGAAGTTCCTCAAGTGAACTTTAAGACTTCTGGAGGTTCTGTAACCTCTCAGCACAATGAATGTGTGGAATATCAGCTGCCTTCTGTCTCTGAGTGGTGCCGTCATTCTTTAATACCCGGTGAGAGTTTATTTCATTTCTATTGATTCAGAAAAGTACAAGAAAGTCTGCTCTGTTTCATTGTTTTATGACTCATCTTTAAGTTGCCTTGACTGAGAGCAAACTTAAAGTGAATACAGCATGTTCATAAGAAGGATGTTTGGGTTTCTTCAGTGTGAAAGTGCTCTGGCAGGGTGACATGATGGAGGGATTGTGGGCCGCACTCTTCCCTGTCCTCAGGACTTGGTTTAACTGTTTGGTGCTCTTGATCATGTTACCGGCCATGTTCGGCATCTCTCTTGGCATTACAGAAATATACATGAAGATCCTCATCAGAAGCCTGGAGGTACATACAAATCTTTATTGACACAAACAGTATAAAAGAACACATGCTCTGTTTTATCCCCACATTTTTCATTTGTTCGTTTTCTTGGTTCTGTAAGCGATCTATTATGTAATGTTATTTTTCATTTATTTTAATTTATTTTATTTAATATATTTTACAGTGGGCCACGCATAGAATCCAGCGGGCGAGCAGAGCAGAGGAAATACTCAAACATTCTGCATCCAACGGTGAAACACACATACCGAATAATTTTATATTAAAATGACTTTTTCACTACAGTAATGTGCATTGACTTCCCGATCATTAAATGATGAAATAATAATAATACAAATCTCATATTGAAGGTATACTGTTGAGGTTTCGGGTTTTTGAGAGAATCATCCATCTAGATAAGATAAGAATAAGTGATGATAAAACAGTTAGATGTGTTACACAGTGACCACAGCGTCTCTCTCACATTCACACTGTCCGTGGACTTTAGCCCCGTTCCACCCACTTCTAGATTTATAAATGCTGATTATCAATACCCGACTGATCAACACTGATTATTCAATCTAACCTGATAAAAGATCATTGATTTTAAAGTGAAAGAGGAGCTGCTTATGTCGTATGTGTGTCGTGTTTAACTTTTAAAACATTTCCGTTTATTAAATCAAGTAAAAATGGCTTCAAAATGGTTTAAACTAGTACATTTGTAAAATAAACAAAGTTTTTTATCTTTCGGTTTTAAAGTTATATATAACTATAATGAATTAATAACGAAAAAATTCCTCTTTTAATAATGATTATAATAAAACCAAAACAAATAAAGTCATTGTATAGGCACATAAGAAATAAAATTACATATGAATATCGCTCAAATGTAAAAAATGAAACAAAAAATAACAATATATTCAAACGTAAAAGCTCATAAAATAAATACAACTGCAACAAGAAAGAAAAGAAAAGAAAACTACAGTAACCCTGCAGAATTCTGGGATGGAATAGCTTAATTATAAGAAAGTTTAGAATTATTATATCATCATGATTAAACGTGTCTGTGTTTGATCCAGGTTTAATTCAGCGAGATGATTCCTCACTGGAGCAGGAGATCGAGGAGCTGAGACGGAACAGACCGAGGCCGGCGGAGCATGGACACTTTACTCTGAGCGATGTGTTTTATTTTACCAGGAAAGGCCTTGAAAGCATCGTGGAGGATGACGTCACACAGAGATTCACTTCAGAGGAGCTGGTGTCCTGGAATCTTCTCACACGAACCAACAATAACTTTCAGTACATCTCTGCCAGACTCACCATACTCTGGGGAGTTGGAGTCATTGTCAGATACTGTATACTTCTTCCTCTCAGGTACATATGCATTCATACATTGCATACAACATGTCCAATTGTTTGTCGTCTAATGCTTGAAAGAAAATGTTCTTGAGATGCTTTTTTAGCTTTGCACAGACGTAAAATAGAGCTTGAGCATCTGCCCTTTTTCTTCCTCAAACGAAAACTTCTATATATTAATTATTATATACAACATATATAATAAGATATATCAAACATTGACCAAAATAATATTGTTTTCCATGGAAGAAAGATTCAGTTTAGAATGTGGCATAATATGTCCTTATATAAAAAAGTATTGTATAATGTATAATAAAGCTATTAAACCTATATTGGGTGAGACATGTGACCAACATACATATTGTTCCATGTTTTGTGCTTTACTGCATTAAGAAGTTCTCTTGTTTAGCTTTTAATTATTTTCCTAAAACTGGGATTTCTTCAACATGTATCAGTTTAAATACAGAATATAAAAAACATACGCTTCGTCAATGCTTTGTTTAATGTATGTCAACAAGAAAGGTCTTAACAATTATTTTAATATTTAAAATGAGCATTATAATAAATGTATTTTATCGTTCCATTTTTTTAGAATTACACTGGCGACTATGGGCATCAGTTGGCTTGTGATTGGCACGAGTCTAGTGGGTTTTCTGCCAAACTGGAGGTAATAGAGCTCACATATTCCCTTTTTAATCTTTAATTTACCGTCCAGTTTATAGAAGTGTTTTATTATTTTCAGGATGAAGGGATGGCTGAGTGAACTCGTCCACCTGATGTGCTACAGAATCTGTGCCAGGTCGCTGTCAGCAACCATTCACTACCACAACAAGTGAGTCTGAAGCCTTGAATAGGTTTTTTACATCTGTTAACATGCCGTGATTCAGAGCCAGATAAACAAAGCTCAGTCGTTGGTTGTAATGCAGTCTTGGACAGTTTTCTCAACAGACCTTCTGGGATTTTATATATATATATATTTTTTTTTTTATCAGACAGAACCGACCAAAGAAGGGAGGAATTTGTGTGGCCAATCACACTTCACCGATTGACGTTGTCATTCTGGCAAATGATGGATGTTATGCTATGGTAGGTGAGATAAAGAATTCCGTCATGAAGATGAGTTTGTGCTCGGGCGTGACAGTTATTCTGCTCAGGTCGGGCAGGTTCACGGTGGTTTAATGGGTGTCATCCAGCGGGCCATGGAGCGATCGTGTCCTCACATCTGGTTTGAGAGAGCTGAGATGAAAGACCGTCACCTGGTGACACAGAGGTATAACAATGAATTCTGTTCTATTATTTCATTCATCAAAACATCTAAAGAATGATATCATGCTTTACTAATGTAATACTACAGCAGCCAGCTTGAGAACTCATAAAAGTGCATGCTTTTATCTTCAGAAGAGATCTGTGTGGCGTGTTGGTTCATGTTTGTCTGAGTCAGCTCCACGGGTCGGGGCATTAACAGAATCATGTTTATTAGGAACAGCACGTGTTCTGACATGCAATGTGATTGAAACTAAATACAAGTAATTTAAAGTGATAGTATGGCCAAAAAAGCAAAATTCTGTCATCATTTACTCTCCCTCTTGTCATTTAAAGGTGTAAGAATTTATTTTTTCTGCAAAACACAAAGAGTATATTTAAAAAAAAAGACAGCACAGATTCACATCCATTGTATGGACACAAAACCGATGAAAGTGACCGGGTTTCAGTTACTGTACGTTCTTCCAAATATCTTCTTTTGTGTTCCGCAGTAGAAAGTCATGCCGGTTCGGAATGACATGCGGTTGAACGATGACAGGAAATTCAATCTGATAATGTTCTGGTGTTTTTTACATTCACATTTACATTAAGTCATTTAGCAGACGCTTTTATCCAAAGCGACTTACAATAGTCGAGGACTTTACAGATATTTTTAACAGTTTGTCTATTTTGGAATAAACTTTACAGATATTGTGATTTATGTCATTAATACATATTCATATATTAAAATGTACTAATAGTTTTCACTAGTAATGATTTATGCCAGTCACAAAGGTCTCCTTTGGCCTGCATTCTTTTTCTGGTCTGTTCATTCTTCCTTTCTGTCCTTTACAGGCTAAGAGATCATGTAAATGACAAAACAAAACTGCCGATCCTTATATTCCCTGAAGGTAAGAGTTTAAAAACGGCACACATATGTTGGGTTCTGGTGGTATTACCCGTCCTGCCACTGTACATTCTGTTTGTGATGTGGGCTAAAAGAAGTTGTCATAAAAGGAGTTGTGTTGTAATGTTTGCACCTGGTTGTCCCCGCAGGGACATGCATTAACAATACCTCGGTCATGATGTTTAAAAAGGGAAGCTTTGAAATTGGAGGAACTATTTACCCCGTGGCCATAAAGGTGACGTATCAGGAGCTGTATTTGTAGTGTGACATGCACACATCGACTTTGATGACCACAAACTGAATTCCTGCATCTTTCCAAATCATGGTTCATCGTTATAATTTGTGTGGTCTTGTGTTTAGATGTCCATGTTGGCGTGTCTTTGACATGATGTCTGTATGTGTGATTGACAGTATGACCCTCAGTTTGGTGACGCGTTCTGGAACAGCAGCAAGTATAACATGGTGAGTTATCTGCTGCGGATGATGACCAGCTGGGCCATCGTGTGTAACGTCTGGTACATGCCCTCCATGACACAGATGGTGAGAAAATCGTTTTTATATAAACCTAACTGTTCTATTCATTCATATGCTATATTAAACGGAATTACTATCATGATCCGGATTATTTACATTGCCACACAGGAGGGAGAGAATGCCGTGGAGTTTGCCAACAGGGTCAAATCTGCCATTGCCCATCAGGGAGGTTTAGTGGACTTGGCATGGTGTGTATTTTACGTTGTTATCTCTTAAATCCTGTTCATTTTATTTAATTCTATTATAAACATTATTGAATACGTAGTTTTACATTCAGTATTCCGTGTGTTTGTTGCAGGGATGGCTCTCTGAAGCGAGCGCGGGTGAAGGAATCGTTTAAAGAGCAACAGCAGAAGATGTACAGTCACATGGTGGTGGGAGATGACAGTAGTGATTAAGACAAAACACTTAAAATAGTGAAGAAAAGGTTTAAGTTTGTAATCCATCGATCACAAACATCGATGAGCAAAGGGCTTGACATCCACAATTTACCCCTAAAACTACATGAACATCTGTACTACTGCTGTACTAGTGCTGCTAAATGAATTTTGTTTAAATATATTTATAAATAAGAACAATGTGCACGAAAGGACAGGCTGTAAAATGCATAACTGAACAATTTTTTGGGTGAGAAACATTTATGTTGATCCACAGTCAATTAGAACTGACTGAGGTGTGTGATATATAGTCAAATGTAAAAAAAGCAGATGAATGAATTATGAATTTTTGAGAATAGCAGATCTCAGGTTTTATGGTTGACTTTGCTTTTGTATGAAGTGTTTTATTTGCCAGAAAAGTGTTGAGTGAATAAACAAAAATGCTTTTGCTTTAGGATTCCTGTGTTTCTACGAGCTACTTTTTAAATTCAGGATACAAACTGTATGAGTTTATTACTTCATATGCTCATTTATTTCTCTCCCTTTGTGATGTTTTCAGATTTTCTTTCCATTATGTGATGTTCTTTAAAGGTATTAAATTCACATCTGTTTGAATATTTTTTGTTTAAATGATTGTGTAGGGAAACAGAGGATGGCCCTTCGCAATCTTACCTTAATCAGGTGTGTTTAAATATTCATCTTTTTCTGTATTTGATCATTTTGACACACTGTTTAAGAGCTTGTATTGATGGGCATCCACATGAACTCTGATGAAGGTTTATTGCAGTTTCATTAAGAGAGAATAATTCCAAAGATCACACATTTAACAATAATATTAAAATACACTTATTACTATATTGCGATATTTTAGATACTGATGGATAAAAATAATACTGCTGCATTCAAAGTATAGTTGCATTGTTCTAAAAAGTCCAGACAGAAATGATTATGACCCGAATTAAGTCATGTGCGGAAAAGAAAACCATTGAGAATTTTATGGTTTTACAAATCAGATACTAAAATATCAATACGTCTTCTGCATTCTGGTTCTGTTATTTTAAAAACCAGATAATTACATGTGATGTACATAAACACATGTGATGTTATTCTGAGTATGTGTAGTGTGTGTGATAAATGATGTTATAACACAATACATGTGGAGGATTTTTTAGTTGATGGTTCTCTGGGTCCCATGTGTGCAGAATCCTCATCCTCAGCTTTATATTTGTGTTGAATAATCTCGTTTACTGGTTCTGCAGCTATACACACACAAACATACAAATGCATCTGTGATTCATTTAAAGATAATATTTCATTTGTTTGAATAATCCAAGCATGTTCTTGAGAACTTACCCTGTGAAGAAACATCCACATGACTCTCTTCTAGATGACAGACGGGTTGTGGGTCATTATTTTCATTCTAGGATAAATCGTTGTTGTTAGAATCATCTCCGTTAAGTTTGGTATTTATTTTTTTTAGGAGATTAAATTTAGTTATAATTAAAATGCTCTTATGTACCACAGTACATACCACCATAGATTTTTCCATCATCTTTCTTTTCTCCTCCGGAAGGGTTCTGTAATACCTGTAAACGGGCATTTCAATTATTTACATTTACATTTAGTCATTTAGCAGACGCTTTTATCCAAAGCGACTTACAATAGTCGAGGAGACATAAATGATATAATGTGAGGCACATACAGCACATATATAATGTGTTATTATGTATAATGTTAGCAACTGGCATTCACTTGCTTTGGTTTTACAATCATACACAGAAGTGAATGTGTGAAATTGCTTTTGTTTGATAACATTCTTCGAAATATCTTCTTTTGTGGACAGGCAGGTTTGAAATTAAAAGAGAGTGAATGAATGATGACATTTTTTATATTTTGGCTTACCATCACTATAGTGAATGTATAGTTTTAAGCATCATTATTAAAGTTTTAAATGTTTTATTTGGAATTACCTCTTTAGATAAGAGTCTTGTGTCCCATTCTTTCCTTGAGTTCCAGATGAAGTGGGCATCTCACCAGCTACATTACACACAATCCACTCAAATACTAATAAATGATTAATTCATAAGATAAAGTGTTAACCAATCCAATAGAACTAAAGTTTATATAAGTTTATAATGAGTAAATAACATCAGTACACCTGAACACACAACAACAACAGTCAAAGTTACTGTAACCATAGCAACAGGTAAATTTGTCAGCATGCACCTTTATAAACTTACTTATTTATGTTAATATGACATTCTTCAAATTATTTTAAGCCCTTTATTGTAAAATACTGAAATATGTTTAATACAGATAAAAAATAAATACCACATGCGTAAATGTATAAAACTTTATAAAATAAAAAACACAATAAAATGCATCTAAACCTAAATAATGCGAACCAACGTAGAAAAATATGCATAAAAAAATAAAAAAAATAACAGAAAAGAATAATGTGCTAAGTTTATTCCACCGACTCAAACCGGAAGTCTCCTCGCCCTAACCGGAAGTGCAGCACATCCAGCTGTTATTGTTGACAGACGGAGCATCGGGGGGGAAAATGGCGGCGTCCCGTCGATCCTCTCAGCATCAACAAAGCACTCTTCAGCCGTCTCCACGCAACGCCGCGATCGCCTCGCCGCCTCCCGAATCTCCCAGCGCCATTATTCCCGATTCCACGGGTTTATTAAGCCCATCGGCCACCGGCGCGCCGGAATGCGACCGACCGACGACAGACCCCGCAGCGGCCTCCGCCTCTCCCCCGGAGCGGCCCTCCTCAGCAGCGGTCACCGCCGCGCTCGGCAGCTCGAGCTGCAGCAGCATTAGCTCCAGCGCGACAGCGGGCAGTCAGAGCCCCGGCTCAGGGGCCGCCAGTCCCGGGGAGGGAGCGTACGGGAGCGGCGGGGCTTTCAGGGAGCTGTTTGAGGCCTGTAGAAATGGAGATGTGTCGCGGGTGAAGCGGCTCGTGGACGCGCTGAACGTGAACGCCAAAGATATGGCCGGACGGAAATCAACACCCCTGCATTTCGCTGCAGGTCTGCGTTTAATTTTATTTAAATTACATTTATTTCTATAAGATTTGAAGCATTTATATTAATCCTTTAAATCAACACGATGTACACGTGTGAAGAGTTGTGATTGTGTTATAACATTCATGTGTTTTTATCTGTTTGTGTGTGGTGCCATGGCTGTAAAGGTTAATCATATTTTTTATAATAATTATAATAATAATGGTATAAAATAATACCAAATGTATGCCGTTTACTTTAGTTTTAATCTGCAGAATAAATATATTAAGGAAGAATAAAAATCTTGAGATGTAATTATATAACCGATATTGACCGATAACATTTTTATTTCTGATATCGGTTAGTTTAAAATAGTCTGTTATAATATATCCAAAGTACATTAAAAGCAACAAAAGTTTACTTTAGTTTTATTCTGCAGAATAAATATATTAAAGAATAAAATCTTGAGATGTAATTATATAACCGATATTGACCGATAACATTTTTATTTCTGATATCGGTTAGTTTAAAATAGTCTGTTATAATATATCCAAAGTACATTAAAAGCAACAAAAGTTTACTTTAGTTTTAATCTGCAGAATAAATATATTAAATAAAGAATAAAATCTTGAGATGTAATTATATAACCGATATTGACCGATAACATTTTTATTTCTGATATCGGTTAGATTAAAATAGGTTGTTATAATATATCCAAAGTACATTAAAAGCAACAAAAGTTTACTTGTGTGTTAAGTAATATCATCAGTTTGATTTGTAATGTTTAGAATTACTAATAAACAAATTAAATATCGGTTATGTAAATGATTTTAATATTTTATAGTAAGAGTAGTAACAATGTATTATGAATTATTTGAATTATAGCACCTGAAACTATATATATATATATATATATATATATATATATATATATATATATATATATATATATATATATATATATATATATATATCATCCTATTACTTCAATGGAGCATTATATTTATTCTTCATTGTATAAGATTAATTCTTTATCATACACTACAGTAATTTATTATAGTGGATGTATTTACTCGGAATAAATCGGTATGAATTGAGAAATTTAGCACATTTTAACTTTAATTTTTGTTTTAGCTGTTATTTACATTATTTAGGCTTGACTCTTCTATTTCACATAAACTTTCTAATTTCTTAATTTTTCTGTATTAAAGTAAACTTCCCGAATGAAAATGATGTCATCATTACTCTCCCTTCTATCCTATATAACTCAAAAAGAGTAAAATCCTTAAGTGTAATTATATAATAGCCCATAATTGGTATAGGCCGATAACATTTTGTTTTTAATATCGGTTAGATTAAAATAGTCTGTTACAGTATATCCCGTTCATCAAAAGTGTACATTAAAAGCAACAAAAATATATCTTTGTTAATAATATGTTAAGAAACATCATATTTTCAATATTGTGAGTCATTGAATGACTATTAACTTTGTAAGAATTCAGTTAATGCAAATTAATCTAATCTCTAAACTATCCGTTTAAAAGGAAAGCCCTCTGAATAATCCACACCGTTGGAGGAATTTAGAACATTTATTATCGTATACCTCTCTTGTTCAATCTTTTATTTTGACAACAATAAACACATCCACTTTAATAAATTACTGTTGTGTATGATAAAGAATTAATCTTATACAATGAAGAATAAATATAATGCTTCATTGAAGTAATAGGTTGATATATGTTTCAGGTACTATAATTAAAATAATTCATAATTCATTGTTACTACTCTTACTATAAAATAATAAAATAATGGGTGAATTTAGTAAGGATTTGTAAAGAAATGTGTTTTTGTGTGGTGTTTTTCTTTGAATCGTGCCTTTGGTTATAAATAACGTGAATAGAAATGCAGAACACACGCAATAGCTAAAGTATTCTTAGCATTTATAAGCAATTTAAGCATGACCTCACATCGATTAACAAAATACTTAATACTTAGAATAATCTTGTGCCCCGCCAAAGTACAGATTTAATTACCTAATGACTTATGGCAAGAAAAATATCATCAAAATAAAATGCCATTATGATATATGGAAACAAAAACTATTCCAGAAGTCTTTTTTCTTTAGGCTTCAAAAATTTCAACTATGTCATGTTTTTCAGGCTTTGGTAGAAAGGACGTGGTGGAACATCTCCTGCAGACCGGAGCAAACGTTCACTCTCGCGATGACGGCGGTCTCATTCCACTTCATAACGCATGTTCATTCGGACACGCGGAGGTCGTGAGTCTGCTGCTGTGTAGCGGTGCTGACCCCAACGCACGAGACAACTGGAACTACACACCCCTGCATGAGGCGGCCATCAAGGGCAAGATCGACGTCTGCATCGGTACGACTAAACACAAGAAATGTGTTTCTTCTTATAGTGATGCTAAAACTCCTAATGAAGTTTAGTTCCATCTCAAAACAAATTATTGATTAAATCAGACTATACATATATCTATTACACTGAACTTAAATTGCAGGATACAATGATTATGATCATTAAAAAATGCTGTATTAATAACACACATAGTGATGAATCGATGATCACGAGACATTTAGGTATTTCACAGACGTTGTCTGTGTCCTGCTGCAGTGTTTTGTGAGAAATGTAATTCTGTTGCTCTGCAGTATTTTCTCTCCTGCCTCCTGGTATCATCTTAATTCTGCTGAATAAGCACTCTGCAATGCTTATAATAATTGCAGGATGAAGAGTTTTGTCAATTGTGGATATTTCACTCCAGATATTGTCGTTCAGATAATGGGGAACTTTGGCGATGATGATGACACAGAGACCAGTTGGCATAAGTTCAATATTGTTTTCTTATCCTCATTTAGAGATTTAATAGATGGCTATATGTACAATATGTATTGTATATATAATGTTTATAATTAGATTATATACTTTGCACATATACAACAGACATTTATGTGTAAAAGTGTAATTGGCATTAATACACCTGACAGCTTTTATCAAAAAAGCGCATTGTTTTTTAAGGTTTTTACCTGTGGATATCTATATTGGCATGTTAAATAAACATTCACATATAAAGTTGATGGATTATTATGCAGATGCGTCGTATGGTCTGACTTCAAAAAATAATATAAACACGATAGGGAATGTAGTTTTAACATAATTTATCTATCTATAACTGTTTGTATGTATTATATAGGCTCAGAGTATAGTCATATATAATAATGAATAATATCTGTAGCTCTCCTGGCACTAATAGTGATCATTGGTTTGATTCCCAGCTAATACATGTATAGTTTGCATTGTAAGTAACGTAAGATCTTTTTTAAATGCATAAAATGTGAAAACTGTTGGTAGGCGCTCATAAAACATGTACAGTTTTTTAAGTCCCTAATCATATATCCTTGCTCACTGTTTTCCTAAATTTGGTTTCTAACAGTGTTGCTACAGCATGGTGCTGATCCAAACATCAGAAACACTGACGGTAAATCAGCTCTGGATCTGGCGGACCCGTCTGCAAAGACTGTTCTCACCGGTGAGCCTCAGACCCACTACTGCATCAGTCATTATACACTCATACACAATAATGATTACTCATGGAAATACAAATGTTTGAAACAACTATCACTGTTGTTCTTGCAATAGGAATTATATTTTTATATGACAGGTATTTATATTTAAGCACACAAACATTTATATTGAATGCATGTTGTTGAGAAATCCTGTTTGTCTTTAACCTCCAGGTGAATATAAGAAGGATGAGCTGCTGGAGGCAGCCAGGTAATTAATTTTAATAAAAATATTAATTTTATTTTAATATTAATTACACTTTTGCCTAAATGCTTGACAAATATGTAGTTATTTTTAGTTTTAAAAACCTATACATATTATAGAGGAAAATTGAATGTTCCTTGCATGGTTTGGTCTTTGGCTCTTCTATTATTTTAACTTGCTTTGATTTTTGTTATAGCTGTTTATTTAGATTATTTAGGCTTGACTCTTCTATTTCTTATAAACTTCCTCATTGCTCACCTGGAAGGATTTTTTTCTGCATTAAAGCAACCATCCAGAATGAAAATGATGTCATCATTACTCACCCCCCTGTCATTTCAAACCTATATAGCTTATGTCTGCAGAACACAAAAGAAGATATTTTGAAGAATGTTGGTAATCAAAGAGTACTTGTACCCATTCCCTTCTATTTTATGGACCAAAACCAATACAAGTGAATGGATGCCAATTCCCCAAATTTTTCAAATGTTATCTTTCATGTCCTGGGGAAAAGGAAGAAATTGATGAAATGACATGTCAATGCTGACAGATTTTTCATTTCTTGGTATACACCACTTAAAGTGGTTCATGATATGATTGCATGTTTACGTGATGTATTGCTAATAAAGAATGATCGTGTGAGCTGAAATATCTGACAGTTTTGTCTGTTTGCTTCCTTTTGAAAACCTCTTGTGTTCTCAGGAGTGGAAATGAAGAGAAGCTGATGGCCCTATTGACTCCATTAAATGTCAACTGTCACGCCAGCGACGGGCGCAAGGTAACACTGATTCAATTTCTGTCCATTTTTTATTCTATGTAATTGTTACACATTATGCTTTACAATCTATTAACAATGACTTAATTGCTAAATAAAGAAAGCTAAATGCTCCATGACATAGCAAGTCTCTTTTAGAAGAGACTCCTGACATTTCATGTCACACATCTAAAAGAAACACAAGCTTGGATAGTACCTAAATACAGGAAGTGCATTGCTTGTGTAAATGATGTAGGTCAAATTGATGCTAAATCTCCTTAGTTTTATTCTCCTGTTTTATTGTGTGTTTTAGGTCAGCAGCACTGAACTAGTTTTACGTCTGGACGTATGTTTTTCTTGTTATTTCAACATATAGGTTGTAGGGTTTACTGCCTTCTTGTTTTTTCTGGACTGGTGTTGGACGGTCATTATTTTACTTTGACCTCTTAACTTGATCAGATCTGTTGCTAGACCTTCTGTGATCTATTTCTTCCTTTTTTTATTCTAATCACAAGATATGACATTAGTATTCCCCTCAGATCGTCTATCATCCACAATCATTTCAATCCTCTGTTAGGTCACCCTATACATCAGATCCTCCAGTGTCCCGTCCTTCTAGAGATCGTTTAGAACTATTTGTAGTTCAGTCTATTGTAGGGAATGTTAAGTACTTTTATTTATGCAAGTGCGGGGATGTAACCACTTAATCGACAATCAAGTTAATGAGCTTAATCCTGTGCAACACTGCATATAAATCATCAGACGTTAGAGTCAGCTGTGATTCACAGCATCTGTAATTTTGATAGTTTTAATATCATTTTAATTATCATCTATCAAGAATATAATATAAAAGCTTACTTCTTTAATGTAGTGTGAAGCGTTTATACAATGTCTGTGCTGCATCGTACTGTTTAAGTTTTTTTTTACAATGATAGCATTTACAAATCCAGGATTTCTGAAAATGTTTTTCTAGTAAATTTCGAAGGAATTAGACTTTGTTATAGATGTGTCATTTTCTGTGTTAGCAGATCCCATTATAAATGAAATGGGTATTGTTTAAGGGCTGTTTAGCGATTCATTGTATCCAGAATAAAAGTTGTGTATATGACAATAACATATTTTGTATAGTGTTAATATGCAGTAAAAAGATACTATAACATATTTGTAAACACAAACTTTAATTCTAACTATGATTAATTAAGATTAATAATTTGATAGTTTCAGAGAATGAATCATATGTAGTCTAAATTGGATATCGCGAGTCGGCTCACATGAATACAATGTTAGTTCATAGCTAATTTTTTGTTTTGTTTTGTTTTTTGTTCTGGCGACATTCAGTCAACATCACAAAAAATGCTGGTAAGTTTCTTTTGTGAAACAGAAAATAGTTTTATTTGGTCTTCCTGTGACTTTTAATTTTCTTAATTTTGACCCTAAAAATCCATCCATGTGCTGGTTCACACTTCAAACGCACAGAAACCTGCCTTACAGTCTGCTGTTCACAATCCATCAATCAACCAATAGCGCCGTTAACATTTGGTTGACTTCTGCAGGTTCTCAAAAACAAGGCTTTCATTTACTTTTTTGTTAACCCCTTTCACAATATATCTCTGAATGATCTTCCCTTGCTAGATCTCTACCTCTAAACTCCACATCCGCACATCATCTCTCACTCTTTGGATTCAATTTGTTTGATTTGTTGTGATAAGCACGCATGCTCTCTGAGATGCCGGAATGCCACTTGTGTTTCACTTCTGATTTCTGTTTACATTCATTGTGTGTATGCTAGAGAATCACATTGCTTGTGCTGCTCGAAAACAGTCTTCATTTATATAAACTTGAATGTTTGCACTAAATAATGATGTTTTATTCTAATAGCTCAAAATGCATCCTACTTTTGATTCATATAAGATTAAGATCACTAAACTGTTGTGCTCAGATTGTGATGCTGTGGGTTTGCTGTTGTCCAGATTGTTAAGAGCATGTCACTTTTATATCTTTCACTGCATGAAAACAGATTTCTAACATTTGTGCACTCCTAAAAGTCACCTGCAGTCATCTCTTCTTAATCCAGCCTTAAAATTCACCAATTATATAGAGAATAGACTTGTGAAGGTCTGATAACATCAAGAATATATGCCACAAGTTATGAATAAAAATCTGATTTACCCCAACACGAGCGATACAAACTTGATAGTGAACAGATAGGGTCTATATCTAAATGTGAGGTTTTTGGAGGATCAGCATGTTTTCTAGAGTTTAACTTTATTTTATACTGATATTTTTTCTTGTCTGTCTTTTGCAGTCAACGCCTCTTCATCTGGCCGCTGGTTACAATCGGGTTCGTATCGTGCAGTTACTGCTGCAGTATGGGGCTGACGTACACGCCAAAGACAAAGGGTGAACCAGACTTTCATTCAAAGTCAGTAGATATCCTAAATTCATTATTTGTCTTTTTAATTATTATTTTTTTGCTCTCTGTCTCTCAGGGGTCTGGTTCCTCTTCATAACGCCTGCTCTTATGGTCACTATGAGGTTACAGAGCTCCTGTTGAAGGTAAGGGACAAGTTTATGCTGTATAAGGTACAACACGACAACATTTGTTGTTCACCTAAATAATAAAAGTTCTGTTATCACTTAATCATTCTCTCATCATTTCAAACCTGTATGACTTACTTTCTTATTTGAATACAAAGATATTTTGAAGAATGTTGGTAACTGAACATCACTGACACAAATTCACTTCTATTGTATGAAAACAAACCAATTAAAGTAATGGGTGCCAGTTTCCAACATTCTTCGAGATGTCATCTTTTTTTTAACCGTCCCTTTAAAAAAAATTGATTAAAATTTTGAAAAAGAATTTACCCAGATATCAAAGAGCATTAAACTCATTATCTTTGTCACACAAAAGAAGATCATTTGAAGAAAGTTGTTTACTAAACAGCTGTTGCACCCATTTACATCTAATGTATGGACACTAAACAAATGCAAGGGAATGGATGCCAGTTATAAAACATTATTCAAAATATCTTCTTCATATTCTGCCTGGTTCTTCTCATTGACTTTTCTTCTGTTTTTTTAAGCATGGGGCGTGTGTTAACGCTATGGACCTATGGCAGTTCACCCCCCTCCACGAGGCAGCCAGTAAGAATCGAGTGGAGGTGTGTTCACTGCTGCTGGCTCACGGTGCCGACCCTACGCTGCTCAACTGTCACGGCAAGAGCGCAGTGGACGTGGCGCCCACTCCTGAACTCAAAGAGAGACTCACCTGTATGGATCATTGACATTTTAATCATAGTTGTAATGGTGTACTTCCATGTTTGATGTTTTTTGTTTAAAATCCAGATGAGTTCAAAGGTCACACGCTTTTGCAAGCAGCCCGGGAAGCGGACATGGCGAAGGTAAAGAAGACAGCACAGGAGATCATCAGTTTTAAGCATCCTCATTCACACGACTCGGCTCTGGTGAGCATAATGATCAGTTCGCTTAGGCATTTAAGATGTGTTGGATCCAGATTGTGTATGAGGTTGTGTTTTTTTTTTACGCAGCACTGCGCCGTAGCCTCTCCTCATCCTAAACGCAAACAGGTCACAGAGATGCTTCTGAGAAAAGGTGCCAACATTCATGAGAAGAACAAAGAGTGAGTGCTTGGACTTGAAGGATTGAAGGGAAAATCTGGTACTTTCTCCTTCCTATCATCCATCTCACACTCTTTTCTCTTTTTTTTAGCTTTATGACTCCGTTTCATGTAGCGTCTGAGCGGGGTCACAACGACGTGCTTGAAGTTCTGCAGAAACACGGAGCAAAGGTGCAAACAAATTTGTAATACATGTCATTGTATATTTGACGTAGTGGTTAAAAATCTGTTTTCATTCATTCACCTTCATATCACTTTGAACCTGTATGACCTTTTGCAGAACATCAAAGAAGATATTTTGAAGAATGTTGAGAACTGGCACCAATTGATTTGAATTTGTTTTGTGTGTGTACATTAGAAGTGAATAGGTGGCCCTGTTGTTAGCAACTTTCTTCAAAACATCTTCTTTTATGTTTTGCAAAAGAAAGTCATAAAGGTTTTAACAGGGTGACAGAATTATAAATTTTGATTTAATTCACATCCTACTTTTGGGATTAAAATAAAAGTTGAGTTTTTTGTAGGTGAATGCTGTTGACACTCTTGGACAGACGGGTCTGCACAGAGCGGCCCTTGCTGGACACATCCAGACCTGCAGGCTATTGCTGAGTTACGGAGCTGACCCGTCAATCGTCTCTCTGCAGGGTTTTACCGCCTCACAGATGGGCAATGAAGCTGTTCAACAGATACTCAACGGTAAAACCCACACCTTCATTTAAAATCTATAATACATCCCATGACTAAAGGAAGAGCTTAGTACATTTTATGTAATTATTTGTCCAGAAAACATTCCTCCTCGTAATTCAGATGTGGATTACCGGTTTCTAGAGGCGGCTAAAGCCGGAGACCTTGACACAGTGAAGGTAAAATATGTGACAGTGACAGATTCTTTTTTTTGTATTATTTTTCCAAGCATGAGATTGTAAAGTTATAAAAGTGAATTAATTCTTCATTTTGTCCCCATAGCAACTGTGCTCACCTCAGAACGTGAACTGTCGTGATCTGGAAGGACGACACTCCACCCCGCTGCACTTTGCTGCGGGTTACAACCGTGTGGCCGTAGTGGAATACCTGCTGCATCATGGGGCCGACGTTCATGCCAAAGATAAAGGGTATGCACTACTTCAGCCAGTCTTCTATTATGATTAGTTGGTTAAGTATAATCTTGAAATCTATTTCTTCAGGGGTCTCGTCCCTCTGCACAACGCTTGTTCGTATGGACACTACGAGGTGGCAGAGCTTCTGGTGAGACACGGAGCATCTGTGAATGTGGCAGACCTTTGGAAATTCACACCGCTGCACGAAGCTGCAGCAAAGGGCAAATATGAGATCTGTAAACTACTGCTGAAGGTTAGAAATCCTTCATGAGAGCACATGAGTAGTTATGATCATGAGCAATGAAATGTAACCCTGGCGTAACGCTCTCTCTTCAGCATGGTGCAGACCCGTCCAAGAAAAACCGTGATGGCAACATGGCTTTGGACATGGTTAAGGACGGAGACACTGACATCCAGGATCTGCTGCGCGGGGATGCCGCCCTGTTGGACGCGGCCAAAAAGGGCTGTTTGGCCCGTGTACAAAAACTCTGCAGCCCAGAGAACATCAACTGCAGAGACACACAGGGCAGAAACTCCACACCGCTACACCTCGCTGGTAATGTATTAGAAAACATCAAGGAAATGATCTTGGCTTTCTTGACCATCATTTAATGTATTCACATCTGTTTGATTTAATAGCTGGTTATAATAACCTGGAGGTGGCTGAATATCTCTTGGAGCACGGAGCAGATGTTAATGCTCAAGATAAAGGAGGTCTGATTCCTCTGCATAACGCCGCTTCATATGGGGTCAGTGGATGTTCACATAAAATTTTATTAGTTAGTTAGTTAGTTATTAAAAAAAGTTTGTGTCATGAGAATGTAAAACAGGATTTGCATATTCATGTGTATTCAACAAAAGACTGTCACTGTGCATCTAATGAATATAAACTTTTAAATGTGTTGTGTCTCTCTTGTGTCCAGCATGTAGATATCGCTGCTCTGTTGATCAAGTTCAACACGTGTGTGAATGCGACGGATAAGTGGGCGTTCACACCGCTGCATGAAGCTGCACAGAAGGGCCGAACGCAGTTGTGTGCGCTGCTTCTCGCTCACGGCGCTGATCCCACCATGAAGAACCAGGAAGGACAAACGGCTCTGGATCTGGCCACGGTACACACACCCAACAATATAGTTCATTAACATCAGAGCTTTTTTTTCTAATTTTATTAGTAGACAACATTTATTACATTACATCTTTTTAATCAACTCTCTTTGCTGATCATTGATGTTTGTCAGGCCGACGATATCCGAGCGCTGCTGATGGATGCGATGCCCCCTGATGCTCTGCCCAGCTGTTTTAAACCACAGGCTACCGTTCTCAGCGCTGCTCTAATATCACCCGCATCCACACCCTCCTGTCTCTCTGCCGCTTCCAGTATTGATAACCTTGCGGGGCCGCTCTGTGACGGGGCCAGCGGAGGAGCCACCGGTCCTGCTGATGGTGCGTCTGGGACTGACAGGAAGGAAGGAGATGGTGAGCTGAAGATGAGAACTTAGAGATTCGTTTTATGGAGATGTTGTTCAAGCATTATAAAACAGAGGCACTGTGTGTTTATCTTTCACAGTTTCTCGAAAATAACTTTACAAACATGATGGACTTATTATTTTGTGTCTAGCTATACTTCTTTTGCTTTTATTGTCTGGGTTTGATCTATTTCAGTCTTCTGAAATCTCTTATTGTCCCACAGCTGTCCTGGATATGAATATCTCACAGTTTCTCAAGAGTTTGGGTCTGGAACATCTCCGGGACATCTTTGAGAGAGAACAAGTGAGAGATACTTCTGTCAATGTCTGGATCCCATATGTTTGTTGTTTCCTCATGTGTGTGATGATTTCTCTGTTAGATCACTCTGGACGTGTTAGCCGATATGGGCCACGAGGAACTCAAGGAGATCGGGATTAACGCTTACGGACACCGTCATAAACTCATTAAAGGCATCGAAAGGCTGTTGGGAGGACAGCAGGGTGAGCAGCACCATATAAGAGTTTAGCAAGAGGTTTATCTGTACTTTTACTCAAGTAATGAATCTGTACTCTGTCTGCCTCTGGGGAGAGCAGCACCATATCAGAAAACAATCACCCAATATCTAAAATATATATCACCACCTTTTATTCTATTGATGGTTTAAGTAGAAACATAGTTTTAACTGCTGTCTTTGAATATCACAGGTGCAAATCCATACCTGACGTTCCACTGTACCAATCAGGGCACGGTGCTGATCGATCTGGCCGTTGATGATAAAGAGTTTCAGTCTGTGGAGGAAGAGGTGAGACACATTCTGCTCTCTGCTGCTCCGTACAGCATCTGTTTCAGAAGTGTGTGTGACTGATGTTGATTTTTGTCCCCACAGATGCAGAGCACAATTCGAGAGCACAGGGACGGAGGAAACGCAGGGGGAGTTTTCAGTCGTTACAATGTTATTAAGGTAAGTCACAAGGATTCAGAAATCAAACAGACTGATTTCGTGGTTTTATGTTGAGAATTTGTTTTGGAGATTCTTTTGAATCACCAGAATTTGTCTTGTGCTTGCAGATCCAGAAAGTGGTGAATAAGAAACTGAGAGAGAGATATACACACAGACAGAAAGAGATCTCAGATGAAAACCACAACCACCACAATGAGCGCATGCTGTTCCACGGTAAACCCTGATACCATAATCAGAGTGGAACAGTGTGTGTTAAATTCACTAAACTAATATTTGTTTTTTTCAGGATCTCCGTTTATTAATGCCATCATCCATAAAGGCTTCGACGAGCGTCATGCATATATCGGTGGCATGTTTGGAGCCGGTATATATTTCGCAGAGAATTCCTCTAGAGAATTCCTCTAAAGTAATCAGTATGTTTATGGAATCGGTGGAGGGACCGGCTGTCCCACTCATAAAGACCGATCCTGTTACCTGTGCCATAGGTAAACACTCTCTTTTAATAGCTGTGATTGTAATAAATGTTTGTGGATTTCATATCATGTTTTTTTTTTCACAGGCAGATGTTGTTCTGCCGCGTACGCTGGGAAAGTCCTTCCTGCAGTTTAGTGCTATGAAGATGGCCCACGCACCCCCAGGACATCACTCTGTGATCGGGCGTCCCAGCGTCAATGGCCTGGCCTACGCAGAGTATGTGATCTATCGTGGAGAACAGGTAAATGAAATATTGAACATCATCATATATGGTTTAGAAATAATTTTGAATTCATCCGGAGTGAAGAAAGTCTAATTTTTCAATGACTAATGAAAGTGTGTTCACTTGTGTTTTTTAGGCCTACCCAGAGTATCTCATTACTTATCAGATAGTGAAGCCAGACAGCACGCCGCAGTCCTCCGCAGGAGCAGAACAGAAGTCATAGTCAACACACTGTCACCCCCTCACTCGCTCACTCAATCTCACTCTCTCTCGCTCACTCACTCACTCAATCTCACTCTCTCTCGCTCACTCTCTCTCTCTCTCTCTCTCTCTCTCTCTCTCTCTCTCTCTCTCTTCTCTCTCTCTCTCTCTCTCTCTCTCTCTCTCTCTCTCTCTCTCTCTCTCTCTCTCTCTCTCTCTCTCTCTCTCTCTCTCTCTCTCCTCTCTCTCTCTCTCTCTCTCTCTCTCTCTCTCTCTCCTTCTCTCCTCTCTCTCTCTCTCTCTCTCTCTCTCTCTCTCTCTCTCTCCTCTCTCTCTCTCTCTCTCTCCTCTCTCTCTCTCTCGCTCCCTCTCTCTCACTCAATCTCACTCTCTCTCGCTCACTCTCACTCTCTCTCGCTCACTCACTCAATCTCACTCTCTCTCTCTCTCTCTCTCACTCTCTCACTCTCTCACTCTCTCTCTCTCTCACTCTCTCTCGCTCACTCAATCTCACTCTCTCTCTCTCTCTCACTCTCTCACTCTCTCTCTCTCTCTCTCTCTCTCTCTCTCACTCTCTCTCTCTCTCTCAGTTGTTGCACAAAGGAAATGTGAAACTCTATCATTTATCTGCGCGTCTTACCCATGGATTTCTCATCTATGAATTATAAATTTGCACTTTTAAAAACAAGTTACTTAAGTTATTTGAAAATAGTTGCAATTGTGAAGTCTAATGTACAGGTAGGATAAAGTAGACGTGTAAAACTGACTGTGTTTAACAATGATGTTTGACTTGTATTTTGTTGTGATCTAAGCTTTGTGTTTTATTATTTAGGCCTGATAAGCTCATAAGTAAAGTATATAAAAAACATAAAACTTTGCATTCGTAATCATTTGAACACTCTTGTAAAGTTGCTTCACGCTTTCATAAAATAATGTGTAATTTTCACATTTAAAACTGAAAAATGATCGTTTTATTTTTTTAATGTCCTAAAATAAAACCCACATTTCTGCCAATCTTTAGAGATTAATTTAATGAACATTAAAAGCAATTTAAATAAATTAAACAAAACGATATTTTTCCTTATAATAGAGAACTTTTATTCGTCCAGCAGGACTTTTATTTTGAAACGACACAACCGACATCCGTCAGTTTGGCGCTCATTTTAAATTAATTGTAATTGTTTAAATGTTGATAATAAGTTCTTGTAGATTTTTGTGGAATCTAAAGGGAAAAACTATGATTATTATTATATCAAATATATAAAATAGTTGACGGGGACGCAGAAGGTCTCGCACGTGACCTGATGTTCTCTGTGACGTCACTGAGTAGATGGAAGAATTTTCCCGCGTCTCTTCAGTCGTTGTGTTGACCTCGACGCGGACAGCTGCGTTCACCTGAGCTCTTCTTCAAGTGATCTCACATCGACGTTAAGTCTCACTTTTCTTTCTTTACAAACACTTTTCTTTCTTTACAAACACTTTTCTTTCTTTACAAACACTTTTCTTTCTTTACAAACACTTTTCTTTCTTTACAAACACTTTTCTTTCTTTACAAACACTTTTCTTTCTTTACAAACACTTTTCTTTCTTTACAAACACTTTTCTTTCTTTACAAACACTTTTCTACTCGTTTCCGTCGAGTGTAAGTTTAACTCGAGAGGAAATCGTGGACATTTCTGGACAACATCCCATAATCCCCGAAAATGGCGAACAACAGCAAGCCAAGTTAGTGTCTCCACAACATTTATATTGTGTTTAAAACTGAACAATAACATGATGGATTTCAACCGTTATCAACTGTTGTGAATAGAAGACAAACTCATTTTAAACATTAGGATCATTTGGATAAAAGTGTAGAAAAATGATATTTTACTTTAAGGTAAATCTTATGATATTGTTAATAAAGTATAATACACACTGGTGCAGTGTAACAACACATTTAAGAGAATGTATTGCTTGTAGGACACTTGTATATCTCGACTATTGTAAGTCGCTTTGGATAAAAGCGTCTGCTAAATGACTAAATGTAAATGTAAAATGTAAATGTATATCTTGTTTCCAGCATTAATGTTAAAGCAGAATGAGTAAATGTTGTGTTTTGTTGACAGATCCTCCTCAGAAGAAAGGCATTCGTGCGTTCTTTGGGAGAAAATGGCAAGCGGTGAAGCAAACCTTCAGCAGAATGAACAGAGAACAGAATCCAGCGGAGCACAATGAGGCTGAATTTGAGTCCAGTGCTCCACAGTCTGGTCCATCTCATCTGGACATCCATTTAACCGCCCCGACTAGACGTCAGTCCAGTTTCACTCTTGCGTTCTCACTGTTATTCCTTTACAACCGTTATCAGTGTGTATAGTAACATTTTCTTTTATTTTAAATGTTTCTAGTTCCGGTTGATTCCCTTTATGATCTAAAAGGGAAGAAGCTACGCAAGGGAGTCTTCAAAGCGACGCGGAAATCTGACGGACAGACGGTGAGTTATCATTTCTCAGTTTTAAGATCATAAACATGTTTCAAATAATGCTCGTAAGTTTATGGATTTAATGACTTCACGATTCAATGCTTTCGATTCTTTCTCTTTACAGGTTATTCTCAAAGTTATTAACAAGGACCATGAGAAGAAATATATTGGATGTGTAAGTTGGAAAGATTTTACAAGATCTATATAATCTGAAGCGTCTATTAGATATCTGAGATTTTTAGAACTCTTTTCATCTGAATCCAAAGCTTCGTGAAAATTAACTTCATATTAAATGTTTCTCTAGCCTGGATTCCACAAGCCCGCTGACAGAGAAGTGGTTATCCATGCGCTGGTGTCAAAACAACCGACAAACCAGCACATTCTACAGATGCATCGCTGGTTTGAGGATCAAAAAAGAGTCATCATGGTTTTTGAAAGTCTTGAATCCTGCATGACGTTAAAGAACTTCATCAAGCGCAGCGGTGGTCGCCTGGATGAAACTGTGGCACGCAACCTTTGGAAACAGGCAGTTGAAGGATTCCAACACTGCCTTGACCGAGGTGTGTTTCACAAGTACATGGAAGAAAACTGCATGATCGACCCGAAGACGGAAACACTGAAAATTTGGCAAACTGGTTGTGAGGAAGTCATCCCCAGTGCTCAGTTCATCAGCGAATACACGGGTAAGCATGTCTCTGCTGACCATTGCATATTTGTTGACATGTCGACTTATATCTGAACATCTCTTCTCTTTATTAACAGGAAAAGTCTTTAACCTTGATATCCTCAAGGGAAGAAGATCCCAAGCTGAATTATCGTTAGTCTGGTCTCTCGGCCGACTGCTGTATAGAATGGTACAAGGACATGAGCCCTTTATGACCAAAAGGGCCACGGCACTGACAAACTGACCTTTGACTCCAAGTTATCTATCGGTAAGAGACATCCATGACAACATAAGTCTGTCACATAAAGAGAACACGCATCCACTAAATAACTTTTGTCAATTCTCTTACAGAATGCTGTGATTTCCTGAGGAAGTGCTTGCAGAGAAATGCACTTCTCCGAGCAAATATACAGGAGATGATGACAGACATCTGGCTCAATGGAGACCTGGAAGGTAAAGAAATCATTTTTGAAATGTCTTAATAATGTTGGAGGATCAGTGTTTGATTTCAAGCACTCACTTCACTGTCGTTTCAGTATCCATTAAATTATCATGCCATTAATATGACATCATTAATGATCAGAAATATTTTAATATTACATGTCCACCTACAGAGACGGTCGCACCTGATGTAGACGTGCCTGAGTCCATTCCAGCACCATCTCATGATGAGTCTGATTTAGAAGTGGTGCCCGTCCCAGTTCCAACTCATCCGGTACAAACCAGTGAACCGGATTTCACCGAGCCGACTAGACCTGAGTCAACTCGCGGTATTACATTAGAATTCTATTTTGTATTTCTATTACTACAACATTGTAATTCATTTTCTACTGTTCTACTGGATTGTGTATTAACATTTTCATTTTGTATGATTTTCAGTTCAAGTTAATTCAGGGGATGAACTAAATGGAGCGAAGCCTTTCACAGGAGCCTTTATGATTCGGAAAACTCAAGGCCAAAAAGTAAGGGTCATTGTTCCATAAAGTTCAATGTTGACTTCACGCAACATGTTCTGAAACATTAGCATTTCTATATAAATGTCTTTTTTTTCTCTGCAGGTCATAATCAAAGTTATAATTCAGGACGCCAGAGGAAAGACTGATTCAATCTGTAAGTTGAAAAGATTTTTAAAGATCAAATGATATTTTAGTATTTTTTTACATAAAGTTTGTTTATTAGTTGTCTTTTCATCTGTACTGTAACATAACATAAATGTTTTTAGAAATGAAAGATGTTTTCTATCATTTTGTCCTTCATTTGTCTAGGTTGGGTCACACCTAATGTAGACGTGCCTGAGTCCATTCCAGCACCATCTCATGATGAGTCAGATTTAGAAGTGGTGCCCGTCCCAGTTCCAGCTCATCCGGTACAAACCAGTGAACCGGATTTAACCAAGCCGACTAGACGTGAGTCAACCTTCAGTATTACATTAGAATTGTATTTTGTATTTCTGTTACTGTAACATTGTTATTCATTTTTCTACTGTTCTACCCAGATTGTGTATTAACATTTTCATTTTGTATGATTTTCAATTCAAGTTAATTCAGGGGATGAACTAAATGGAGCGAAGCCTTTCACAGGAGCCTTTGTGATTCGGAAAACTCAAGGCCAAAAAGTAAGGGTCATTGTTCCATAAAGATCAATGTTGACTTCACGCAACATGTTCTGAAACATTAGCATTTCTATATAAATGTCTTTTTTTCTCTGCAGGTCATAATCAAAGTTATAATTCAGGACGCCAGAGGAAAGACTGATTCAATCTGTAAGTTGAGAAGATTTTTAAAGACCAAATGATATTTTAGTATTTTTTTACATAAAGTTTGTTTATTAGTTGTCTTTCAACTGTACTGTAACATAACATAAATGTTTTTAGAAATGAAAGATGTTTTCTATCATTTTGTCTAGGTTGGGTTGACAGAGGGCTGTTGACAGAGAACTGGCTCTGAAAGCGCAACAGTCGACAAAGGAATCAGAGGTGATTCTGGAGGTTTAATTTAACAGATCCAGCCAGAGGTAAGGGTGTCGTTTTTGGTAGAGGCTTGATATAGTAATGAGTATATATAGTTTCTTTAGTATATAGTATGTAAGTATATAGTATGTAGTTAGGTTCTTTAAGACGTTTAATCATAGCTGGTGGTTTAATCATAGCTGGTGGTTTAATCATAGCTGGTAGTTTAATCATAGCTGGTAGTTGAATCATAGCTGGTAGAACTTTCTACCATAACAAATAAAAAATGTAATATTCAAGTTTGAAAAATAAAAAAATGAATCAGACTCACCTGACTGAATCATGTCTGTGTCTGTCAACATGTATACTGTACACGTTACTGTACCCTCACAATTACACATATATGCACTATTGTCTGTTCAATCAGAAACACTGGAAAAAAACAATTTGCACACTAAAATATTCTATGCACTTTACTATCCACTGCAATCATGTAAATTATGTTCATATATTCACAGATCTGTCTATAGTGTACATACACTTTTATATAATCCATCAGTATAGTGCATTTATAGTACACCGATCTGTATATCTGCTTAGTATTTTAAATCTGTAAATTATGTCCATAATACTGATTTATTATGTAGAATTATTGTACATATTGCACATATATATTCTGTACTTACTGCTTATTGCACTTCTGGTTAGATGCTAACTAAATTTCTTTGCCTTGTACCTTACATGTGCAGTGACAATAAAGTTGAATTTAATCATATATGTACCGGTTGTGCTAATCTTTCCAAAATGACTGAAACAAATAACATGTAAAGAATATATGTTCCCTAACTGTTTTCATAAATTATACAGCACATTCTGTGATCCTAACCATGAGATGAACAGGAAACATTAAATTAAACAGATGTGCGTGCGTGCGTGTGTGTGTGCGTGGTGTGTCAGCACACTGATCTAACAAATCTTGCAAATAATAACTGAAGAATTGCTGAAGATGACACAAATTTGTAAAACAATTAAATCTAACAAATTATCATTGTTCTATTATCATTGTTCTATTATCATTGTTATATTTCCGTTCTCAAGTCTAACGCTGAGCAAATATTTCTATTCAGCCTCTCCTCATAAAACTGATTTTTCATGTGTGATAAATATGTTCTGTTCACAATAAGTAGTAGTATTGTGGGATTTAAAAACTCTGTTTGTGTGTGTTTGGGGACAATTTTCAACCATGAAACTAAAACTTGTTTTGTTAAATGTTGATCAGTTTTTAATTCATTTAAAGTCACTTAAGAAGGAAGCGAATATATTCCATTAAAGTCATTTGAGAAAAATTCAGATCATTAAACTCAATTTTCAGACCACCTTCGTACAATTTGACAAGATCAGGTTTTTTAATAAAATAAGTTTTGTGTGTCCCAAAAAAAGTGATAAATGTTTTGATGACCTGAAGAGGAATCTAAGGCAAAAGCTGAGATCTTAGATCAGCCGAGACATCAATTTATCAATTTAGAGAAATCTCTCTCAACAGCCAGCAATTCAACATATTATTTCCTTTTTTCTGTATTTTATCTTCAAAAGTCTCCTGGAAATAAGAATGTTAATAAATCCTAAACAGGGATGGTGGGCCAAAAGTTCCCATTTAGTTCCATATCTAGCTAAAGATTCAATCAATTAATCAATTAAAGTGAAAGCCAGATCAATGTCATGTCATTGTTTTATCAAAGATAATGTGATGTCATCTGCTTATTGACTGCTAGCTCAGAATTGTCCCAAAACATAAATGTTCTGTACACATAAATCCTGATGGACCCCAGGAGAAAGCATGTCTGCAACTCATAATCACATCAATGGAGCAGCTGGTGACGACATTCATGTGTGACACAATAGCGGTCGCCGGTCAATGACGTCAGCGCGCGTTTAAAGCCCACTTTTTGAGTCCACTTGTCTTCTGAAGTAACTGAAATATGTTTAAAAGTGTCAGAATGTGATTTTGATGAGTGGATTTAATATATGGGATAAATGACCTGCTTGTTGTTTATGTGGACTGAATGAGTGTTTACTAGTGACGTCAGCAGCATGCACAGATGTAAACATGGTTTGTCCACGTGGACGGTGTTCGTGACTCTCGTGTCTGTGATCAGTTCTTCTGTTGAGGTTCGAGTGAAGGTGGACAAGCCACTGCGAAACCTGAAGCCCTTCTGGAGAAGCTCTGGATTCTGGTGAGAGTGTTTTTGTGTTCAGTCCAGAGATATTCCATGGGAGAATAAATGCCAGATTCATATTTCTAGCAGCAGTGTTTCTATGTGACGTCATGATGTCATGTGTTAGTGACTTTTCTGCTTGTTTTCAGTCCTCCAGAGCCCCACACTGATGCACATCTGTATGATGTGAGTACAGATCAGCAGATGAATGTGGCTCTCATGGGGCTCTGTGCCACACAGAGGAATCCAGCAGGTGAGAATACACTGGATGCTGGACCTGGTGTCTGCACGGTAAGATCATAAACTCTGTCACTATTCTCACTCTTTCTTCTTGGCTTCCTGTAGCAGCTCGCATTGAATTTAAATGTCTTCTCATTGCCTACAAGACCACCACCGGTTCAGCACCCACTTACCTTAACTCACTAATGCAAAGATATAGACCCTCAAGATCTCTGCGCTCCGCAAATGAGCTGAGACTTGTGGTGCCAGCTCAAAAGGGTAAGAAATCTCTCTCTCTCTCTCTCTCTCCTCTCTCTCTCTCTCTCTCTCTCTCTCTCTCTCTGGTCTCTCTCTCGCTCTCTCTCTCTCTCTGGTCTCTCTGTCTCTCTCTGTCTCTCTCTGTCTCTCTCTGTCTCTCTCTGTCTCTCTCTGTCTCTCTCTGTCTCTCTCTCTGTCTCTCTCTGTCTCTCTCTCTCTCTCTCTCTCTCTCTCTCTCTCTCTCTCTCCTCTCTCTCTCTCTCTCTCTCTCTCTCTCTCTCTCTCTCTCTCTCTCTGGTCTCTCTGGTCTCTCTGGTCTCTCTGGTCTCTCTGGTCTCTCTGGTCTCTCTGGTCTCTCTCTCCTCTCTCTCTCTCTCTCTCTCTCTCTCTCTCGCTTCTCTCTCTCTCTCTCTCTCTCTCTCTCTCTCTCTCTCTCTCTCTCTCTCTGTCTCTCTCTCTCTCTCTCTCTCTGGTCTCTCTCTCTCTCTCTCTGGTCTCTCTCTCTCTCTCTCTGGCGTCTCTCTCTCTCTCTCTGGTCTCTCTCTCTCTCTCTCTCTGGTCTCTCTCTCTCCTCTCTCTCTCTCTGGTCTCTCTCTCTCTCTCTCTCTCTGGTCTCTCTCTCTCTCTCTCTGGTCTCTCTCTCTCTCTCTCTCTGGTCTCTCTCTCTCTCTCTCTCTCTCTCTGGTCTCTCTCTCTCTCTCTCTCTCTCTGGTCTCTCTCTGGTCTCTCTCTGGTCTCTCTCTCTCTCTCTCTCTGGTCTCTCTCTCTCTCTCTCTCTCTGTCTCTCTCTCTGGTCTGTCTCTCTCTCTGGTCTGTCTCTCTCTCTGGTCTGTCTCTCTCTCTCTCTCTCTGGTTTCTCTCTCTCTCTCTCTCTGGTCTCTCTGGTCTCTCTCTCTGTCTCTCTGGTCTCTCTGGTCTCTCTCTCTCTCTCTCTCTCTCTCTCTCTCTGGTCTGTCTCTCTCTCTCTCTCTCTGGTCTCTCTCTCTCTCTCTCTGGTCTCTCTGGTCTCTCTGGTCTCTCTCTCTGGTCTCTCTGGTCTCTCTGGTCTCTCTCTCTCTCTCTCTGGTCTCTCTCTCTCTCTCTCTCTCTCTCTCTCTCTCTCTCTGGTCTCTCTCTCTGGTCTCTCTCTCTCTCTGGTCTCTCTCTGGTCTCTCTCTCTGGTCTGTCTCTCTCTCTGGTCTGTCTCTCTCTCTGGTCTGTCTCTCTCTCTCTCTCTCTGGTCTCTCTCTCTCTCTGGTCTCTCTGGTCTCTCTCTGGTCTCTCTCTCTCTGGTCTCTCTCTCTCTCTGTCTCTCTCTCTCTCTGGTCTCTCTCTCTCTCTGTCTCTCTGTCTCTCTCTGTCTCTCTCTCTCTCTCTCCTCTCTCTCTCTCTCTCTCTCTGTCTCTCTCTCTCTC
>JAWHQN010000154.1:1016948-1024448 GCA_033220385.1 Triplophysa yarkandensis | reverse complement strand
ATTGGCTGTGGAGCAAAGCCCCGCCTCATCAGGGGCGGAATCAGACACAGAGGGCAGCAGCACCGAGAGTGAACGTGTAAATGAAATCTTTCATTTAATAACAGATTTGAGCTGCTTCATCTGCTGGTTTGTAAATGACTTCCTCTCTCTCACAGTCCTCAAATTAAAGAACACAAACGAGACCTTCAAAGTTCCTGACATCTCCGTCAGTGGTGCAGCAGCGGATCACAGAACTCGACCAACAGAGAGAGGAGCTTAAGATCGAGGTAAGTGAAAGAAAGATTCTCATCATCAGATTGTGGAGTGATGTAAGAGTGATGTCATGTTGTTCTTCTGCAGCTGCAGCTGGAGGTCGCTCTCCTGCAGGGAGAGCTGCAGACGGAGCAAGAGCGTCTGCGCAGACACACAGAGCAGCTGAAGATGTTGCAGGAGAAGGACAGACAGAGAAAGTGTCAGCACTTTGCCTCCAGACAGAAGGTCTGTGTAAGCTACAGATGAATATTGAAAGAGTGTGAGATTTTTCTCATCTTTTGTTTCTTTCAGGAGCGTGTCCAGCTGGAGAACGAACGTCTGAAGGTGGAGGAGATGAAGAGAAGGTGTGAGGAGTTGGAGAAACAGATCCCTTCGCAGCCAGAAGATCTGCGAGAACAGATGTTACTTCAACTACAGCAGGTGACAAACTCTTAAATCACATAAACTGAATTCATCTGACTCAAAACACATGAAACTCTAAAGGAATGAGATGTGAAATGTTTACAGCTTTGCTCTAAAACAAGACACACATGCAAAACCTGATTTCTGTCATGTAAGAAATGAAAAACATTCATCTGATGATTCATGGGCTTGTGTGGGTTTGATATATTTCAGGACAGAGATGCTTTTGAAGTCAAGTTAAGAGTGTTTGAGGACATGGAGTTTCGTGTTCTAGAGTTGGAAAGTGGAGTAGAAGATGAGCATGGGGAGGGCGAGAGGAGCGTGTGTAAGACTGTGATAGAGCAGGACATCTCTAGAGTTCAGCAGACACTTGATGCATCACAGGTCAGATGATTGTCAAGAGGAAAAATACTCCTGAAATCTGTATTTGATGATGTCTAACATAACTTTGTTAAAAATCAGGTCTTACATATTTCAATGCATGAATACTTCTTGACCGTTTAACACATTTGTAATTTAAAATCCTATTACGGTAATAATGAATAACTTAAAATCCGAAAACATGATTTACTAAACAAAAAGCCATGATGCATATGATTTTTTAATGACATGAATGAATTATATTTTAACATTACTATTTAAATAATTAACCCATTAATATTAAACATTTATTTAAATGAAGAAAACTACCTGCATCAGTAATGATGATGACAATAATCATGTACACAGTGTGACAAGAAAAAAGAAACCTTTAAACTAAAAATATATAAAATAATCTGTTCACTTTGCAATGGGTTTCTTCAAATAACAAACTAATGTAAATATCTTTAAAATTTGATGGAGGTCAGTGCCAATAGCTTTTGCTGCTGACAGGTAGTGCACATATGGCTAAACCTGGGTTCAATTAGCTGGTCACAATTCCCATGCCTCTGACCTTGTTAAGGTACTGTCTCCTCTCTACTGTCTTATCCAATAAAAGGCACAAAAAAAACATATGAAGGATGAGAATATCAGCGACAGAGACTTGAATATATTTATGCATGAAGAGGCGCATCATAAGTAGGGGGGAAAGGGAGACTGATTACCTATGCCAAGACAATTGGAGGGGCTCCCGAAAAATCCTTTATTATTACTATTAATAATGACGTCTGCACACATCTGTTCTGTATAGACTTCCCCGAGAAGCAAAAAAAAAAAACAAGTGAGAGGAAAAAAACGTTCTTAAAAAAGTTTCTTATTTCAAAATAAAATAGATGAGAATTAAATTAATAAACTCTCAAATCAAACTACAATAATAAATAAATGGATGCTGGCTTCACAACCTCTATTTTATTATATGTAGAAATAGCTTGCTTCAAATCCTCTGATAAATTATCTTATTATTATATTACTAATAAACAACACAGAAAGTGTAATCTGTATTTTTTAAGATTAAATGTGAAAAACAATGTAAAAGATGTCTGTACTATTGTAGATCCTGGCAGATTTCTCTGATCCCTGCATCAAAATTAAAATGTAATCTTGAAAAGACTATAAATTGCTCTAATGATAAAAAACTTGCAAAAGTATATAGATTAATGTAGAGAAAAATACTAAGAACAAACTTTTTTAAGAAACAGCCACAGATGTAATTAAAATATCATACTCCAAACTTTAAAGTAATGGAGATTATGACCTCTTTTACTGCATGTGCCCTGCTGTTTTTACATCATACACATCATGAAAGTGATGTTCAAATAAATATAAAACATCTAATTCTTGGTTCTGGGTATTGTTATTTTCATTTATTTAAGCCAGTGAATCTTTTGTCCTATAGTAATGATTTCAATTGATATACTGTTGGTTATTAATGATTACACTATTTCATCACACATTTACACAGAAATATATATTTTATGATAAAAATCTTTACTGCCATGATGTTTCAGTTATTTTTTTAAGAATAGTGTTTATAAACTAAAGTCTAATAATGCTCTGCAAATGTCTTTGGCTTGTGTTGGTACAATGAAATGAAAATACTTTGACATAGAGACAGACTTCACAAGGGCTGGAATATTAAAATGATTTTACACATATATATGGACTAATGTTTATGTTGAGAAAGCAGTGATGCCTATACAACACAAGTGTATATAAATACAAAACTTGTCATCTGTCATCACTGAGCTGAAAGTGTACAGAGAACATCTGCTCATCGACCCTGAGCTGTCACTCCACCAAACCAAACCTGATGTGAGCGATGATTGTGTGTCTGTTGTTCAGGAGCGGGTCACACAGCTGGAAGAACAGCTGATGGAGATGGAGAAAGAGCGAGATGAGGAGCTGAGCTCTCTCAGACAGGAGAAAAGAGAACTCCTTTACAGATCCCAGAGGGTAAGAAACTCTAAGTGCTACAATGATGGAGTGATGCTGACCGTTTTTAGGTTGAAGATGTGTGCTTGCTAGGGGGTTCATGTGTTGTTTGTGTTGTAAGTGAAACAAGAAATCTCAGTGAGACATTGCATGTTTGTTATTTCTTTATTATTAAAAATGTCCCTGCTGGCTCTGGTTACATCACAGATGTGGATCCTGGTTGTCGAAGAGCATTTGACAGGATAGAAATCTGTGTAGACATTCATATATCTACCTTCTAAAGTAGAAGTTGACATTTTTAGTATTGAATGACCTGAGGTCAGCTACAGTCACTGTGAGCAGAAATTATGAGAAAACTGTCTGTCAATGAGAGAACATCATTAAGTCACATGGGTGGAGGAGAGAGAGAGAGAGAGAGAGACCAGAGAGAGACCAGAGAGAGACCAGAGAGAGAGAGAGAGAGAGAGAGAGAGACCAGAGAGAGACCAGAGAGAGACCAGAGAGAGACCAGAGAGAGAGACCAGAGAGAGAGAGAGAGACCAGAGAGAGACCAGAGAGAGACCAGAGAGAGAGACCAGAGAGAGAGACCAGAGAGAGAGACCAGAGAGAGAGACCAGAGAGAGAGAGAGACAGAGAGAGAGAGAGAGAGAGAGACCAGAGAGAGAGAGAGAGAGAGAGAGAGAGAGAGAGAGAGAGAGAGAGAGAGAGAGACCAGAGAGAGAGAGAGACCAGAGAGAGAGAGAGAGAGAGAGAGAGAGAGAGAGACAGAGAGAGAGAGAGAGAGAGAGAGAGAGGAGAGAAAGATAGGGCAGACGAGGGCAGGACGACAGGCAGAACAGAAGTGTCTGGCAGAAAACACACTCAGAGTTCGTTATGATTCAAAACTGGTAAGGTTAAGAGTTGTGTCTGTAACTTTAGATCTGATAAGGTTATAAATGAAAATAATGTGTTTTTTTTACGTATAGAATGTAGTGTGTTGTTAGTGTGATATATGACTGATACTCATGAGAATGTCTGTGCTATGTTACTCATGTGTCTGTGACTCAGACAGAGAGATTTAACTCTATCCTCACTATTCTTTATCTGAAACATCAACATCACTGAGTCTGAAGGGTCACTCTTATGTTTCAGGAGTTAATCTTATCAGACGAGCAGAGTTCACTCCAGCAGTTTTATGTTGTTGTGTGAGTAGTGTTTGATTCCTAGGGTGAAAGCAGGGAAGATCCTTTAAAGGTCTGATCTAGTTGTTGTGTAGGATTGACTCTGGTTTGGTTGTTTCTGATATGAATTGAGATATCATCAAGCGATGCGATTTCATACTTTACATTACAAATCTGATCAATCTGGCACAATATATTCTTCAGCTATCATATAAGAATTTGTATTACCCTAGCAACATTCATTTAGATTGCCCTGGCAACCACACACGACATCCTAATGTAATGACAGTTCGTTATTCTATTATCTAAATGAATTCTTTTGGCCAGCACTGCAAATTTTTTTCACTTGGAATTCAATCCCATAATGCAGTGCATCAGTGAAAACAGTTCTGCAGGGAATCTATGACTTGTGTGTTTTGTGAGTGTTTATTGTGTTATTTTGTGTTTGTGTTTTATCTGCACACTTAACATCAAGGACATCATTCCTTTTGTAGATTTTGAAAGAGAAGAAGCCTCTCACCGATTGGTCCAACATCACAGGCTCCACCCCTTGTATGATGTCACTATCTCCCGTGAGCATTCACAGAGCAGGACAGGTAAATGTAGTTGTTTGACAGGTGGATGTGTGTTGATTTAACACACTGACCGTTGTGTTGACATTTGTACAGGACTCACTGAAGGAAGTTTCCGGTTTCCCTCGCAGACGTTCCTCACACAGAAAAGTCACAGACAGACCTCTCTCAGCACAAGGTGAGCGGACACACACAGACCGTTCACAGACCGTACAGCACCTTTTATTGGACAGATAGTGGACAACAGTCTAGCGGTTTGTCGTTCATTATTACTTGTGTGAAGGTGTGTCTGTGTGACTGATAGGAGGAGGATTTACTGTACGTACCTGAAAAACAAGAGTAACCACTACCATCCTGTGTCTGTTTCACATCAACACAAAAACTACACAACTGTGAGTGTGTGTGTGTGTGTGTGTGTGTGTGTGTGTGTGTGTGTGTGTGTGTGTGTGTGTGTGTGTGTGTGTGTGTGTGTGTGTGTGTGTGTCAGTGTGTGTGTGTGTGTGTGTGTGTGTGTGTGTGTGTGTGTGTTTGAGGGTGTGTTTGAAGGTGTGTGTATGAGTCAGTCTTGATAATCTAATGCAATGTGTAAACGAACCTATCAGCAAGAAATCTGAATTATGGGATGTGACCTCATTACACAGCACTTGGGCAACATATGAAGATTAATCTAGCATGAAAAGGAAAGTTTTTCATCACATTGTTAGCATTCAGTGGTTTAAATAACTTGTCTTTCACAGAACCATTCCACATAAAATTCAAATAAAACTATGTCATTGCCTCTAGAAGTATTATAGCTTCAGGTTTTTACATTTGATACAAAGAAACGTGTCTGGTGTCTGAAATTTAAACAAATCATTTAAGAAATCTTGGATGAGGGGTGCGTATAGCTGTTGAGTCCTGTGTGTGTCTTTCAGTGCTGGTGAGGATGTCTCCAGACAAACAGAGCAGTGATGCCGTGTCTCCTCGTCTTCATCACTCCTCTCACAGACTGAGTAACGGACTTAGAATGGGTCAAAGCGACACCTCACAGACACCCTGTAACAGCACTAACACATCTCGTGCTGCCAGGTGAGACGAAATATTTCTGTCACTGCAGCATACATCTACAGGCAATAAATATGTACATATCTATGAAATTATATTGACACACTGTCTATGGTCTGATCACATGACCTATCTTTCTGCAGTCCGCAGACACTTATGGACCTGGTGGAGATGGAACGGAAAGTCAGAGAAGCCAAAGCAGAGAGAGAGCGTCTGCTTAGAGAAAGAGTAAGATAGTACATTAAACGCCAGTATGTGCTGTTTCTAAAACCACAGGATCAGTTCTTATTCTGCTTGCTGATTGGTCAGATCAGTTTTACACAATAAAGCCACATCAGACTGATGTCAGCCATCATGTCTGTCACTGCATGTATTATCATGTCGATACCTAAATGTAACCCAATGGAAATCAGGTGTTTTGTTGAGTTTGTGATGTGATGAAGGTTTATCTCATGTGTGTGGTTGATGCAGGAGGAACGTCACCGTCTGCTGGCAGAGGGAGAAAGTAAGAAAGATGTCAAGTCTTCAAAACTCCAGACATGTGAATCAACTACAGAAACAAACACTGAACAACAAAACTCAACACACAGAACACAGCTGGAGGTTCTAATGACAATATATCACTGTTCTTGTCAATCTTTGTGTTTATATTATATGTTGTAAATGCGTGTTGTTTTTTTGTCTTTATCATTCAGCAAGGTGTCCCACTTTCCCTGACAGTGAACTTTGACCTGCGCTCTCATGTTGAGGCTCTGGGACATAACGTGAGTGGGTGTATGGGAGTAAATTTGTCCTCACGGAGGTGCGGTGGCTTTTTGACCAAGCGCGGAGGTCGTGTTAAGACATGGAGGAGAAGATGGTTCATCTTTGACCTGGACCATCAGCGTCTGGCATACTACACTGGTGAAATACTTCTGCTTCACTGAGAATAAATCTGAATCATATCAGAACACATCTGCTCAATACACATCATGACATCATTTATACCATCAACACATTCCATCATAATTCTGTATAATGTTCATGTTTTTCTCAGAACTGGATGAGAAGAAACTGAAGGGAGTGATTTATTTTCAAGCTATTGAAGAGGTTTATTATGATCATCTGAGAACAGCCGCAACAGTGAGTTACTATACACTACACAGCAGCATTAACACGTTTTCATATAAATATAAAGAATGATGTATTTTATAATGGTATAAAAGCATTAGCAGTATTTGTTATATATATGTTCATACAGTTAATTATGTTGTCCACATACACTGTGTGCACAATTATCAGGCAAGTTGTATTTTTGAGGATTACTTTTTGTTATTTTAATTTTGGTCTATAAAAAATGTTAATAAACCCTCAAATCTTAACATTTAACCAGTAAAAGTTTTGGCTTTCTTAAAAAAATCTATATGTATAATGTAATAAGGCAATGATTAGTTAAATGATTAGCAGAATTATTATACAACTAAATGAAAAACCAAGGATTTCAAATCTCACTTCTTTATTTTCACCTGTTAAAGTGAGAATGATAAGTAAACTCAAAATTTACAACAAAAAGAATTCTGCAATAAAAAGAAGCCTCGGTGACCAATATATGCTCCATTCTTTTTCGATAACAGTCACAAGCCTTCCTTTCACAGCGTCACTCAGTTTCTTGATCTGGTCAGAATCCACTTTTGTGGTAACGCATCCACAGCCTCCCAGACACTGATCAAAGAGGTGTA
>JAWHQN010000154.1:1009448-1011948 GCA_033220385.1 Triplophysa yarkandensis | reverse complement strand
ATACAATACAGCAAGACAAACATATGAATAATCGGATGTGTTTTATTCCAAAGGTTTGTTGGACACTTCAAGTGCCGAAGTGAGCGTGAGGCTGAAATGAAGGAAAAAGCTAAAGAGTTCACAAACGTTTACATCAAGAACTTTGGATCAGACATGGACAAAAACTCTCTCGATAAGATGTTCAGTAAATTTGGTCAGTATTATGGTTAACAGGGTTATTAGGGTTAACCCATGCTCAGTTCTGCTCATCGCTCTCACATCCTTCCACAGGTCAAATCTCAAGTACTCGAGTGATGACAGACGAGAGCGGGAACTCCAGAGGATTCGGGTTTGTTAACTTTGAGAAGCACAGTGATGCTCAGAAGGTGCATATTATAAAATCACAGAAGATCCATGTAGTATATATAACTAAATGAGTTAAGATTGTAAAATGTGCTCTCAGGCCGTAGAGGAGCTGAATGGGGTGGAGGTGATGGGCAGACGGCTGTATGTGGGACGAGCTCAGAAGAGACGAGAACGGCAAGCTGAACTCAGACGTCAGTTTGAGAAGATGAATCAGAAAAACTTTGCCATCCATCAGGTACAAACCCGCAGCTTGTCCTTCAGCATCTCTCTCAGTCATATCACGATAACACATCAAATCGTTCCCCAGGGTGTCAATCTGTACGTGAAAAATCTCAGTGACTGCGTGGATACTGAAGTTCTCCATAAAGAGTTCTCACCATACGGAACCATCACCAGTTGTAAGGTAGAGATCTATCTTTATTCTTCCGAGGAATGAAACAATGTTTCGATTTGATCTGGTGAGTTTCAGATGTTTGCTGGGTTTGTGTGCAGGTGATGCTGGCCAGGGGACGCAGCAAAGGATTTGGTTTTGTGTGTTTCTCATCTCCAGAAGAAGCCACCAAAGCTGTTTCTGAAATGAACGGTCGCATCATTGCCAATAAACCCTTATATGTGGCTCTCGCTCAGCGGAAGAAAGAGAGACAGGCCCAGCTCATGTACCAAAACATGAGAAGAAAAACCATGTTCCAGAGTCCCGACCCGACCATCTACCATCCACAGGTGTGTTCCTCCTCCTCCTACAAACGCTCACATCATCTCCAGTGGATTTCCACACTTTATAAACATTTATTTCTGGGTTTCCTCCCAGGTTTCCTCCCAGGTTCAGTGGGAATGGGATCTGTCACCTTTCAGCACTCATTGTGAGTACACATGAGATATTTCATTTATTACTCAAACATGTTTAATCATTTGTTAATATTATGAATATCAGTATGGATATGAAGTATCAGCATAACCTGATTTTAAGTGATTTAAACACATGTTAGGAATATGCCTAATTACACAGCAAATGGAGAAGAGATGGCTGTTTATTCTTTTTTTGATTTTCATTTATGATGAAAGTGAATGGTCATGTACATGAAAGTTCTGAATAAATCATGATTTAATTAAAACTAACTTGCATGGCTATTTCAAACTTCAAAGATCTGCATAATCTCTAGGTATATACAAAAACTGTTTTGAGCTTGCTTAATTATAAATACTTTATATAAACTATGAATGTGTAAAATGTCCACATCATAACTAAAGATGCAGTAAACTCATGAATGGAATATATGATTAATAAAATATCTAGTTTGTATTTGTTGATCCATAAATCTCTGCTTTTAAAAGTACGATCCCAAATAAACAATTTAATAAAAAAGACAATATTGCTGATTGATTTATTTGTGTTTGTTTATTACAGATAATCACATTCATCCTAACTGGCCGACCGCTCCAGGATTCAATCATGAGGTGACTTCAATAACATCACAGATACTGCAGGTAACACACACACACACACGCACGCACGCACGCACGCACGCACGCACGCACGCACGCACGCACGCACGCACGCACGCACGCACGCACGCACACACACACACACACACACACACACACACACACACACACACACACACACACACACTCTGACACACACACACGCACGCACGCACGCACGCACGCACGCACGCACACACAACACACACACAACACACACACAACACAACACAACACAACACAACACAACACACACACACACACACACACACACACACACACACACACACACACACACACACACACAGTATAAAGTGTGTGAGTGTGTTCTTTCAGCCGGATGTGTACATGCAGACTCCTGAATCTCTCAACACATCTTCACCTTCAGTAGAAAACCAGAAGCAGATGCTGGGCAAGTGTCTTTCTCTTTTCTTGGATCTGGCTCTGAGATGATGGTGTGTTCAGTGAGAAACATGACTCATGTGTGTTCACAGGTCACAGTCTCTTCCCGCTGATCCAGGATCTGGTCGGACCGTTGGCAGGAAAGATCACAGGGATGCTGTTAGAGAGCGACGATTCGGAGCTCTTTCCTTTACTTCAGTCTCATGATTCTCTCAGCTGGAAGGTCAGTCCACACGCGTGAGTTAATGTTATTATTTAACAGCAGTTATTT
>JAWHQN010000154.1:979448-1004448 GCA_033220385.1 Triplophysa yarkandensis | reverse complement strand
TTATATTCGGTTTTAAATGGTTACATTGTAGTAAATGTTTTAATTTTTTAATGTACAATAAAAATCACATAAAAATATCAAGTTGCAAACTCAATAGGATTTTTATCATAATCTTCCAGCCCTGTAGTCAAGTCAATGAAGATCATTTTCAGTTTCTTTATTCTTTTAAAATCAAATTTGACCCATTTCAGCTGAACGGGCTCTGGACACCATGAACTTTGATGTCATCAAGGGAAGACCCGTCCGAATCATGTGGTCCCAGCGTGATCCCTCGCTCCGTAAGAGTGGCGTTGGAAACATTTTTATCAAAAACTTGGACAAATCAATTGACAACAAGGCTCTGTATGACACATTCTCGGCCTTCGGCAACATTTTGTCCTGCAAGGTAATGAAGACTCGTGTGTTTTGTTTTGTTGCTCTGCTGTGAAGGCTGGCGTTTGACATGTGTGTTTGGTGAACATCTCCTCCTGCAGGTGGTTTGTGATGAGAATGGTTCAAAAGGGTACGGCTTTGTGCACTTTGAGACCCATGAGGCTGCCGAAAGAGCCATTGAGAAAATGAATGGCATGTTGCTCAATGACCGCAAAGTGTAAGTGTGATTTAACTTGCTAATCTGCCTTGTTAGATTGTGTGTGTTTTGATTAACTGCATCATATTGACAAAAATACTTCTAAATGTGGCCCTTGCCAAATATCTTTGTATTTAGTCATAATTTTATTATGGATTTGTTCTGGGTTGAGCTGACTCAAACTGGTGTCTGGATGGAATAATAAATGGTTTGCTTGACCTTGCAGGTTTGTTGGTCGATTCAAGTCGCGCAAGGAGCGTGAAGCTGAGATGGGAGCCCGTGCCAAAGAGTTCACCAATGTTTATATAAAGAACTTTGGAGAAGACATGGATGATGAGAAGCTGAAGGAGATCTTCAGTAAATATGGTGAGTTTTCTGTTAGTAGGATAGAGTTTTGTCTTTTTGTCGGAGAGATTTTTATTGTTCTGTTTATTCCAGGTCCAGCACTCAGTATTCGTGTCATGACCGATGACAGTGGGAAATCTAAAGGCTTTGGCTTTGTTAGCTTTGAGCGGCATGAGGATGCCCAGAGGGTGAGTATCCATCTGCTGCTGACTAATCTCATGAGGTCTTGTGATCATGACTGAAGTGGTGTTTTTTTTTTCTCTGGTCATCAGGCTGTTGATGAGATGAACGGTAAAGAGATGAATGGGAAGCAGGTGTATGTGGGTCGTGCTCAGAAGAAAGGAGAGCGTCAGACAGAACTGAAGCGTAAATTTGAGCAAATGAAGCAGGACCGCATGACCCGTTATCAGGTGAGATAAGCAGCTGTTTCAGCAGCTGTTAGTGAGTTTATTTCAGAGTGAGTCTGACACAGGATGTATTTTCTTGTACAGGGTGTGAATCTCTATGTGAAGAATCTAGACGATGGTTTGGATGATGAACGACTGCGTAAAGAATTTGCACCGTTCGGCACCATCACAAGTGCAAAGGTATAAACTTAGAAACCACATTGTTTGCCTCAAATATAACCCTTTTTTTCTGGCTGACATCTGTTCCATGTTTTGGTCAGGTTATGATGGAGGGTGGCAGAAGCAAAGGCTTTGGGTTCGTTTGCTTCTCTTCTCCTGAAGAGGCCACAAAGGCTGTGACAGAAATGAATGGCCGTATCGTAGCCACCAAACCACTGTATGTGGCCCTGGCCCAGAGGAAGGAGGAGCGCCAGGCCCACCTCACCAGCCAGTACATGCAGAGGATGGCCAGCGTCAGAGCTGTTCCAAACCCTGTGCTCAACCCCTACCAGCCCGCTCCACAGTCTGGATACTTCATGGCTACTATTCCACAGGTCTGCTCCCTTCACTGTTACATCAGTTCAGTTTATTTACAGCTGAATCTGTTTCAGTTTAATTTTCGAATGATCTGTGCTGGTTTTCATGGCTTTATGTGTTTTACAGGCTCAGAATCGTGCTGCATACTATCCCACCAGTCAGCTGGCACAGCTCCGCCCCAGTCCTCGCTGGGCAACCCAGGGTGTCCGCCCTCAGCGTGAGTTCTTCTGTCTTGATATCATCCTGTGAGGTTTTCTCAAGTGCACAAATTCATTTTCCCATTCTGGTTGTTTTCAGATTTCCAGAACATGCCAAACGCCCTCAGGGCTTCAGCCCCTCGTCCACAGACCTTCGGTGCAGTGCGGCCAGCGTCCTCACAGGTTCCTCGAATGATGGCCTCGCAGCGCATGAGTAAGTGACTCCTGCAGTAACGTTTTAAGGCTGATCTTTCATCTGATCCATTACCGTTTTAATAATTCTGATTGATTTCTGTTTACAGCCTCTCAGCCGGTGGGTCCTCGCCCTACAGCTGCAGCCACAGGAACCGCACCAGTGAGAGGTGTGCCTCAATACAAGTACGCACCTGGAGTCCGCAACCCACAGCAGCACATGCCCACTCAACCTCAGGTGCCCATGCAGCAGGTATAGTAAGCCACAGTGAACTGGAAGTTTGTCACCATTTTAAATTCCTATGCAATACAGTTCTTTTTTTTATTATGATTCCGAGTGTTTTCCCATTTCAGCTACATCACATGCATTTTGTTCTGATGTAAATGTTTTGTTTGTTTTGTTTTTCCTCCACCAGCCTGCTGTCCATGTTCAAGGTCAGGAGCCTCTAACTGCGTCCATGTTAGCAGCCGCCCCACCACAGGAACAAAAGCAGATGCTGGGTAACATGTTAAAGGATTGATTTAATGTTTATGAACATGTTTGGTTGGTCCTAGATTCTTACACTCTCTATTGTTTCCACCTCGCAGGTGAGCGTCTCTTCCCACTTATTCAGAACATGCATCCTAGCCTGGCTGGAAAGATTACTGGAATGCTTTTGGAGATCGACAACTCTGAGCTGCTTCACATGCTGGAGTCTCCGGAATCCCTGCGGTCTAAGGTCTGTGGGATAATCTCACAATGCAGTTGTTAAAACTTTTTTGTATTGCTTTCTTATGAAACTAGTGCTGATTTTGCAGTTTGGTGAAGTTCATGAGTGATTTTATTTGTTTGTTTTGCTCAGGTTGATGAGGCCGTTGCTGTGTTACAAGCTCACCAGGCCAAAGAAGCCGCACAGAAATCAGTGCCCAACACTGCCGTCCCAACTGTCTGAGACACAGTGAGATATACTCAATACTCAACTTCTGTCTGTGTTTGACGGCTGCTTTTTCTAACACGGTTTTCATTTCAGGATGATCTCAGAGCGTGACTTCACCAGGATGAAAACATTACAAAACCAATAGATATTGGAAAAACCCTGGTCCTCACAGAATAAAAAATACAGTGGATAAATAAAGATTTTGCCAGGTCAGGAGATTAAATCTCGACCTTGATTATATTTAAAAAATCGAGAAAAAAAAGGAAAAATTTTAATTTTGAAAATTCCAAAACATTCCTTTCTTTTTATTCGTCTTAAAGAACGCTCAATGTCAATTGTGTTCCTGCAGTTGAGAGCGAACATTTGGGAAATTGGATTTAACTGCTTGAATAAATAAAATCTTTAAACATGTTTTGTGTGTTCATTATTTCACAGATATATTTCAGTTCACGTGTAGATTTTGTGTGTGAGATCACAAACTATTAATTGATCGATATTCTTTACTTTACTTTTATTTAGTTTTGGATGTTTGATGATCTGTACTGGATGTCTCTAGTTTGTTTAAATAGTTTAACTAGTTAAAGTTTAGATTTGTCGTGAGGAATAAATCTTCTGTTTAATCTCCAATCATTCATTATGAAGATCAATCAATTAAATGTTTTAATTAAATCTGTTTTATATATATATTAAATATTTGGACTGTTAGTTTTAAATTAACTTCATTGTCACTATGACATTAATAAATGTTTTTTATAACTGTTGCTGTTTTAAAAGATTGATGTTAATCATTCTATGTATTAATCAGAACTCTTTTTAACTACGTCACACTGGTTTTTATCATAGTTGAACGCTATTGGCTGTTACTGTAAACGTCATTCTGTACCGTGCACGCGCTGATTTTATTATATATAAAGTGAAAGAACCGAACTTCCGTTGAATTATTATTATTAAAATTATTATTATTTGATATTATTGACTGTCGTGAACATTCTTAAAGTCCGGAAATAAATGTAAAAGCTCGAATGTCCCACAATGCACCTCGGGTTTAAAAACGCGCGGGAACTCAACTCGCAGGACACATGACGTCAGAGGCGAGACGGAAGTGAGTAAAGTTCAGTGTCATTAATCATTATTATTTACTGAACACTTCTTATCAAATCTATTTATACTTCAGTTATATTTCAGAACATCAGCAGAAACAGTTCATAAACTCTCTATAATGTTTAATATTCGAATATTAATATTAATCTCTGTTAATAATAATATTAATAATAAATCAGCTCATGTGACTGGCTGATCTTAGGTTTTGTGGTATTTAAGTCTAATATTAATCTTAATAAATCATGATTACAGTTACAGGTGTAATAATGTCATTAATAAGTGTTTATTTCTGCTCATATATCTGTGTTTCAGCACTAAATAAAGAATCACAGATTATAATAGTAATATATGTTCATGGGATATCCCCATTATTCTTTATTATATTATATTATATTTTATTATATTATATTTTATTTTACTATATTATATTATATTATTTATATTTTATTATATTTTATTATATTATATTTTATTTTACTATATTATATTATATTATTTATATTTTATTATATTATATTATATAATATTTTATGTTATATTATATTTTATTTTATTATATTATATTATATTATATTTTATTATATTTTATTATATTATATTTTATTTTATAATATTATATTATATTTTATTATATTATATTATATTTTATTATATTATATTATATTTTATTATATTATATTTTATTATATTATATTATATTATATTTTATTATATTATATTATATTTTATTATATTATATTTTATTATATTATATTTTATTTTATTATATTATATTATATTATATTTTATTATATTATATTATATTTTATTATATTATATTAAATTTTATTATATTATATTTTATTATATTATATTTTATTATATTATATTATATTTTATTTTACTATATTATATTATATTATTTATATTTTATTATATTATATTATATAATATTTTATGTTATATTATATTTTATTTTATTATATTATATTATATTATATTTTATTATATTTTATTATATTATATTTTATTTTATAATATTATATTATATTTTATTATATTATATTTTATTATATTATATTATATTTTATTATATTATATTATATTTTATTATATTATATTTTATTATATTTTATTATATTATATTTTATTATATTATATTATATTTTATTATATTATATTATATTTTATTATATTTTATTTTATTATATTATATTATATTTTATTATATTATATTATATTATATTTTATTGTATTATATTATATTATGTTATATTTTATTATATTATATTTTATTATATTTTATTATATTATATTATATTTTATTATATTATATTATATTATATTATAGATGTGTAGAATTGATCTTCAGCTGATTCACAACAAAGAGAATAGATCATTGATTAACTTTAATGGATAATGTTTTAATGAACAATAATAATACCACAGAGAATATATTGTTAAATATTGTCATGATCTCACAGCCGTACATGTGTCAATAACTTGTGATTACTGTACGTGTAGACTTCAGGTTCACTTTAGTTCAGGAACCCAAGGAGAAGCAAAAGTTCTCGCGCCGGCCTTCAACTTTACAGCTCGCTCAGGATTATAACAGCCATAAAACGGAGAATATAAATAGATTCAAGGTGTTGTCCTTTAGTTACAGAAACTTTATGTTCTCAGGAGATCATTGATATTTCTGATCCGGAAAATACACCACCGTTATAAAATAGTCATCCGAATAGCACATAATACATGATGGTCAATAACAAACAGATTTCATCATCTTTAAAGTATCTCTGTTAAAAACAAGAAAAGTTGAGATAGTGAAATCAAATGAAGACGGATGAAATCATTAGATCAATCATGATAGATGATGTCATGTGTCTGAAATCATCTCTCGTCCTCTGGGTCAATAACATCACATGTCTTCAAATATGTGTTTCATCAAACCCAAAGACCAACATAACAAACTAATCAAAGATTGGAATGTTTTAAGTACCTTAAACAAAGCTCTTTTGAGTGAAGAATCATTATAAGAGTTTAATAAAAAAACAGAACTGAGATTATTCTGAAACATTTTCTGTTTTAATTCAATCCAAACACACATTGATTGGTTAAATGCGGTGATGAATCAGAGATCAACGTGTCCTGTAGTTCTTCATTTTTAGAGTTTATATATATTTATATATATATAGATAACTCTCATAAACTTTTGTTTTATACATTATAATATTTATCCTGGATATTTAGAATACGTCCTAAAGCAGCTTCACAGAAAGTTGGTATCTATTAAACAACAACAGTAATCTCAATAAGAATATCAAGTTGTAAAAAATCGAAAATTAGGATTTTGTTTTCTTTTCTTAACGATCATTGAATAAAATCCCGTTTATCTTTCAGTGTTCTTGAACTGTAGACCGTAAAAAGGAAATACACATTATATCGTTTTTCATTTGTCTCTGAAATTAAAGTCCTGACATAACACCAGAAGCATGTTTATGGACCAGTCATGATGTTTGAATAGTAAAGTTTTACATTCATTTAACTTTAGGACGTATTTTCTACTCTATAGTGTCATCATTGACATGACATTTGTGGGCTTTAGTGTGTTTCTGGCAGTTTTACTATCACACAGGAGATAAGAGGATGTCCTCTGTGTCTGTCTCAGACCATCTCCAGCTTCAATAAACACTCACTTTATCAAACACATTTACAGCTTTATGACAAACGTGTGTGTGTGTGTGTGTGTGTGTGTGTGTGTGTGTGTGTGTGTGTGTGTGTGTGTGTGTGTGTGTGTGTGTGTGTGTGTCTATCTGAGGTAACTGTGTGTGTGTGTGTGTGTGTGTGTGTGTGTGTGTGTGTGTGTGTGTGTGTGTGTGTGTGTGTGTGTGTGTGTGTGTGTGTGTGTGTGTGTGTGTGTGTGTGTGTGTGTGTGTGTGTGTGTGTGTGTGTGTGTGTGTGTGTGTGTGTGTGTGTGTGTGTGTGTGTGTGTGTGTGTGTGTGTGTGTGTGTGTGTGTGTGTGTGTGTGTGTGTGTGTGTGTGTGTGTGTGTGTGTGTGTGTGTGTGTGTGTGTGTGTGTGTGTGTGTGTGTGTGTGTGTGTGTGTGTGTGTGTGTGTGTGTGTGTGTGTGTGTGTGTGTGTGTGTGTGTGTGTGTGTGTGTGTGTGTGTGTGTGTGTGTGTGTGTGTGTGTGTGTGTGTGTGTGTGTGTGTGTGTGTGTGTGTGTGTGTGTGTGTGTGTGTGTGTGTGTGTGTGTGTGTGTGTGTGTGTGTGTGTGTGTGTGTGTGTGTGTGTGTGTGTGTGTGTGTGTGTGTGTGTGTGTGTGTGTGTGTGTGTGTGTGTGTGTGTGTGTGTGTGTGTGTGTGTGTGTGTGTGTGTGTGTGTGTGTGTGTGTGTGTGTGTGTGTGTGTGTGTGTGTGTGTGTGTGTGTGTGTGTGTGTGTGTGTGTGTGTGTTTCAGTGTGTGTGTGTGTGTGAGTGTGTGTGTGTGTGTGTGTGTGTGTGTGTGTGTGTGTGTGTGTGTGTGTGTGTGTGTGTGTGTGTGTGTGTGTGTGTGTGTGTGTGTGTGTGTGTGTGTGTGTGTGTGTGTGTGTGTGTGTGTGTGTGTAACAGAAGGTCATTATGAGTATATGTGGATGAATTTCACAAGTAGCTCCTGTTGATGTGATTGACAGCAATATAATAATTCACTTATCTGCTTGACTTCTCTGTGCTAGGCACTGAAGAGATAATAAACCAGGACACATGATAAACGCTCTCTCGTCTCACTATTGATGATTTTACATCAGTTATATTTAATAGCATGATTAAATTTAACATGTCATATCAGTTTACTTATAAAATCTTTTCCATTTAAAATCTTCTTTTCCATTTGAAAAATTAAAAAATTCCTTGAGATTTTTTGAGTTTACTATTTCACATGTTGTCCAGTCCTGATAAAAGAGTTGTAACATAAAACAAGCGTGTTTTAAATTGTTAATGTAAAAACAGTTTTGACCCTCTTCTTCTTTATATTTCCCCTTCTCTTATTGGCTGTTTTTTCGTTATTGTTTACTTTCAATCTTGGTTTTTTTAAGTCAGCGTTTTTGTTTTCTTTTGAAAATCCGAATTGATTTACGGACACAGTTATATTTTGTCTACAAAAGTAATTATTACTTTCTTTTTCTAAAAGTCACTTTTACTTTAGAACTTCTGTGTTTGTTTTTAAAAGGGTCAATTCTCTCTTAATTTTTAAGAACACCAGTACTCAATTTATCTGTACGTACAGCCGTGTGTTCTGTATCAATCGTGTGACAGTGCTCTACGTGTCTCAGAAGTTCATTGCCCTTCTGCTTTCTTCCGGTTGGCATTTGTCCCGCTCATGAGTCTGTAATGATAACGATCATAGAAGTGAATACCTAAAGAGTCCTTGGTTTCTTGGTACGGCCTGGTGTAATGACTTCACTTGAGATAACATCACCTCTCCTAAAATACATCTCAGCTACCTTATCACCATTTACCCAATTGCTAAATGCTTGTTTATCTGACTGATGCAGTAGGTCAAGGTTCACGAGTTCAACCAGGCGTGTGACTGATATAAATAAGAGTGGATTTCAGCAGCGAGTGTCACAGTGCTTCAGTGTTACACACGCAGAACATGACAGACATGGATTATGAATGTCACGGCTGTACTGAGTACAAGTCAAATGCTATCCTCTTTAACATCCTCAGCCGTCCCGAACCCGCTCGGCCCGACTACGGTCGTGTTCCTCACGTCTGCCACTGCGAAACACGCAGGAAAGTGTGTTTGAGAACGCCTGGCGAGACGTGTCGGGTGGCATCAGGTGTGCTGGTCAAGACCATGCACTTCATGAGGAGTTTGCCTGCTTTTCAACAGCTTCCACCCAAAGATCAGCTGTCTCTACTGCAGAACTGCTGGACGTCGCTCTTCATTCTGGGTTTGGCACAGGACGGCGTCCGCTTCCATGTGGATGATGCTCCGGCACCCAGCATGCTTAAACAGATTCTTCTCAACCGCCCCAAGACGGAGAATTTGGATCACGAACAGCCCACGCTGGCCGGCGTACAAACTCTTAAAGCCTGTCTGAAGAAGTTCAGGACTCTGGATTTGAGCCCTAAGGAGTACGCTTACTTGAAAGGCACCATCATGTTCAATCCTGGTGAGCTTTTAGAAACACTTTTACATTTTAAATTCAACAAATGTTTTATTTTCTTGCAAACATGTGTGTTTGTCTTGTTCTTTAGATGTGCCGGGTTTAAAGGCATCTCTGTTCGTGGAGGGTCTACAGTATGAAGCTCAACAGGCTCTGAAGGAAGTTTCGCTTCCTCTTCATCCAGAAGACCCGGGTCGTTTCGCCCGCATCCTCCTCGCCGCATCCACACTGAAGGTCATCACTCCCAGTCTCATCACAGAACTGTTCTTCAGACCGGTCATCGGTCAGGCAGATCTTCTGGATCTGTTGATGGATATGCTGTTCACGAGGTAGTCAGGACCCACGAGCACCTGAGGTTACATCTGAAAGAACATTAATGAAGTTACAGATTCTGTCATGGTTTACAAACTTTCATGAATTGACTGCACCGTACAGGTCGCAGTAGGTGATTTATTTCTTTGTCTTTTTGTTGTTTTATAGTCCTGTAAATACCTCTATAGCTGACGGAGATGTTTATTTTGTCTCTGTGAGAAATATCAATGTTTGAGAAAAAAACATTTGTGTATTTATCATTATGTTTCAATAAATGTATTTTTACACGAGTGTGTTCGATGATTTTATATCACTTTGAAATGTTTTTTTTATAAGTCTAGACAGTGTAACAGTAGCGATGTTTATGGGTAAACATAATTATGATTTAATGTTGTATGGTTTGATCAGATACTGTCTGTGTTTTAAATCGCATCGATGTTTTAGTTTGTGTTAAACTGAAGTCTTATGAATAACCTGAGCGAGACTATTCTATATCCATGTGATGAGGTCATGTGACAGCAGTATTGTTTGAAAGTTTGTTTCATAAAATGACACTCATCATGACATTCACCGGCGTGAGTTACACTTCTCTTTCTGAATAAAGGTCAAAATGACATCATGAAATGTGATGTCATTATTCCAGGGTCGGAAAGACAATGCTCTCATAGACAACAATGATGGCAGCATGAACACATCTGAACATGTGCTTTCTGCAGAAACACACAATATTAAGGTTTAATAATATAATGTTTGATCTGTCACACTGACACACAGCTGCAGATGTGTTGTGATGCTGCCCTCTTGTGCTCAACACAACAAAACATGGAATACAAACCACTGCTATTGTATAACAACAACATGAACACACACAAACAGATCACACACATAGCAGAAGACAATGATAAACATGTTCCTGTCACATGATCTGTGACATCACAGACATTCAAACTGTTGTGTGTGCAGAACACACAAAGATTAAAGTGTTAGTATTCTAGTGTAGTATGTATATAGGGTATTCAGACTATATACTGCATGCTTGTATAGTAAACTGATCAGCGAAACATCACAACAGAACAGAAATAACTCGTAATCTGTTTGCCTGGGGTAAAATGAACTCATCTATCAAGAATCTGAGCGTAACCACAAATATTCTGTCATCATATGAAGAGCTCTTTTCCAAAACTCTATACATCCACCGTAATAGTTGACTGAAGAGATATTTTTTTACCTTGAACAACACATTCTATTAATATTCAATTTATCCCGTTGAAATGGTCTGAAAATATTTAACAATGATTTTTAAATGAAACAACAATATTGTTGATCATTAATTGAGTTTATTTTTTTACCAAAACTACAAATACATCCAAATAAATGTTGGTTTATGTCTTTAAAAAAAAACAAGAGAATACGTTAACACATGACATTAAGGACTAATAATATAAATGAATATAAATCATATAACTGCAAATGTCCGGTCTGTTTTTTCTATCGCCAACTTTAGATCTCACAGACACCAGTCCATCAAAAGTGTTAAGAGTTTAAAACACTCATTTTAAAAATTGAGCACAAACAAACAAACAAACAAACAGACAAACAAACAGACACTTTAAAGCATAACCATGTTGGATTAGATTGAACAAATTCAGATTGTGCAAGAGAACATATAAGATTTAGTCTAAAAACAAGTTTATAGCAGCTTGGAATGAAACATTTGGCCTGAAAGTGAGCAGGTCAGTAAACATCACATGACAAACTCGTATATTTGAAAGTCTTTCGCAAAAGAGCTCTTCGATTATTCTCTCTTATGTGTTTGTAAACATGTGACTCTACAAATAAAATCTGTCAAAGATTAAGTGACACGAGCATGAAAAAATGAGGAATGTTAAATATCTGTTTGACTAGTATTATAAAATGACTAAAACGCTTTCTTTATAAAATAATGTCCCTGAAATGTCTTAAAAGTTGTCTTTGTTCAGAAGTACGGTGTGAAAAAGAGGACAGTCGTAAGGGGAATTTTCCACCCCTCCTCTTCATTACAAACACTGGGATTTTATTTCCTTTCTATTGTCAAACCAGCCAAACAAGTTCATAACACAGTGACCTGAGGGAAGCAGGAGGGAGGCGGTGGCAGCAATGCGAGCTTTAGACGCTACACACACACTTAGAAGTATATTTGAGTCAAATCCACTGCACACATCAGACAAAATGGTGTAATTATACGTGTGTGTTCGTGTGTGAATATGTGTGTGTGTGTGTGTGTGTGTGTGTGTATGTGTATGTGTGTGTGAATATGTGTGTATGTGTGTGTGTGTGTGTGTGTGTGTGTGTGTGTGTGTGTGTGTGTGTGTGTGTGTGTGTGTGTGTGTGTGTGTGTGTGTGTGTGTGTGTGTATGTGTGTATATTGAATGAATGAATGAATGAATGAATGCAGTAGTGGCTTAAATAACAGAAAATAAGAGGGGATGTTCCCTTTTTATTTTAATAAAAATAACAACAAATCTTTACAAAGCATTCGATCCACAAAAGTAAAAGATGAAGACATTTAAAAAAACAAAGAGGACTGAAGGACGGCGGTCGCTGTCTTTAATACAGACACGTCTCATCTAAATAAAAGTAAAATACTTGAAAAAAGTTCTTGTTTGTAACATTTGTTCAATATGTAACCAGACATGAATCTGTATCCATGACATCTTACATGATGAAGTGCACAGATGAACACTCAGTAGGCAGTAAAAACTGAAGCAACGTCTGCTAGCGTAACAGCGGAGCACCTGATGAATCTGTAGCCGAACTCGAGTAATAATCTGAAAACAGAAAACAACACGTTCACATCTGAAACCTCTTATTCTAAAATCCTATTTTTGCAGGTTCCATAAAGACAGACGTGACATGATACATCTGAAAGAAGTGCCTGGAGGAGGCCGAAGAATGTTTGTAAGGTAAGAAGAGACCGGCACACTACAGTTTATATAGAGAGGATGGGTAGGGACGATCAAAGACTGAAAGAACGAGAATAAGAACAGTTCATCATCATCATCATCATTCCATCACATTTATTCCCTCAAACAAACAATCAGATCATAAATAAAGAGAAGTGAGACTTACGTTTATCTCTCATCTCTCGTGCCCGAGCGTCTGAATCTGTCTGATCGGACATCAGCACCTTGTATTCCCCTTCACAGGAAGAGAAATGAGGTTTAAATTAAACGCAGTCCTGCACGGTTGATTTAAAATAAAGGAATGAAGATTCTGTGGTTATTTACTCTTCCATATGACTTTTTCTTCAATGGAATACAAAAGAGTTATTTATAGTCAAACGTTCCATATGATGAAAGCCAACAGTGACCACGCCTGTCAAGCAAGACATCCAGGAAACAAACACTTAGAATCTACCGCACACACACAGATACACACCCACACATATGCACGCACACAGACATATGGACACAGACACAAGAATACACACAGGCACACACACATGCACACGCACATGCACACGCACAGACACACGCACAGACACACTCACAGACACACGCACAGACACACACACAGATACACACCCACACATATGCACGCACACAGACATATGGACACAGACACAAGAATACACACAGGCGCACACACACATGCACACGCACATGCACACGCACAGACACACGCACAGACACACGCACAGACACACGCACAGACACACGCACAGAAACACGCACACGCACAGGAACACACACAGGAACACACACAGGAACACGCACATGCACAGACATGCACAAACACAAGTCTGATAGTCAGTGATCACCGCTGACTCCTTAAGTGTTCCACAGGAAAAGTGATTTCTTACCCTCCTCAGTAAAGGTGAAGGTCATGGTCTCATTCCCGCTGTCAGGCAGCGTTCCGTCTCTCCTCCCGTTCACCTCTTGCATCTTAAAGTCTTTATTGCTTTGATAACCTTTGGAGGATTTATGCCGGGTGCTGATGCGGATGACCCCGTGCACCAGCCGACACTCAGCCTCCTGCTCCTCCAGATTGTAATCGTGTGCGATGCTGTTGATCAGGTCGCTGATCTCGTTGGTCTTCCGTGAGAAAGACAGGTCGGACGTGCATTTTGCCAGCTGCTCGATCTGGTGCATTTTATAAAGTTCCAGGAGTTTTTTGGTGATGAGCGAGTCAATGTCCGTTCCGCCGTCGGGTTCGTCCAGATCCAGATCCTCTCTAGAGTAGATGCTGGTGTTGCTGATAGGCCGCTGACTGTCTCCCTTCACCGTCGTCCTGGTCCGGCGGGGGGCGTTCGAGGTTATGGGATACTCCACCACCCTCTTGCCGGCGATGTGGACGTCACCGTACCTGAAGCTGCCAGAGCTGGGCAACTGTCTGGGCCGGGTGTCTTCTACACTCACGCCGCATGTGGGGTTGGACAGCGCCACACCGTTGGTCTTCCGCGGCTCTACCTCTGCTTTGCAAGGGTTATCCGTGGAGGTCTCGTTGGGTGGCAGACAGGGTTTACGAGAGCCGTAGAGCCCACATGTGAGGATGCAACACAGCAGAGCTTTACAGCCGCTCCAGCCGAGAGACGCGCACGAGCCGCAGGCCTGAGTGACCTGAGGAGAGTCCGCCGATCCAGGGATAAATCCCAGAGTCTCTGATCCCCGTCCGTTAGAGTAGTGAGAATGACTCTTCCGGGGAAACTGTGAGTCTGTACTGCGCGGCTGCTCGCCGAAAGTCTCTTGACTCGTGCTGCTGCTGGAGGTAACACGACCCTGCCTGTAGCCATCGGCGACCCGAAAACGACCCGAGCCGTGATGATGATGATGATGAGGAGTCTTCTGATGTGTTCCTGTGCTGTGGCCAGGCATAACTCAACACATTCACCACCTACACAAACACATGACAAAACACTGAAGCAGAGCCTTTCAATCAGTCCCTATTTCTGTTAGAAGAAAAATCACATTTTTGACATTTATCATCATGAACAAACTAGTAACAATACTCTTTCTCTTAATACCATACACTGCTTTTATTCCATTGATATTCTTTTATGGGTCATTTTACTGTCAGTGTCACTTCTGCAACACAACAAATAACATTACAGAAGGGAATCAGCAAAGAAATAATATATATATATATATATAATATATATATATATAACTAATATAAAACAAGCTTTAAAGAATGTTTAACATGGTAAAGCCGAATGTTTTTATGGTTTTATTTGTATAAAACTGTGTTACAAAGAGCGATAAAACATTTAAATAATCTAAAGAACATAAACTGATTTTAAGTCTTTAAGCATGAGAAAACCAGGACTGATGGTATAGATCTTATAGATTATATTCCAGGTTTATTCATATTAAACCTCACATGTTTACAGACATGTATAGAAAGATAAACTTTAGATTATAGTTTTAGATTTGATATTCAATGCACAATAACACAAATCTGCATTAATCTTTCGATTCATCCCATGTTTAACATGTTTATTTGACTATAAGAGATACATATGTGAAATAAAGATCTATATGTCTGTGTTTAGGGTCAAAGATGATCTGTGGTGGGCAAGAATTACTTGATGATCAAGTTTGTGTTTACATCTAAATACTCGAAATACCTCAGGACTGAAGCCATCTCACACACACACACACACACACACACACACACACACACACACACACACACACACACACACACACACACACACACACACACACACACACACACACACACACACACACACACACACACGTTCCTATAGTTTATTCATGAGTATAGTTTAACATATATATATATGACAGACATATCCAGCAGGCCTGTAAACACTAGAACTAAACATTATTTGACACTTTTATGATTCTCTCTTCTGCACCTTTAACAGCATCAGATGTTGACTTTACATCATGATGTGGGGTCGGAAGTGTTTATATAGACTTGAATATAAATGTAATGTATAGAGTTGAATATAAATGTAATGTATAGAGTTGAATATAAGTGTAATGTATAGAGTTGAATATAAATGTAATGTATAGAGTTGAATATAAATGTCAATGTATAGAGTTGAATATAAATGTAATGTATAGAGTTGAATATAAGTGTAATGTATAGAGTTGAATATAAATGTAATGTATAGACTTGAATATAAATGTAATGTATAGAGTTGAATATAAATGTAATGTATAGAGTTGAATATAAGTGTAATGTATAGAGTTGAATATAAATGTAATGTATAGAGTTGAATATAAATGTAATGTATAGAGTTGAATATAAGTGTAATGTATAGAGTTGTATATAAGTGTAATGTATAGAGTTGAATATAAATGTAATGTATAGAGTTGAATATAAATGTAATGTATAGAGTTGAATATAAATGTAATGTATAGGGTTGAATATAAGTGTAATGTATAGAGTTGAATATAATGTAATGTATAGACTTGAATATAAATGTAATGTATAGAGTTGAATATAAATGTAATGTATAGAGTTGAATATAAGTGTAATGTATAGAGTTGAATATAAATGTAATGTATAGAGTTGAATATAAGTGTAATGTATAGAGTTGAATATAAGTGTAATGTATAGAGTTGAATATAAGTGTAATGTATAGAGTTGAATATAAGTGTAATGTATAGAGTTGAATATAAATGTAATGTATAGAATTGAATATAAATGTAATGTATAGACTTGAATATAAATGTAATGTATAGAGTTGAATATAAATGTAATGTATAGAGTTGAATATAAGTGTAATGTATAGAGTTGAATATAAATGTAATGTATAGAGTTGAATATAAGTGTAATGTATAGAGTTGAATATAAATGTAATGTATAGAGTTGAATATAAGTGTAATGTATAGAGTTGAATATAAGTGTAATGTATAGAGTTGAATATAAGTAATGTATAGAGTTGTATATAAATGTAATGTATAGGGTTGAATATAAATGTAATGTATAGAGTTGAATATAAGTGTAATGTATAGAGTTGAATATAAATGTAATGTATAGAGTTGTATATAAGTGTAATGTATAGAGTTGTATATAAGTGTAATGTATAGAGTTGAATATAAATGTAATGTATAGAGTTGAATATAAATGTAATGTATAGAGTTGAATATAAGTGTAATGTATAGAGTTGAATATAAATGTAATGTATAGAGTTGTATATAAGTGTAATGTATAGAGTTGAATATAAATGTAATGTATAGAGTTGAATATAAGTGTAATGTATAGAGTTGAATATAAATGTAATGTATAGAGTTGAATATAAATGTAATGTATAGAGTTGAATATAAGTGTAATGTATAGAGTTGAATATAAATGTAATGTATAGAGTTGAATATAAGTGTAATGTATAGGGTTGAATATAAATGTAATGTATAGAGTTGTATATAAGTGTAATATATAGAGTTGAATATAAATGTAATGTATAGAGTTGAATATAAATGTAATGTATAGGGTTGAATATAAATGTAATGTATAGAGTTGAATATAAATGTAATGTATAGAGTTGAATATAAATGTAATGTATAGAGTTGTATATAAGTGTAATGTATAGAGTTGAATATAAATGTAATGTATAGAGTTGAATATAAATGTAATGTATAGAGTTGAATATAAATGTAATGTATAGAGTTGAATATAAATGTAATGTATAGAGTTGTATATAAGTGTAATGTATAGAGTTGAATATAAATGTAATGTATAGAGTTGAATATAAATGTAATGTATAGAGTTGAATATAAATGTAATGTATAGAGTTGAATATAAATGTAATGTATAGGGTTGAATATAAGTGTAATGTATAGAGTTGAATATAAATGTAATGTATAGAGTTGAATATAAATGTAATGTATAGAGTTGTATATAAATGTAATGTATAGAGTTGAATATAAATGTAATGTATAGAGTTGAATATAAGTGTAATGTATAGAGTTGAATATAAGTGTAATGTATAGAGTTGAATATAAGTGTAATGTATAGAGTTGAATATAAGTGTAATGTATAGAGTTGAATATAAGTGTAATGTATAGAGTTGAATATAAGTGTAATGTATAGAGTTGAATATAAGTGTAATGTATAGAGTTGAATATAAGTGTAATGTATAGAGTTGAATATAAGTGTAATGTATAGAGTTGTATATAAGTGTATGTATAGAGTTGAATATAAGTGTATGTATAGAGTTGAAATATAGTGTATGTATAGAGTTGAATATAAATGTAATGTATAGAGTTGAATATAAGTGTAATGTATAGAGTTGAATATAAGTGTAATGTATAGAGTTGTATATAAGTGATAAATGTATAGAGTTGAATATAAATGTAATGTATAGAGTTGAATATAAATGTGTAATGTATAGAGTTGAATATAAGTGTAATGTATAGAGTTGAATATAAGTGTAGAGTGATATAGAGTTGAATATAAGTGTAATGTATAGAGTTGAATATAAATGTAATGTATAGAGTTGAATATAAATGTAATGTATAGAGTTGAATATAAGTGTAATGTATAGAGTTGAATATAAGTGTAATGTATAGAGTTGAATATAATGTAATGTATAGAGTTGAATATAAGTGTAATGTATAGAGTTGAATATAAGTGTAATGTATAGAGTTGAATATAAGTGTAATGTATAGAGTTGAATATAAGTGTAATGTATAGAGTTGAATATAAGTGTAATGTATAGAGTTGAATATAAGTGTAATGTATAGAGTTGAATATAATTGTAATGTATAGAGTTGAATATAAGTGTAATGTATAGAGTTGAATATAAGTGTAATGTATAGAGTTGAATATAAGTGTAATGTATAGAGTTGAATATAAGTGTAATGTATAGAGTTGAATATAAGTGTAATGTATAGAGTTGAATATAAATGTAATGTATAGAGTTGAATATAAAGTGTAATGTATAGAGTTGAATATAAGTGTAATGTATAGAGTTGAATATAAGTGTAATGTATAGAGTTGAATATAAGTGTAATGTATAGAGTTGAATATAAGTGTAATGTATAGAGTTGAATATAAAGTGTAATGTATAGAGTTGAATATAAGTGTAATGTATAGAGTTGAATATAAGTGTCAATGTATAGAGTTGAATATAAGTGTAATGTATAGAGTTGAATATAAATGTAATGTATAGAGTTGAATATAAGTGTAATGTATAGAGTTGAATATAATGTAATGTATAGAGTTGAATATAAGTGTAATGTATAGAGTTGAATATAAGTGTAATGTATAGAGTTGAATATAAGTGTAATGTATAGAGTTGAATATAAGTGTAATGTATAGAGTTGAATATAAGTGTAATGTATAGAGTTGAATATAAGTGTTAAATGTATAGATGTATATAAGTGTAATGTATAGAGTTGAATAATGAATATAGTGTAATGTATAGAGTTGAATATAAGTGTAATGTTAGAGTGAGATAATGTAATGTATAGAGTTGAATAATGAATAAATGTAATGTATGATTGAATATAAGTGTAATGTATAGAGTTGAATATAAGTGTAATGTATAGAGTTGAATATAAGTGTAATGTATAGAGTTGTATATAAGTGTAATGTATAGAGTTGAATATAAATGTAATGTATAGAGTTGAATATAAATGTAATGTATAGAGTGAATATAAGGTAATGTATAGAGTTGAATATAAGTGTAATGTATAGAGTTGAATATAAATGTAATGTATAGAGTTGAATTATAAGTGTAATGTATAGAGTTGAATAAAAGTGTAATGTATAGAGTTGAATATAAGTGTAATGTATAGAGTTGAATATAAATGTAATGTATAGAGTTAGTCTTACCTCATAGATGTGATAAATCTGTGTTGTGTTGAAGGCGGAAGTGTCGCGCGCGTCAAACACTCTTCTAGCGCGAGATGAAATGAATGTCATCAATATGTGATCGGATTCCTTTAGTCCACACGAACACAAGAACGATCGATCCGTCGGATTCACATCGGATTCCTCCTCGAGCTTTACTCGATCACACTGCTGTCTCACCTGCGGCCACAGGTAACCACACCCACTCTCAGGTGAGCCGTGACGTCACGCGGAAGTGACGCTGCAACCCCTTTATTGACAACAAATCACTCTAGTCTTAAAAACAAACAGGAATCAATACTAATATTCACCATTGAGCTTATATATCAATATATATATATATACACAAGTGTGGTTGATCGATTATCAGTTATTTACATTAAAAACGGAAACATTCATGTCATGTTGCTTACATTATATCATCAATTAATAAACACTATTAATAAACACTAATAATAAACACTATTAATAAACACTATTAATAAACACAGTTAATTAACACAATTAATTAACACAATTAATAAACACAATTAATAAACACAATTAATTAACACAATTAATAAACACAATTAATAAACACAATTAATAAACACTATTAATAGACAAAATTAATTAACACAATTAATAAACACTATTAATAAACACAATTAATTAACACAATTAATAAACACTATTAATAAACACAATTAATTAACACAATTAATAAACACTATTAATAAACACAATTAATAAACACTATTAATAAACACTAATAATAAACACAATTAATTAACACAATTAATAAACACAATTAATAAACACTATTAATAAACACAATTAATAAACACAATTAATAAACACTATTAATAAACACAATTAATAAACACAATTAATAGACAAAATTAATTAACACAATTAATAAACACTATTAATAAACACAATTAATAAACACTATTAATAAACACAGTTAATAAACACAATTAATAAACACAATTAATAAACACAATTAATAAACACAGTAAATTAACACAATTAATAAACACTATTAATAAACACAATTAATTAACACTATTAATAAACACAATAAATAAACACTAATAATAAACACAATTAATTAACACAATTAATAAACACAATTAATAAACACTATTAATAAACACAATAAACACTATTAATAAACACAATTAATAAACACAGTTAATAAACACAATTAATAAACACAATTAATAAACACAGTTAATTAACACAATTAATAAACACAATTAACACAATTAATAAAACACAATTAACACAATTAATAGAGAATTGTGTAGTCAAGCACAAACAGAAACAACGACAGGTCTAGAAATCACTTTTCTATACATATACTCAGTGAGACTGTCCATTCAGAATACACAAGTTTTACCACAACTCTACAGAAAACTACAGACTGGTATCTCTCCTGCCCTCCATCTGTAAAACCTGAAGCGTGTCGTCTTTAACCAACACTCTTCCTACATTACTCTACACAATCTTCTGTACAGCGTCCTGTCAGGCTTTAAGAAGGGACGCTCAACAGAGACGGCGATGCTTTCAGATGTTGAAGACCAAATCCTTCGTTCTCATCCTGCAGGACCTCTCTGCTGCTTTTGACACCGTTAATCACAGGATTCTTATTTCTACTCTCAAGGCAATAGGCGTCTACGCCACGGCTCTCCAATGGTTCCACTTGTACTTATTGGGTAGATCCTTCAGGGTTTCGTGGGGACTCAAAGTTTCAGAATCGCAACATCTTTGCACTGGTGTACCTCATGGCTCAGTTCTTGTCCCGCTGCTCTTCTCGATCTACTTGACATCACTTGGATCTATCATTCAAATGCATGGCTTCTACTTGTTACGGACGACATGCAACTCCAACTTGCGTTTCAACCTAAAGATCACATGATTTCCGATCAAACTTCTTGTCATTCATGCCAATCCGAAAAGAAACGTCACAACCTCTCTCTCCAACTAGGATCATCAACCATTGTGCCCTCCAGGACAGCTAGAAAGTTAGGAGTAATAATCGATGATCAGCTAAACTTCACTGATCACTGCCAGATCAATCAGATTCATGCTCAACAACATTAGGAAGATCAGACCTTTTCTCTCAGAACATGCCACACATATCCTGGTTCAGGATCTGGTCCCGTCCAGGCTGGACTACAGCAATGCTCTGCTTGTTGGATTCCCGATGAGCACAATTCTGCACACACTTAAACCTCTGGCGATAATACAGAATACAGATACAGTGGTGTTCTATGTCACACCTCTCTTCATTAAACTACATTGGCTTCCCATAGCAGCTCGCATTGAATTCAGATCTCTCCTTATTGCCTAAAGGACCACCACAAGTTCAGCACCCAGCTATCTCCAGTCACTGATTCAAAGCTATATTCTCTCCGGATCTCTGTGCTCACTAACAAGCAAAGTCTCTGGATCGGTTCATCGATGGTGGAATGATCTGCTGCTTACAAAACCTTTGGCAGTCTCAGTCTACATCTTTATCTTCCATCTACACCTAACCCTCTGATAGCTCTTTCCCTACCTAAAAATGAACCTTCTCCCCTCCTGCAGATTTTATCTTGACTTGTGTAACTTGTGTACTCGTTGTAGCACTTGTTCACCTGTTGTAATCTCAGCTATTTAGTGCTTCATTGTCTCCTTGATTCTTTGTTAGTCACTTTAGACAAAAGCGTCTGCTAAATGCCTAAATGTAAATGTAAATGTGAGTTATGACCTTTAACAGAAATCAAATGGTTTGGATTACAGTAAACGTCAGGATTGTCTTCTGTTGTCTTTGTAAGTCACTTTGGATAAAGGCCCCACTCTCTCTCTCTCTCTCTCTCTCTGATCTCTCTCTCTCTCTCTCTCTGGTCTCTCTCTCTCTGGTCTCTCTCTGGTCTCTCTCTGGTCTCTCTCTCTCTGGTCTCTCTCTGGTCTCTCTCTGGTCTCTCTCTCTCTGTCTCTCTGGTCTCTCTGGTCTCTCTGGTCTCTCTGGTCTCTCTCTCTCTCTGTCTCTCTCTCTCTCTCTCTCTCTCTCTCTCTCTCTTGTTCTCTCTCTCTCTCTCTGGTCTCTCTCTCTCTCTGGTCTCTCTCTCTCTCTCTCTCTCTCTCTCTCTCTCTCTCTCTCTCTCTCTCACTCCCTCACTCTCTCTCTCTCTCTCTCTCTCTCTCTCTCTCTCTCTCTCTCTCTCTCTCTCTCTCTTGTTCTCTCTCTCTCTCTCTTGTTCTCTCTCTCTCTCTTGTTCTCTCTCTTGTTCTCTCTCTTGTTCTCTCTCTCTCGCTCACTCACTCTCTCTCTCTCTCTCTCTCTCTCTCTCTCTCTCTCTCTCTCTCGCTCACTCCCTCACTCTTGTTTTCTCTCTCTCTCTTGTTCTCTCTCTCTCTCTCTCTCTCTCTCTCTCTCGCTCACTCCCTCACTCTCTCTCTCTCTCTCTGGTCTCTCTCTCTCTCTCTTGTTCTCTCTCTCTCTCTCTCTCGCTCACTCACTCACTCACTCCCTCACTCTCACTCTCTCTCTCTCTCTCTCTCTCTCTCTGTCTCTCTCTCTCTTCTCTGAAACAGCACAGACACAGAGGACTTTGGGCTGTCGTCTCTTGATCAATTGCGGTCATTAGCCATGAGCTCCAGCAGACACACACCGCAAGAACGAACGCTCACACACAATATATTTTCACAGGAAACATATACATTCATTTATTTTCGACTTTCAAGTTTTATACAGTATACATCTATCACTGTAGAGTAAATCTGCTGACACTGAGATACAAACCAACACCTTCTGATTACAAGTCCAACTCTCTATCCACCAGACCACAACTGACCCACATTTCACTTCATTGTGCCCCATTTTCTTCCTTCTTCAATAATGAGGACACTGTGTGTCTGTGTGTGTGTGTGTGTGTGTGTGTGTGTGTGTGTGTGTGCGCGTGCGTGCGTGATCTAGAGAGATGTTGTCATTGACTCATAAATACAGATTATTGTCCCGTTCTTCTCATTTTATTTGATCGTATATGTGTCACACAACAATCATGTGTTTGGATTTTTGTCCACAATTTTTATAGAAACAGTTAAGACAAAGAAATCAAATATTCATGTGTTTATAAATCTGTACGGACATTTCTGAAGTAGAACACAAAAGAAGAGATTTGAAGAAACATGGTCTTGAATGGTCTGTGTGTTCGCTCTTGACTGTTCTATAAAACAAACATTACACACTATATATAATAAAAGTGAACTGAATTAAATCCTTTAATGAAAGTTAATAGGGTTCAGTTATTTTTGATTATCAACATTCTTACAAATATCTTCTTTTATGTTCTGAACAGACGACTTAAACAGGTTCGACATGATGTGAGGAAGAAGAAATGATGCCAGAATTATAATTTGTGGCTAAACTCTCTTTTTAACGTCATGGATATGCCTAGAATTAAACTATTCTTCAACTAACATGACTCTGATGTCTACAGTTTGGCTTTGATTCATGTCAAAAGAACAACAACACATCCTAAACACTACAAATATCTCACAACACAGAGTTATGATGTCACATCAGATGGAATCTGTGCAACACAGACATCAGACGGGACACGACCCACATCCGTCTGAGCTCGATTCTCTGAGATGTGTTGCAGTCGTGGATCAGAGTCAATGCCATAACGGTACTGATATCCTTCCAGAACATTTCTACAGGCTTCGTGTATGTCTGTGGTCCATTTCTTGATGCCTTCTCGGTTCAGATACACAACAAAGAGAGAGATCATTCCTACGAATCCCAGCACAAGTCCCAGGAACACGTAAGACGTCTGAAGAGTCAAGTGTGTGATCTCCTCTGGAGGTGTAATGAAACACCCGAGAGCCTTCACGCTCAGAGCCGGGATGGAGATGTGACCCAACGCTGCAGGGAACGCACAGAACATCTTCTCCACGTCAACCACCCGGACCCTGGAAGAGTTCAACCAGTTCACAAACTCTTGTGTTTCACACGTGCACTCGTACGGGTTCTGACTCAACATCAGCCGCACATGAGCCAGACGTTCCAGCTCGCGCAGACCTTCACCGATTAAACTTCTGATAGCGTTTCGACTGAGGTCCAGCTCCAGAAGATGCTCCACGCCGGAGAACGTGCGGTTGTACACGGACACCAGAGCGTTGTCACTCAGATGAAGATGCTTCAGGCTGGGCAGGGGTGAAAACATTCCTGGAGGAAGAAGGACGAGATGATTGTGAGAGAGATCCAGACGCTGAAGGTGTGTGAGCTGACCCAGCGCAGCGCTGTTATGAGATCTGTCAGAGATGTGTAGTTGTGAAGAGAAGATCTGAGACTGAGCTCCTCAAGAGGACTTCCAGGAACCACAAACGCTTCCGGATGAATGACAACCAGACGATTGTTATTGAGGATGAGAGAACGCATCGTGTGAAGAGACGAGAACGCGTGTGAGCTCACCTCCAGAACCCTGAAGAAACACAACACAGAAATAAATACACAAGTGTGTGTCAGGTGT
>JAWHQN010000154.1:954448-974448 GCA_033220385.1 Triplophysa yarkandensis | reverse complement strand
GTGTGTGTGTGAGAGTGTGTGTGTGTGTGAGAGTGTGTGTGTGAGTGTGTGTGTGTGTGTGTGTGCGTGTCTGTGTGTGCGTGTCTGTGTGTGTGAGAGTGTGTGTGTGAGTGTGTGTGTGTGTGTGTGTGTGTGTGCGTGCGTATGTCAGTGAGTGTGTGCGTTAGTGTCAGTGTGTGTGTGCGTGCGTGTGTGTGTGTGTGTGTGTCAGTGAGTGTGTGTGCGTGCGAGTGTCAGTGTGTGTCTGTCTGTGTGTGTCAGTAAGTGTGTGTCAGTGTGTGTGTGTGTTTGCATGCACCTGTGTGCGTGCGTTGGTGTGTGTGAGAGAGTGTGTGTGTGTGAGCGTGTATCTGTCAGTGTGTGTGTGTGTGTGTGTGTGTTTCTGTGTGTGTGTTTTACTCACTTTGTTGGTTTACCAAACGCCACTGTAGAGTAGATGAATCAGAAGTGATGAAACACATTTAATGTGAACAGAAATAAAGAATAAAGAATCTCTTACTGATACAAAATATGGCCCTGCGAAATCTCTGATGACCCCTGAAGATGTGCAGATACCCATGTGTCCAATAAAGGGTACGAACCACCTGTACACACACAACACAATCACTTCTATACTCACTTCTATAATCAATTCTAAAATAATCACTTCTATAATCACTTCTATAATCACTTCTATACTCACTTCTATACTCACGTCTATAATCACTTGTATAATCATCACTTCTATACTCACTTCTATAATCACTTCTTAAATAATCACTTCTATAATCAGCTCTATACTCATAACTTCTATACTCACAGCTATAATCACGTCTATACTCACGTCTATACTCACATCTATAATCTTCACTTCTATACTCACATGTTTAATTACTTCTATAATAACTTCTATAATCATCACTCACTTGTATACTCACTTCTATACTCACTTCTATAATCATCCCTTCTATAATCACTTCTATAATCACTTCTATAATAATCACATCTATACTCACTTCTATAATCACTTCTATACTCACCTCTATAATAACTTCTATACTCACTTCTATAATAATCACATCTATACTCACTTCTATAATCACTTCTATAATCACTTCTATACTCACTTCTATAATCACTTCTATACTCACTTCTATAATAATCACATCTATACTCACTTCTATAATCACTTCTATAATCACTTCTATACTCACTTCTATAATAATAACATCTATTCTCACTTCTATAATCACTTCTATACTCACCTCTATAATAACTTCCATACTCACTTCTATAATAATCACATCTATACTCACTTCTATAATCACTTCTATACTCACTTCTATAATAATCACATCTATTCTCACTTCTATACTCGCATCTATAATCACTTCTATACTCACCTCTATAATAACTTCTATACTCACTTCTATAATAATCACATCTATACTCAGTTCTATAATCATCACTTCTATAATCACTTCAATAATGACTTCTATACTCACTTCTATAATCATCACTTCTATACTCACTTCTATAGTCACTTCTATACTCATCTCTATAATAACTTCTATACTCACTTCTATACTCACTTCTATACTCACTTCTATAATAATCACATCTATTCTCACTTCTGTACTCGCATCTATAATCACTTCTATAATCACTTCTATAACAATCGCACCTATACTCACTTCTATAATCACTTCTATAATCACTTCTATAATAATCACATCTATACTCACTTCTATAATCACTTCTATACTCACTTCTATAATAATCACATCTATTCTCACTTCTATACTCACATCTATAATCACTTCTATACTCACATCTATACTCACTTCTATAATCACTTCTATACTCACTTCTATAATAATCACATCTATTCTCACTTCTATACTCGCATCTATAATCACTTCTATAATCACTTCTATACTCACTTCTATAATAATCGCACCTATACTCACTTCTATAATCACTTCTATAATCACTTCTATACTTACTTCTATAATAATCACATCTATACTCACTTCTATAATCACTTCTAAACTCACCTCTATAATAATTACATCTACACTCACTTCTATACTCGCGTCTATAATCACGTCTATACTCGCATCTATAATCACTTCTATAATCATCACTTCTATACTCACATCTATAATCACTTCTATAATCACTTCAATACTCACTTCTATAATCACATCTATAATCACTTCTATATTCATCACTTCTATACTCACATCTATAATCACATCTATAATCACTTCTATACTCACATCTATAATCACTTCTATACTCGCGTCTATACTCACGTCTATACTGACGTCTATACTCGCATCTATAATAACTTCTATAATCCTCACTTCTATACTCTCATCTATAATCACTTCTATACTCCCATCTATACTCCCATCTATAATCATTTCTTTACTCACATCTATAATCACTTCTATACTCACATCTATAATCACATCTATTATCACTTCTATACTCACTTCTTTACTCACATCTATAATCACTTCTATACTCACAGCTATAATCACTTCTATACTCACTTCTTTACTCACATCTATAATCACTTCTATACTCACAGCTATAATCACTTCTTTACTCACATCTATAATCACTTCTATACTCACATCTATACTCACGTCTATACTCACGTCTATACTCACATCAATGATCACCTCTATACTCGCTTCTATACTCTCATCTATGCTCACGTCTATGCTCTCTTCTATACTCACGTCTATAATCACCTCTATACTCTCATCTATACTCTCATCTATACTCACGTCTATGCTCTCTTCTATACTCACGTCTATAATCACGTCTATACTCACATCAATGATCACCTCTAAACTCGCTTCTATACTCACTTCTATACTCACGTCTATACTCACATCAATGATCACCTCTGTACTCGCTTCTATACTCTCATCTATACTCTCATCTATACTAACTTCTATACTCACATCAATGATCACCTCTATACTCGCTTCTATACTCGCTTCTATACTCTCATCTATGCTCTCTTCTATACTAACAGCTATAATCACTTCTTTACTCACATCTATAATCACTTCTATACTCACGTCTATACTCACATCAATGATCACCTCTATACTCGCTTCTATACTCTCATCTATACTCGCTCCTATACTCTCATCTATACTCACGTCTATGCTCACTTCTATACTCACATCAATGATCACCTCTGTACTCGCTTCTATACTCTCATCTATACTCTCATCTATGCTCTCTTCTATACTCACAGCTATAATCACTTCTTTACTCACATCTATAATCACTTCTATACTCACGTCTATACTCACATCAATGATCACCTCTATACTCGCTTCTATACTCTCATCTATACTCGCTTCTATACTCTCATCTATACTCACTTCTATACTCACATCTATAATCACTTCTATACTCACGTCTATACTCACGTCAATGATCACCTCTATACTCGCTTCTATACTCTCATCTATAATCACTTCTATACTCTCATCTATAATCACCTCTATACTTGCTTCTGTACTCTCATCTATACTCGCTTCTATACTCTCATCTATGCGCTCTTCTATACTCACAGCTATAATCACTTCTTTACTCACATCTATAATCACTTCTATACTCGCGTCTATACTCACATCAATGATCACCTCTGTACTCGCTTCTATACTCTCATCTATACTCACGTCTATGCTCACTTCTATACTCTCATCTATAATCACTTCTATACTCACTTCTATACTCTCATCTATAATCACTTCTATACTCACATCTATAATCACATCTATACTCACTTCTATACTCACTTCTATACTCTCATCTATACGCACTTCTATACTCACTTCTATACTCTCATCTATACTCACTTCTATACTCTCATCTATACACACTTCTATACTCACATCTATACTCTCATCTATACACACTTCTATACTCACTTCTATACTCTCATCTATACTCACTTCTATACTCACTTCTATACTGTATGTATGTAAGTATGAAAGGTTTATAAACAGTGATGAAGCTGATGGAATGTTTATTGTGGTTTATTACACTTTAGCTGACGTCATCACCCGTATATTACTCACGTGAGCACCGGGATCGGTGTCCACACGACACAGTATGGATATCGGCTCAGATCTCCGTCAATTTTCTCAAAACCTCCCTGAAAATGTTTCATCGTGTCGATCTCACTGACATCCGCCATCACGCGCCGCCCACTGCACGTCACACTCCATGACGTCACACTCCATAAACATGCTCACTGTGACGGAAACTACCACAACTATAACCACTTCTATACTCTTTATTCTATACTCTTTATTCTATACTCTTTATTCTATACTCTTTATTCTATACTCTTTATTCTATACTCTTTATTCTATACTCTTTATTCTATACTCTATATTCTACACTCTATATTCTATACTCTTTATTCTACACTATATGTGCTCAACTCTTTATTCTATACTCTTTATTCTACACTATATGTGCTCAACTCTATATTCTATACTCTTTATTCTACACTATATGTGCTCAACTCTATATTCTATACTCTTTATTCTACACTATATGTGCTCAACTCTATATTCTATACTCTTTATTCTACACTATATGTGCTCAACTCTATATTCTATACTCTTTATTCTACACTATATGTGCTCAACTCTATATTCTATACTCTTTATTCTACACTATATGTGCTCAACTCTATATTCTATACTCTTTATTCTACACTATATGTGCTCAACTCTTTATTCTATACTCTTTATTCTACACTATATGTGCTCAACTCTTTATTCTATACTCTTTATTCTACACTATATGTGCTCAACTCTTTATTCTATACTCTTTATTCTACACTATATGTGCTCAACTCTTTATTCTATACTCTTTATTCTACACTATATGTGCTCAACTCTATATTCTATACTCTTTATTCTACACTATATGTGCTCAACTCTTTATTCTATACTCTTTATTCTACACTATATGTGCTCAACTCTATATTCTATACTCTGTCTTCTACACTATATGTGCTCAACTCTATATTCTATACTCTTTATTCTACACTATATGTGCTCAACTCTTTATTCTATACTCTTTATTCTACACTATATGTGCTCAACTCTATATTCTATACTCTGTCTTCTACACTATATGTGCTCAACTCTATATTCTATACTCTTTATTCTACACTATATGTGCTCAACTCTTTATTCTATACTCTGTCTTCTACACTATATGTGCTCAACTCTTTATTCTATACTCTTTATTCTACACTATATGTGCTCAACTCTTTATTCTATACTCTGTCTTCTACACTATATGTGCTCAACTCTTTATTCTATACTCTTTATTCTACACTATATGTGCTCAACTCTTTATTCTATACTCTTTATTCTACACTATATGTGCTCAACTCTATATTCTATACTCTGTCTTCTACACTATATGTGCTCAACTCTATATTCTATACTCTTTATTCTACACTATATGTGCTCAACTCTATATTCTATACTCTTTATTCTACACTATATGTGCTCAACTCTATATTCTATACTCTTTATTCTACACTATATGTGCTCAACTCTTTATTCTATACTCTTTATTCTACACTATATGTGCTCAACTCTTTATTCTATACTCTTTATTCTACACTATATGTGCTCAACTCTTTATTCTATACTCTTTATTCTACACTATATGTGCTCAACTCTTTATTCTATACTCTTTATTCTACACTATATGTGCTCAACTCTTTATTCTATACTCTTTATTCTACACTATATGTGCTCAACTCTATATTCTATACTCTTTATTCTACACTATATGTGCTCAACTCTTTATTCTATACTCTTTATTCTACACTATATGTGCTCAACTCTATATTCTATACTCTGTCTTCTACACTATATGTGCTCAACTCTATATTCTATACTCTTTATTCTACACTATATGTGCTCAACTCTTTATTCTATACTCTTTATTCTACACTATATGTGCTCAACTCTATATTCTATACTCTGTCTTCTACACTATATGTGCTCAACTCTATATTCTATACTCTTTATTCTACACTATATGTGCTCAACTCTTTATTCTATACTCTGTCTTCTACACTATATGTGCTCAACTCTTTATTCTATACTCTTTATTCTACACTATATGTGCTCAACTCTTTATTCTATACTCTGTCTTCTACACTATATGTGCTCAACTCTTTATTCTATACTCTTTATTCTACACTATATGTGCTCAACTCTTTATTCTATACTCTTTATTCTACACTATATGTGCTCAACTCTATATTCTATACTCTGTCTTCTACACTATATGTGCTCAACTCTATATTCTATACTCTTTATTCTACACTATATGTGCTCAACTCTTTATTCTATACTCTTTATTCTACACTATATGTGCTCAACTCTTTATTCTATACTCTATATTCTACACTCTATATTCTATACTCTTTATTCTACACTATATGTGCTCAACTCTATATTCTATACTCTTTATTCTACACTATATGTGCTCAACTCTTTATTCTATACTCTTTATTCTACACTATATGTGCTCAACTCTTTATTCTATACTCTTTATTCTACACTATATGTGCTCAACTCTTTATTCTATACTCTTTATTCTATACTATATGTGCTCAACTCTATATTCTATACTCTTTATTCTACACTATATGTGCTCAACTCTATATTCTATACTCTTTATTCTATACTCTTTATTCTACACTATATGTGCTCAACTCTATATTCTATACTCTTTATTCTACACTATATGTGCTCAACTCTTTATTCTATACTCTTTATTCTACACTATATGTGCTCAACTCTTTATTCTATACTCTATATTCTACACTCTATATTCTATACTCTTTATTCTACACTATATGTGCTCAACTCTATATTCTATACTCTTTATTCTACACTATATGTGCTCAACTCTTTATTCTATACTCTTTATTCTACACTATATGTGCTCAACTCTTTATTCTATACTCTTTATTCTACACTATATGTGCTCAACTCTATATTCTATACTCTTTATTCTACACTATATGTGCTCAACTCTTTATTCTATACTCTTTATTCTACACTATATGTGCTCAACTCTTTATTCTATACTCTATATTCTACACTCTATATTCTATACTCTTTATTCTACACTATATGTGCTCAACTCTATATTCTATACTCTTTATTCTACACTATATGTGCTCAACTCTTTATTCTATACTCTTTATTCTACACTATATGTGCTCAACTCTTTATTCTATACTCTTTATTCTACACTATATGTGCTCAACTCTTTATTCTATACTCTTTATTCTACACTATATGTGCTCAACTCTTTATTCTATACTCTTTATTCTATACTCTTTATTCTATACTCTTTATTCTATACTCTTTATTCTATACTCTTTATTCTATACTCTATATTCTACACTCTATATTCTATACTCTTTATTCTACACTATATGTGCTCAACTCTTTATTCTATACTCTTTATTCTACACTATATGTGCTCAACTCTTTATTCTATACTCTTTATTCTACACTATATGTGCTCAACTCTTTATTCTATACTCTTTATTCTACACTATATGTGCTCAACTCTTTATTCTATACTCTTTATTCTACACTATATGTGCTCAACTCTATATTCTATACTCTTTATTCTACACTATATGTGCTCAACTCTATATTCTATACTCTTTATTCTATACTCTTTATTCTACACTATATGTGCTCAACTCTATATTCTATACTCTTTATTCTACACTATATGTGCTCAACTCTATATTCTATACTCTTTATTCTACACTATATGTGCTCAACTCTATATTCTATACTCTTTATTCTACACTATATGTGCTCAACTCTATATTCTATACTCTTTATTCTACACTATATGTGCTCAACTCTATATTCTATACTCTTTATTCTATACTCTTTATTCTACACTATATGTGCTCAACTCTATATTCTATACTCTTTATTCTACACTATATGTGCTCAACTCTATATTCTATACTCTTTATTCTACACTATATGTGCTCAACTCTATATTCTATACTCTTTATTCTATACTCTTTATTCTATACTCTTTATTCTACACTCTATATTCTACACTCTATATTCTATACTCTTTATTCTACACTATATGTGCTCAACTCTATATTCTATACTCTTTATTCTACACTATATGTGCTCAACTCTATATTCTATACTCTTTATTCTACACTATATGTGCTCAACTCTATATTCTATACTCTTTATTCTACACTATATGTGCTCAACTCTATATTCTATACTCTTTATTCTACACTATATGTGCTCAACTCTATATTCTATACTCTTTATTCTACACTATATGTGCTCAACTCTATATTCTATACTCTTTATTCTACACTATATGTGCTCAACTCTATATTCTATACTCTTTATTCTACACTATATGTGCTCAACTCTATATTCTATACTCTTTATTCTACACTATATGTGCTCAACTCTATATTCTATACTCTTTATTCTACACTATATGTGCTCAACTCTATATTCTATACTCTTTATTCTACACTATATGTGCTCAACTCTTTATTCTATACTCTTTATTCTACACTATATGTGCTCAACTCTATATTCTATACTCTTTATTCTACACTATATGTGCTCAACTCTTTATTCTATACTCTTTATTCTATACTCTTTATTCTATACTCTTTATTCTACACTCTATATTCTATACTCTTTATTCTATACTCTTTATTCTATACTCTTTATTCTACACTCTATATTCTATACTCTTTATTCTACACTATATGTGCTCAACTCTTTATTCTATACTCTTTATTCTATACTCTTTATTCTATACTCTTTATTCTACACTCTATATTCTATACTCTTTATTCTATACTCTTTATTCTACACTATATGTGCTCAACTCTATATTCTATACTCTTTATTCTACACTATATGTGCTCAACTCTATATTCTATACTCTTTATTCTACACTATATGTGCTCAACTCTATATTCTATACTCTTTATTCTATACTCTTTATTCTATACTCTTTATTCTACACTCTATATTCTATACTCTTTATTCTACACTATATGTGCTCAACTCTATATTCTATACTCTTTATTCTACACTATATGTGCTCAACTCTTTATTCTATACCCTTTATTCTACATTATATGTGCTCAACTCTATATTCTATACTCTTTATTCTATACTCTTTATTCTATACTCTTTATTCTACACTCTTTATTCTATACTCTTTATTCTATACTCTATATTCTACACTCTATATTCTATACTCTTTATTCTACACTATATGTGCTCAACTCTATATTCTATACTCTTTATTCTACACTATATGTGCTCAACTCTTTATTCTATACCCTTTATTCTACACTATATGTGCTCAACTCTTTATTCTATACTCTTTATTCTATACTCTTTATTCTATACTCTTTATTCTATACTCTTTATTCTACACTCTATATTCTATACTCTTTATTCTACACTATATGTGCTCAACTCTATATTCTATACTCTTTATTCTACACTATATGTGCTCAACTCTTTATTCTATACCCTTTATTCTACATTATATGTGCTCAACTCTATATTCTATACTCTTTATTCTATACTCTTTATTCTATACTCTTTATTCTACACTCTTTATTCTATACTCTTTATTCTATACTCTATATTCTATACTCTCTATTCTATACTCTTTATTCTACACTCTTTATTCTATACTCTTTATTCTATACTCTATATTCTATACTCTTTATTCTATACTCTTTATTCTATACTCTTTATTCTATACTCTTTATTCTATACTCTATATTCTTTACTCTCTATTCTATACTCTCTATTCTATACTCTTTATTCTATACTCTTTATTCTATACTCTTTATTCTATACTCTTTATTCTACACTATATGTGCTCAACTCTTTATTCTATACTCTTTATTCTACACTATATGTGCTCAACTCTTTATTCTATACTCTTTATTCTACACTATATGTGCTCAACTCTATATTCTATACTCTTTATTCTACACTATATGTGCTCTACTCTATATTCTATACTCTGTCTTCTACACTATATGTGCTCAACTCTTTATTCTATACTCTTTATTCTACACTATATGTGCTCAACTCTATATTCTATACTCTTTATTCTACACTATATGTGCTAAACTCTTTATTCTATACTCTTTATTCTACACTATATGTGCTCAACTCTATATTCTATACTCTTTATTCTACACTATATGTGCTCAACTCTATATTCTATACTCTTTATTCTACACTATATGTGCTCAACTCTATATTCTATACTCTTTATTCTACACTATATGTGCTCAACTCTATATTCTATACTCTTTATTCTACACTATATGTGCTCAACTCTATATTCTATACTCTTTATTCTATACTCTTTATTCTACACTATATGTGCTCAACTCTATATTCTATACTCTTTATTCTACACTATATGTGCTCAACTCTATATTCTATACTCTTTATTCTACACTATATGTGCTCAACTCTATATTCTATACTCTTTATTCTACACTATATGTGCTCAACTCTTTATTCTATACTCTTTATTCTACACTATATGTGCTCAACTCTATATTCTATACTCTTTATTCTACACTATATGTGCTCAACTCTATATTCTATACTCTTTATTCTACACTATATGTGCTCAACTCTATATTCTATACTCTTTATTCTACACTATATGTGCTCAACTCTATATTCTATACTCTTTATTCTACACTATATGTGCTCAACTCTTTATTCTATACTCTTTATTCTACACTATATGTGCTCAACTCTATATTCTATACTCTTTATTCTACACTATATGTGCTCAACTCTATATTCTATACTCTTTATTCTACACTATATGTGCTCAACTCTTTATTCTATACTCTTTATTCTACACTATATGTGCTCAACTCTTTATTCTATACTCTTTATTCTACACTATATGTGCTCAACTCTTTATTCTATACTCTTTATTCTACACTATATGTGCTCAACTCTTTATTCTATACCCTTTATTCTACATTATATGTGCTCAACTCTATATTCTATACTCTTTATTCTACACTATATGTACTCAACTCTTTATTCTATACTCTTTATTCTACACTATATGTGCTCAACTCTATATTCTATACTCTTTATTCTACACTATATGTGCTCAACTCTTTATTCTATACTCTTTATTCTACACCATATGCGCTCAACTCTTTATTCTATACTCTTTATTCTACACTATATGTGCTCAACTCTTTATTCTATACTCTTTATTCTACATTATATGTGCTCAACTCTATATTCTATACTCTTTATTCTACACTATATGTGCTCAACTCTTTATTCTATACCCTTTATTCTACATTATATGTGCTCAACTCTATATTCTATACTCTTTATTCTACACTATATGTGCTCAACTCTATATTCTATACTCTTTATTCTACACTATATGTGCTCAACTCTATATTCTATACTCTTTATTCTACACTATATGTGCTCAACTCTTTATTCTATACTCTTTATTCTACACTATATGTGCTCAACTCTATATTCTATACTCTTTATTCTACACTATATGCGCTCAACTCTTTATTCTATACTCTTTATTCTATACTATATGTGCTCAACTCTTTATTCTATACTCTTTATTCTACACTATATGTGCTCAACTCTATATTCTATACTCTTTATTCTACAATATATGTGCTCAACTCTATATTCTATACTCTGTCTTCTACACTATATGTGCTCAACTCTTTATTCTATACTCTTTATTCTACACTATATGTGCTCAACTCTATATTCTATACTCTTTATTCTACACTATATGTGCTCAACTCTTTATTCTATACTCTTTATTCTACACTATATGTGCTCAACTCTATATTCTATACTCTTTATTCTACACTATATGTGCTCAACTCTATATTCTATACTCTTTATTCTACACTATATGTGCTCAACTCTTTATTCTATACTCTTTATTCTACACTATATGTGCTCAACTCTTTATTCTATACTCTTTATTCTACACTATATGTGCTCAACTCTTTATTCTATACTCTTTATTCTACACTATATGTGCTCAACTCTTTATTCTATACCCTTTATTCTACATTATATGTGCTCAACTCTATATTCTATACTCTTTATTCTACACTATATGTACTCAACTCTTTATTCTATACTCTTTATTCTACACTATATGTGCTCAACTCTATATTCTATACTCTTTATTCTAAACTATATGTGCTCAACTCTTTATTCTATACTCTTTATTCTACACTATATGTGCTCAACTCTTTATTCTATACTCTTTATTCTACACTATATGTGCTCAACTCTTTATTCTATACTCTTTATTCTACACTATATGTGCTCAACTCTATATTCTATACTCTGTCTTCTACACTATATGTGCTCAACTCTATATTCTATACTCTTTATTCTACACTATATGTGCTCAACTCTTTATTCTATACTCTTTATTCTACACTATATGTGCTCAACTCTTTATTCTATACTCTTTATTCTACACTATATGTGCTCAACTCTATATTCTATACTCTTTATTCTACACTATATGTGCTCAACTCTATATTCTATACTCTTTATTCTACACTATATGTGCTCAACTCTTTATTCTATACTCTTTATTCTACACTATATGTGCTCAACTCTATATTCTATACTCTTTATTCTACACTATATGTGCTCAACTCTTTATTCTATACTCTTTATTCTACACTATATGTGCTCAACTCTTTATTCTATACTCTTTATTCTACACTATATGTGCTCAACTCTTTATTCTATACTCTTTATTCTACACTATATGTGCTCAACTCTTTATTCTATACCCTTTATTCTACATTATATGTGCTCAACTCTATATTCTATACTCTTTATTCTACACTATATGTGCTCAACTCTTTATTCTATACTCTTTATTCTACACTATATGTGCTCAACTCTATATTCTATACTCTTTATTCTACACTATATGTGCTCAACTCTTTATTCTATACTCTTTATTCTACACCATATGCGCTCAACTCTTTATTCTATACTCTTTATTCTACACTATATGTGCTCAACTCTATATTCTATACTCTTTATTCTACACTATATGTGCTCAACTCTATATTCTATACTCTTTATTCTACACTATATGTGCTCAACTCTTTATTCTATACTCTTTATTCTACACTATATGTGCTCAACTCTTTATTCTATACTCTTTATTCTACACTATATGTGCTCAACTCTATATTCTATACTCTTTATTCTACACTATATGTGCTCAACTCTATATTCTATACTCTGTCTTCTACACTATATGTGCTCAACTCTATATTCTATACTCTTTATTCTACACTATATGTGCTCAACTCTTTATTCTATACTCTTTATTCTACACTATATGTGCTCAACTCTGTATTCTATACTCTGTCTTCTACACTATATGTGCTCAACTCTTTATTCTATACTCTTTATTCTAAACTATATGTGCTCAACTCTATATTCTATACTCTGTCTTCTACACTATATGTGCTCAACTCTATATTCTATACTCTTTATTCTACACTATATGTGCTCAACTCTTTATTCTATACTCTTTATTCTACACTATATGTGCTCAACTCTTTATTCTATACTCTTTATTCTACACTATATGTGCTCAACTCTATATTCTATACTCTATCTTCTACACTATATACTTTAAACTCTTTATTCTATACTCTTTATTCTATGTTCTATACTCTTTATTCTGTTTTCTATACTCTTTATTCTATACTCTTTATTCTATACTCTTTATTCTATACTATATGTGCTCAACTCTATATTCTATACTCTTTATTCTATACTCTTTATTCTATACTCTTTATTCTATACTATATGTGCTCAACTCTATATTATATACTCTTTATTCTATACTCTTTATTCTATTTTCTATACTCTTTATTCTATACTCTTTATTCTGTTTTCTATACTCTTTATTCTATACTCTTTATTCTGTTTTCTATACTCTTTATTCTATACTCTTTATTCTACACTATATGTGCTCAACTCTATATTCTATACTCTATCTTCTACACTATATACTTTAAACTCTTTATTCTATATTCTTATTCTATGTTCTATACTCTTTATTCTATACTCTTTATTCTATACTCTTTATTCTATACTATATGTGCTCAACTCTATATTCTATACTCTTTATTCTACACTAAATGTGCTCAACTCTATATTCTATACTCTTTATTCTACACTATATGTGCTCAACTCTATATTCTATACTCTTTATTTACTCTTTTTTTACTCTCTATACTCTATACTTTAAACTCTTTATTCTTTATTCTTATTCTATGTTCTATACTCTTTATTCTATATTCTTATTCTATGTTCTATACTCTTTATTCTATTCTCTTTATTCTGTTTTCTATAATCTTTATTCTATACTCTTTATTCTATATTATATACTCTTTATTCTATATTCTATACTCTTTATTCTATACTCTTTATTCTGTTTTCTATACTTTTTATTCTATACTCTTTATTCTGTTTTCTATACTCTTTATTCTATACTCTTTATTCTATGTTCTATACTCTTTATTCTTTATTCTGTTTTCTATACTCTTTATTCTATACTCTTTATTCTGTTTTCTATACTCTTTATTCTATACTCTTTATTCTATACTCTATACTTTAAACTGTTTATTCTATATTCTTTTTCTATGTTCTATACTCTTTATTCTATACTCTTTATTCTGTTTTCTACACTCTTTATTCTATACTCTTTATTCTATAATCTTTATTCTATACTGTTTATTCTATACTGTTTATTCTGTTTTCTATACTCTTTATTCTATGTTCTATACTCTTTATTCTATACTGTTTATTCTATTTTCTATACTCTTTATTCTATACTCTTTATTCTATGTTCTATACTCTTTATTCTATGTTCTATACTCTTTATTCTATACTCTTTTTTCTATGTTCTATACTCTTTATTCTATACTCTTTATTCTATTTTCTATACTCTTTATTCTATACTCTTTATTCTATGTTCTTTATTCTATGTTCTATACTCTTTATTCTATACTCTTTATTCTATTTTCTTTATTCTATACTCTTTATTCTATGTTCTATACTCTTTATTCTATACTCTTTATTCTATACTCTTTATTCTATTTTCTATACTCTTTATTCTATACTCTTTATTCTATGTTCTATACTCTTTATTCTATACTCAATACTTTAAACTCTTTATTCTATATTCTTATTCTATGTTCTATACTCTTTATTCTATACTCTTTATTCTGTTTTCTATACTCTTTATTCTATACTCTTTATTCTGTTTTCTATACTCTTTATTCTATACTCTTTATTCTATGTTCTATACTCTTTATTCTATACTCTTTATTCTATGTTCTATACTCTTTATTCTATACTCTTTATTCTATTTTCTATACTCTTTATTCTATACTCTTTATTCTATACTTTTTATTCTATACTCTTTATTCTATGTTCTATACTCTTTATTCTATACTCTTTATTCTATACTCTTTATTCTATACTCTTTATTCTATTTTCTATACTCTTTATTCTATACTCTTTATTCTATGTTCTATACTCTTTATTCTATGTTCTATACTCTTTATTCTATACTCTTTTTTCTATGTTCTATACTCTTTATTCTATACTCTTTATTCTATTTTGTATACTCTTTATTCTATACTCTTTATTCTATGTTCTTTATTCTATGTTCTATACTCTTTATTCTATACTCTTTATTCTATTTTCTTTATTCTATACTCTTTATTCTATGTTCTATACTCTTTATTCTATACTCTTTATTCTATACTCTTTATTCTATTTTCTATACTCTTTATTCTATACTCTTTATTCTATGTTCTATACTCTTTATTCTATACTCAATACTTTAAACTCTTTATTCTATATTCTTATTCTATGTTCTATACTCTTTATTCTATACTCTTTATTCTGTTTTCTATACTCTTTATTCTATACTCTTTATTCTGTTTTCTATACTCTTTATTCTATACTCTTTATTCTATGTTCTATACTCTTTATTCTATACTCTTTATTCTATGTTCTATACTCTTTATTCTATACTCTTTATTCTATTTTCTATACTCTTTATTCTATACTCTTTATTCTATACTTTTTATTCTATACTCTTTATTCTATGTTCTATACTCTTTATTCTATACTTTTTATTCTATTTTCTATACTCTTTATTCTATACTCTTTATTCTATGTTCTTTATTCTATGTTCTATACTCTTTATTCTATACTCTTTATTCTATACTCTTTATTCTATGTTCTTTATTCTATACTCTTTATTCTATACTCTTTATTCTATGTTCTATACTCTTTATTCTATACTCTTTATTCTATTTTATATACTCTTTATTCTATGTTCTATACTCTTTATTCTATACCCTATATTCTATACTCTATTTTCTACAATCGATGTTCTATACTCTAGAACAGTAGCATATTTATGTGATGTGTGTTTTATTAAACATATATCAGTCATGTAAGTACACTATATTCTGTATAAAGAATAGTACAGAACACAGCTGTATCTGACCTACATGTAAACCTCACCTTCATCATTATGGGATGTAGGTCAGGTGGTCTTTAGAGGACACGGGTAAGGCATATTATCTTCCCGCTGTTTTACGACAGATAATTTATTTTGTTTGCAGAAAAAAACAAACTATTCAGCAAAAGTAAGACTTTGACAAATGTTTCACATGGAACATGTGCGTAAGAACTTTATCTAAGTAGAGCAAAGAGAGAGAATCTGCGTAGGTTCACAACATCCAATCACAGACATCTTCCCTGTGTCACTAGTATAGAGAATGCAAAATAACTGAAATGTGCTCAATGATCAGATCTGAGATAGACTCTAGTGAGGGGTGTAATGACTTATAATATCTTCAATGAGTTCAATCATATCATAATCTAGATCACATTTCAACACAAACACTTTATACATGTATATTAAATGAATATATTGTCAAATATAAATAAATGTCAAATGTTGTGTTTGTAACTAATAAAAAATCTGACGGACATGATCATTTGTAAATAAATTGAGTTTATTTCAGACGGTGGGTAAAGTGACTGTTGAGCAAAGCTCTTTCAGCTACAATGTCATGAGATCAAATGTGGATCCGGTCTGAACACACAGCGTTGAGAAGCCAGACTTACACAGACATACTCAAAAATGATTAACCGTAAGAACAACACAATCTATTATAACAGTAAACTCTGAGTATCATTTATATTTTCAAACGTTGCATTAAACTTTCCTGAAATCTCCAAACCAAAAATAACAAACACACCCAAGATGTGAGACAGTTTCTGAACTTAAGTGAAATCAGACCAACACTCATTATTCAATGCAAAAATATCTCTATTTATATCCTTCTTTCTGTGCAGAATGATTTATTACACAAAGCCATATTTATCATGTCTTTAAATTTAACACAAAGCAAGTTTCAGCTGGATTCCATTCATCTGTAAGCATCTGTAACACAATGACCTTCATGTGTTCTCAGGTTTATCTACGAAGACAACAGAGCAGCGTTTGGCTTTCCTACAAATGAAGATAAAGGTAAAAAACGAAATGTCCTCCAAAACATTGGACAATGAACATCATTTACAACAGAACACGTTCAGCAAACAGTCCAAAAGAGTGACGCAATTATTATTTCAGAATAGACTGAAAAGAAAGTGCTTCAGTTCATCAAACGAACATTAACACAAATGACACTCATCATCACATTCATTCAACAACAAAGAAAAAGATAAGTGAAGATGAAACAGCGTCTGGCTGCAAGCCTGCGTTAGAGAGAACATCAAGCGCTTTGGAGACGAGAGTTAACCTGACCGTACGGCAACGCTTCTGCATCAACTGTAAGAGCTCTGACATCACGTCGGCTGAACAGGAGACTGAGACGTGCACCTCTCCGTGGGGGAGTGCGGACAGAAAGTTTTGTTTTGTGAAGGACTGAGAGAAGCTTCTCCTAACATCTGCTTTCCATGCGCTCATTCACTCGGCATCGTGTGCAAGAACTGAAACGAAAAAGAAGAAATCTAAGGTGCTTTTCCCCTCTTCTCAAGGCGGTACGGTTGCAGCTGGAGGTCTGTGATGGAAGGCTGAGTTCTAGCTGTAGCGACACTGAACCTGACCCTCGGGGCTGTCGTCCTCGTCTGACGCGTCTGTTCCTCTGCTGCTCAGACCCGAGATGCGGAAACCCATGTTCAACAGCATCACTTCCAGAGGATCTGCATTCATGCGTCTCTGGTTGGCCTGTGCCGCCCCATCCATGTCCTCGACCACACGACAGTTCTCATTTTCTGACTGACAGCCGACAACAGAACAACAAAAAATCTCTCATTTACTCTTTTAAATGAAACTCTGTAATGAGGACAAGCCTCGCTGGAAAACACTAAAAAAGAATCAAGTCCAGAACCACATATCACATTTACTCATTCATCAGGAAGTTTTTCATATATATAAAACAGAAAGTCGCTTTAGATGAAGCTGAAAGCAGTAAACCATGAATGGAGCTGTACCTCTGGTCTTGGGCTCCACAGTCGCACAACAGGATCGATTCCACTGCTGGCCAGGAAACAGTAACTGGGGTGCGGCTGAAGACAGTTCACTATAGACTCATCCCCCTGTAAGATCCGCACCAGATTTGTGGTTTCTTTCTCCCAGATGAAAAATGATCCATCATCAGATCCGCTCACGATATATTGTCCTTTACTTTACACAGAGACATACATCCATCAATCAAACCAGATGATACACCTAGTATTTCAACATATTATACAATCTGTTCTAGGTAATATAAAAGTTTATGTTTTCCACCCTGAATCATTTTATACAGTAAAATAACAACACACATGTGCTTCACACTGACCTCCCAAAGAAGTTGGCTTCTTTAATATCAGTGGTGGTGTTGCAGTGACCACAGTAGCGATGTTTATAGTCAAGGCTTCTCTCTCTCAGGATGATCTCATCTTCAGGAATGGACTCTTTCCGACTGAAGCCATCTCTCTTTCTCTCCTCAGCTGCAGGGAGATATTCACAAATTAAATCCAACAATTTTGAGATGTTTATCATATATTGTGGATTGTAAGGATATCGAAAGTTTGTCCAGCAGTTAAGAAGCAGTGATCTCAAAAGAACGTACCAGACTCTGTTTTAGAGAAGAGAGCAGATTTGATGTCTTTGTCCAGGGCGTCACAGGCGCTGCTGTGTGCTTGTTCTGGAAACTTTCCTTTAAAGTCATCGAGACATTCCAGAGCCTCGGCCACATATCTGAGCTCAAAGAGGCATCGAGCTAAACGGAAGTGAGCTTTCAGATGTCCAGGGTTCAGGGTCAGAGCTTTCAAACAGTCTCTCAGAGCATCATAATGATCTCCATTCCTACGACAAACACACAACCACAGAAAAACAGAATGTGAGGTGTGAAGAATAAAGTGAGAACAGAAACACATTTAGCATGAGGCGCTCTGTGCTGTTGTTGTAATGCCATTTTCCTACCATTTGCGTTTCATGTATGCTGCGGCACGGTTTCCGTACAGCATGGAGTTGTGACTGGCCTTGTGGATGCCTGCGCTGTACAGCTGGATGGCTTGTGTCCACTGCTGGCGGGCAAATGCGTCATTGGCCTGCTGTTTGATGCACTCCAGATGAGGCGGCAGATCGGTGCAGGTACTGCGGAACAGAACACAACAGTCAACACAAACTCACACATTATACAATCATGTGAGAAAAACATTACCTGGAGATTTGAGCCAATCGTAGACGGCTGACAGGAAGATGAATTCCATTGGACAGTCCGTTTG
>JAWHQN010000154.1:944448-946948 GCA_033220385.1 Triplophysa yarkandensis | reverse complement strand
ACACACACACACACACACACACACACACACAAACAAACACACACACATTGTGAACACACACACACACATACACACACACAAACACACTGCGAACACACACACACACACACACTGCGAACACACACTGTGAACACACAGTAATGAGTGCAGCGACCTTGGGATCACGAGTCCAACACTCGAACCCCAGGCCACAACTGCAGGAGATGAGGTTCGTGTTAAATACTTTCATTGAAAATGAGATAAACCGTTTATATCTGTCAGTTGATAGGGATCAGTTTTCCATCCGTCTTCTTTTTTTGCTGGCTGGACATCCACATGACCATAAATACAGACGGTGTGTTTAGTAGAATCACTGCCAAACTGAGCTGTCACGACTCTGGGCAGATCTATCGTGCTTCCATTGACCAGCTGCACAAGATACAAGAGAACATGTTCTTCATTCAGCATCCTGGCACTCTACAGAAGATTCATGTTTAAAGAAGAGAACATCTGACCGCCTGAACTCCAACATCCACCAGCTCAACACTTCCGCCGATGACACGGAGCTTCTCTGCCGTCAGATTCATCATTCGGTATAAATCAGATCTCTTTGATATATCACTTGAGTCACTTTCAACTGCCACCCATTTCCTCAAAGTCTGAAGATAGAAGCACGTCATCATGTGTCTGAATGTGCAAACCTTACACCGCTCAAATCTTGTTTTTGGATGTTTTGGATATATTTGTTAAAAACTTAAACGTTGTTTATTGAAATAAAACTTTGAGGTACTTGAAGTAAATAATAAATCAGTCAATAAAAGTAAAGAAACTCATGTTAGATGAGACCTCAAGAAGCATCCAAACTCTACATTTTATTCTAATTTTGTACATTTAAATTCAGTAACTCAAAACTGAATTCTGAAGAGTCAAAAACAACATTGATTTCCTTTACTGTTTTTCAGGAACAAACACAACACATGACACACAAAAACACATGAGAAAGGTTTCAATAACACATCAATCTGACAGATTTGAATCTACACATTACCTCCACAAACTCCTCTTCATGACTTTTGACATATTGTGTCAAATCATCAAATCTGAAAGAAGAGACTCCCGTCCACATCACAAGACACATGAAACTAAAGCTGAACATCTGTCGAGAACCACACACACACACACACACACACACACTCTTCAGTTTACAACAGAAGAAACATTTCAATGAAAAATATCTTTCCTTACAGTTGTAAGAAGTCGGTGGATCTGTCAATGGGTCTTCTGTGAAAGTGTCTCTGTGAGGTGATGTTAAATAGTTTCCATCATAAGAACTCCTGTTGGGAGAAGGTCACTGAGATCATCTTGACATGAACAAACTGCTTACAGCTGCCAGACGGAATCCTTTTCAATCCTTAAATCAAAGAGAAGAAAAAAACTTCACGCTGAGATCAGCTGAGGAACATTCACAAGATCAAACATCTTTAAAATCTCTGTTGACTTAAAGATTCAATCACTCAACAGCAGCCAATGAAGAACATTTCATCGTTTTTTGACAAAATCATCTTCAAAAGCAAACTGTTATAATTACATCAGATTTTAACACAAACACACAGACATGTGACAAGTCGTGATGTAGCTGTTCTGGAACAAAAGCATTGACACCTTTTAAAGTATTCTTTAATAAACTTTAAGTGTACTTCAGTGTTTCTATTCTACTGATCATTTTATTTCTGCAGTGTTCTTAAAACAGATATTAAGGCGATACCTATGAACACTGTGTGCAAGAAATATCAGCTTTAGTTCCCAGATGATGACTCATAAGAGAAAAACTGAATATCTGCTGAATGTCACAAACAAACAAACATAATCGAATCATATTCTTAATGAAATACTACAATATATATCATCAGAATCATGCAAAAGACAAGTGAATGATGGGTTCTGCAACACAAGATGTGTCATTACTGCACAACTGAATGAGGTGTGTTCTCAGGGTGAGAGAGTTGGTCTTGTGATCAGAAGGTTGTGGGTTTGAATCTCAGTGTCAGCAGATAATAACTGAAGTGTTCTTGAAGACATCTTACCTCTGTTTACTCTACAGTGAGAGATGTATACTGTATACTACTGTAAGATACTTTAGATTAAAGAGTCTGACAAATGAATAAATGTAAAATCCATAAAACACACACACAAATACACACACACACACACACACACACACACACACACACACACTCACTAAGTTTTTCTGAATTTGATACATGAGTATTTTTATCTTCCAGCAGATGGAGCTCTGATGCATATTTTGTCATAACACAAATAATGGTTAATATATATATGAATTAAAAAACATATATAATACACTTTTATAAATACAGTTTAAATTTAACATTTGTTTTTAATTCAAACCTGTACGTAGCGTAGGGTCCAGAAAAAATCTGCCCAAAATAAGGTTCCCAATGAATCTAGATTTAATATTTCAGGTCATAGCAAGGATGATGTTCACGGGCACACATTTACA
>JAWHQN010000154.1:924448-936948 GCA_033220385.1 Triplophysa yarkandensis | reverse complement strand
ACATAAGAGTACACTTCCTACCAGACCATATAAGTTTTCACTTCCTTTTTATCAAACGTTTTTTTCTGAAAACGAAACTCAAAGCCACTGGTAGAGAAAGTGAACCAATGAAAGATAAGAAGAACATAACATATAAACAAAGAGAACAGATGAGCGGTTAGATGAACCACTGAAAGTCCAACAGAGAGGAATCTAAACATGAGAGCAATTCCAGAGAGTATCAAGATCAGATACTATGCCAACACTTCAGATGAACCATATGTAGAGGTGAGCATTCATTCATTCATTCATTCATTTATTCAGAGAAGAACGGGTTCTATCTTTATACATGAATACAAATAAATGTGTTTTTTGTACAATGCCGTTTCTACAGAAACACACAGATGTTTTTATTGTGTTTATTGTGAAACATGTCTCGATAAAGTAATCTTTTTTTGTATATTATTTTTATTGAGGTTTTCAAACAACAGAAACAAAAAATAACAGACAAAAAAAACAGGAAAAAAAACCATCAACAAACAAATCTGTGCAATGTGTAGAATGAATCAAAGGTGCTATAAAAATGAGGACGTACATAAAGCCAACCTCTATCACAGAATGTAATCACAATAATTACAGAAAGTGAATGTTACAGAACAGAAAAACACAAATAAGTAGTTTGATCCTTCTGTTTTGACAAAAAAGTAAAGACTGGTTCCCACATCTTATCAAATTTTGCAGGGTTCCCGCATAAAGAGTATCTAATTCTTTCAAGATGTAATGTAGAAGTGAGTTCCGTTAGCCAGTCTGAAAAAAGGCGTCTGGTGTTTTTCTTCCACAAAAGCAAGATAACTTTTTTAGCAACAATCACACCGTATTGAATGGGTAACCGTACCTTTGGCCTAAGAGTCTGCAACGAGTCTGACCAACAAAGAATTGCTATGAGTGCGTCAGGAAGTAAAGCACTTGAATAAGTAATCTTGATTAAAAAATCAGTTAGTTTGATTTTTTTAAATGTAAATTTCTTTAAAATGTAAAACTTTAATATTTTAAATTAGAAAACAGTATGTTTTAATGACTTATATATATATATTGGAATAAATTGTTGAACCAAACCCAGCCAATATGAGTCTGGAAATTCCTTCAAGATGTGAAAACATAATTCTGTCATTTCTTTCATGGTGGATTTCTTATTATTTGGTGTTCAGATTGTGACTGTCCGACAGCAGAAGTGTTGTGTGAGTATCTGCAGTTCTCTGGACTCTCTAGAATCTGAAGATCTGCGACCAGTTTTAATAGACCACAGTCACATCTTTAAAGATCATCATCTGGAGAAAGTAAGTGATTTCATTCTGTGTTTGTGTGAGAGGCTTGGATGAAATGTCTGGAATAATTTCTCATCCTCACAGTTGGTCAGTCATATCCCAGCCCGGACTCAAGAATATCACTGGAGACTTGTGTACAGCACAACCCAACACGGCACCAGTCTCAGAACACTCTACAGAAACATGAGCGATATAGACAGACCTGTTCTCCTAGTCATCAAAGACATGGAAAACCAGGTAACGTCTGCAGAAAACAATGAAAAAGAATGTAGATATTGAATGTAGTCATATATTTGTGTGTTTAATGTCTTCAGGTGTTTGGAGCGTTCTCTTCTGATCCCTTTAAACCAAGCAGCTGTTGTTACGGGACAGGAGAGACCTTTCTCTACAGCTTCAGTCCTGACTTTCAGGTATGTTGTGTTAGAATGTTGTGTACAGAAGATACAGTGTGTATTTCATGACTGTAATGTCATCTGTGTTCATGCAGATCTTCCGCTGGACTGGAGAGAACTCCTACTTCATCAGAGGATTCATGGATTCTCTTCAGATGGGAGCTGGCGGGTACGCTTTCAAAGAAACTTCTTTAAAAAATATGATTTTCTCACCCTGATGTTGTTGTGACCTGTATGACTTTCATTCTTCAGTGAAGCACAACACCATATTGTCTGGACTTGTCTTTAAATTGTCTTTAAATTACCGCTTCATTGTCCCCTCGACTATTGCAAGTCGCTTTGGATAAAAGCGTCTGCTAAATGACTAAATGTAATGTAAATGTAAATCAAAGCAGATGAATCTATAAAATCTCCAACATAAACTTGTATTGTACAGAAAAGAACACTGTATTGAATGTCTAACACAGAAGAACATTTTTAAGAAAGTTTGCAATGAGAATTTTTCTTCTGGTTTGATGATGATGTTTGTGTTTTTAGAGGACACTTTGGCTTGTGGCTGGATGCTGATCTTCATCGTGGCTCCAGTTATTCCTGTAAAACGTTCTGCAATCGACCTCTCTCTTTCCATCATGATTTCATCATTCAGGATCTGGAGGTGTGGACCTTCATGTAAAAAGAAACTTCAAATCCAATGCTCAGAAATGATCTGGCCAGCTGGCTTTGAAACCGGTGAAACTTGTCTCCTAACGTTCAGTTTGAAACAGGAGCGGGAACAGAACAACAGGTCGAGACAGGATTACTGTTAGTTTCTATTTTCAGTAACCCAATAAATCCTGTTTAAGAGCATCGACTCAAATTCTACAGCTGTGTTCCAATAAGAAAACGTGCTAGATCAACAAACTTGAATCCAACTTAAACAAAGATGATCTGTAGACAAATACAGTCTTCACTGTCCCGTGCACTTCTTGAAAAATGATTTTTATGTCATGACTCCAAAAGATAAATGATTTTTATGTCATGACTCCAAAAGATAAATGATTTTTATGTCATGACTCCAGCAGATTTGTGTTTGGTAAATGATTTCAAAGAGGAAAGAGATTGCTGTGTTTTCTACAACAAATTATTTTTGTACTTGTATCTAATTTGTTTGTTTCATTCAGTGCTGGCACTGTGTTCAATTGAGCAAATAAAAACTATGTTTTTCTAAACCCTCGGTCTGTATGAGATGATCTTGTTGGGTTATAAACTGTTGACCTCATCATACTCAATATAAACCCCTAAACAGGTCTGTAGAGAATAGAGAAAACACACATCAGACTATATATACATACAGTGTTTGTGTGTGTGTGTGCGTGCGTGCGTGCGTGCGCGCGTCTGCGTGTGTAGTTTAACCTTTAACGGATTTGAATATTAGAAGCATGTTAATATTTATGTGTAAGCCAGGTTAAAGAGATGGTTTTTAATCTAGATTTAAACTGCAAGAGTGTATCTGCCCCCCGAACACTATTACGTAAGTTATTACATAGTTTAGGTGCCAAGTAGGAAAAGAATCTTCTGCCGGCAGTTGATTTTGATATTCTAGGTATTATCAAATTTCCTGAGTTTTGAGAATGTAGGGAACGCATAGGAATATAAAGTAACAGAAGCTCTTTCAAATACTAAGGTGCTAAACCATTCAAGGCTTTGTAAGTAAAAGCAAGATTTTAAAATCTATACGATGTTTGATAGGGAGCCAGTGCAGTGTTAACAGGACCGGAGTAATGTGGTCGTACTTTCTGGTTCTTGTAAGAACTCTTGCTGCAGCATTTTGGACTAACTGTAATTTGTTTACCGAGCGTGCAGAACAACCACCTAATGAACCATTGCAATAATCCAACCTTGAGGTCATAAATGCATGGATTAACATTTCTGCATTTGACATTGAGAGCATGGGCCGTAATTTAGATATATTTTTGAGGTGAAAAAATGCGGTTTTACGAATGCTCGATACGTGGTTTTATAAGGAGAGATTTTTATCAAATAGAACACCTAAGTTCCTAACCGAAGATGAAGTTTTACAGAGCAGCCATAAAATTTTACACATTTTTGTAATTTTTGGCAGAGTTTTTAGGTCCTATAATTAACACCTCTGTTTTTCCAGAGTTAAGCAGCAGAAAATTACCCGTCATCCAGTTTTTTATATTGACTATGCATTCCATAAGTTTTTCAAATTTGTGTGTCTCACCAGGTAGTGAGGAAATAAAGAGCTGAGTATCATCAGCAAAACAGTGGAAGCTGACACCATGCTGCCTGATGATAACTCCCAAAGGTAACATGTATAGCGTGAAGAGTAGCGGGCTAAGAACTGAGCCTTGAGGTACTCCATACTGAACTTGGGATCGATATGATAGCTCTTCAGTTAATGCTACGAGTTGATAGCGGTCAGTTAAGTATGACTTAAACCATGCTAATGCACTTCCATTTATGCCCACAACGTGTTCAAGTGTATGAAGAAGAATGTTGTGGTCAATAGTATCAAAGGCAGCGCTAAGATCAAAAAGAATAATAAGAACAACAATAACAATGATAACAATAATAATGTCTCTGATAGAAAATGAATTTGTATGTGTATTGTATTATATTGTATAAGTTATTGTCTTTAGAAACTGTGTTTTATATTTGTGTTACATATATTTACACTGAAAATAACTGAATGTTTAAGCAATACAATTAAAATGTTATTAAACTCTCCTCAAAATATATTTCAGATGAGTTTTTATAAATGACACAAAGTAAAACTTTATATAAAGAGATAATAAAAAAGTAAAACTATATATAAAGAGATATAGAAAGTAAAACTATATATAAAGAGATAATATAGAAAGTAAAACTATATATAAAGAGATAATAAAAAAGTAAAACTATATATAAAGAGATGATATATAAAGTAAAACTATATATAAAGAGATAATATAAAAGTAAAACTATATATAAAGAGATAATATAAAAGTAAAACTATATATAAAGAGATAATATAAAAGTAAAACTATATATAAAGAGATAATATAAAAAGTAAAACTATATATAAAGAGATAATATAAAAGTAAAACTATATATAAAGAGATAATATAAAAGTAAAACTATATATAAAGAGATAATATAAAAGTAAAACTATATATAAAGAGATGATATAAAAGTAAAACTATATATAAAGAGATGATATATAAAGTAAAACTATATATAAAGAGATAATATAAAAAGTAAAACTATATATAAAGAGATAATATAAAAGTAAAACTATATATAAAGAGATGATATATAAAGAAAAACTATATATAAAGAGATAATATAAAAGTAAAACTATATATAAAGAGATAATATAAAAAGTAAAACTATACATAAAGAGATAATATAGAAAGTAAAACTATATATAAAGAGATAATATAAAAGTAAAACTATATATAAAGAGATAATATAAAAGTAAAACTATATATAAAGAGATGATATATAAAGTAAAACTATATATAAAGAGATGATATATAAAGTAAAACTATATATAAAGAGATGATATAAAAGTAAAACTATATATAAAGAGATAATATAGAAAGTAAAACTATATATAAAGAGATAATATAAAAGTAAAACTATATATAAAGAGATAATATAAAAGTAAAACTATATATAAAGAGATGATATATAAAGTAAAACTATATATAAAGAGATAAAATAAAAAGTAAAACTATATATAAAGAGATAATAAAAAAAGTAAAACTATATATAAAGAGATAATATAAAAGTAAAACTATATATAAAGAGATAATATAAAAGTAAAACTATATATAAAGAGATAATATAAAAGTAAAACTATATATAAAGAGATAATATAAAAAGTAGAACTATATATAAAGAGATAATATAAAAAGTAAAACTATATATAAAGAGATAATATAAAAGTAAAACTATATATAAAGAGATAATATAAAAGTAAAACTATACATAAAGAGATAATATAGAAAGTAAAACTATATATAAAGAGATAATATAAAAGTAAAACTATATATAAAGAGATGATATAAAAGTAAAACTATATATAAAGAGATGATATATAAAGTAAAACTATATATAAAGAGATAATATAAAAAGTAAAACTATATATAAAGAGATAATATAAAAGTAAAACTATATATAAAGAGATGATATATAAAGTAAAACTATATATAAAGAGATAATATAAAAGTAAAACTATATATAAAGAGATAATATAAAAAGTAAAACTATATATAAAGAGATAATATAAAAGTAAAACTATATATAAAGAGATAATATAAAAGTAAAACTATATATAAAGAGATAATATAAAAGTAAAACTATATATAAAGAGATGATATAAAAGTAAAACTATATATAAAGAGATGATATATAAAGTAAAACTATATATAAAGAGATAATATAAAAGTAAAACTATATATAAAGAGATAATATAAAAGTAAAACTATATATAAAGAGATAATATAAAAGTAAAACTATATATAAAGAGATAATATAAAAGTAAAACTATATATAAAGAGATGATATATAAAGTAAAACTATATATAAAGAGATGATATATAAAGTAAAACTATATATAAAGAGATGATATAAAAGTAAAACTATATATAAAGAGATAATATAGAAAGTAAAACTATATATAAAGAGATAATATAAAAGTAAAACTATATATAAAGAGATAATATAAAAGTAAAACTATATATAAAGAGATAATATAAAAGTAAAACTATATATAAAGAGATGATATAAAAGTAAAACTATATATAAAGAGATGATATATAAAGTAAAACTATATATAAAGAGATAATATAAAAGTAAAACTATATATAAAGAGATAATATAAAAGTAAAACTATATATAAAGAGATAATATAAAAGTAAAACTATATATAAAGAGATAATATAAAAGTAAAACTATATATAAAGAGATGATATATAAAGTAAAACTATATATAAAGAGATGATATATAAAGTAAAACTATATATAAAGAGATGATATAAAAGTAAAACTATATATAAAGAGATAATATAGAAAGTAAAACTATATATAAAGAGATAATATAAAAGTAAAACTATATATAAAGAGATAATATAAAAGTAAAACTATATATAAAGAGATGATATATAAAGTAAAACTATATATAAAGAGATAATATAAAAAGTAAAACTATATATAAAGAGATAATAAAAAAAGTAAAACTATATATAAAGAGATAATATAAAAGTAAAACTATATATAAAGAGATAATATAAAAGTAAAACTATATATAAAGAGATAATATAAAAGTAAAACTATATATAAAGAGATAATATAAAAAGTAGAACTATATATAAAGAGATAATATAAAAAGTAAAACTATATATAAAGAGATAATATAAAAGTAAAACTATATATAAAGAGATAATATAAAAGTAAAACTATACATAAAGAGATAATATAGAAAGTAAAACTATATATAAAGAGATAATATAAAAGTAAAACTATATATAAAGAGATGATATAAAAGTAAAACTATATATAAAGAGATGATATATAAAGTAAAACTATATATAAAGAGATAATATAAAAAGTAAAACTATATATAAAGAGATAATATAAAAGTAAAACTATATATAAAGAGATAATATAAAAAGTAAAACTATATATAAAGAGATAATATATAAAGTAAAACTATATATAAAGAGATAATATAAAAGTAAAACTATATATAAAGAGATAATATAAAAAGTAAAACTATATATAAAGAGATAATATAAAAGTAAAACTATATATAAAGAGATAATATAAAAGTAAAACTATATATAAAGAGATAATATAAAAGTAAAACTATATATAAAGAGATGATATAAAAGTAAAACTATATATAAAGAGATGATATATAAAGTAAAACTATATATAAAGAGATAATATAAAAGTAAAACTATATATAAAGAGATAATATAAAAGTAAAACTATATATAAAGAGATGATATAAAAGTAAAACTATATATAAAGAGATGATATATAAAGTAAAACTATATATAAAGAGATGATATATAAAGTAAAACTATATATAAAGAGATAATATAAAAAGTAAAACTATATATAAAGAGATAATATAAAAGTAAAACTATATATAAAGAGATGATATATAAAGTAAAACTATATATAAAGAGATAATATAAAAGTAAAACTATATATAAAGAGATGATATAAAAAGTAAAACTATATATAAAGAGATAATATAAAAGTAAAACTATATATAAAGAGATAATATAAAAGTAAAACTATATATAAAGAGATGATATATAAAGTAAAACTATATATAAAGAGATGATATATAAAGTAAAACTATATATAAAGAGATAATATAAAAAGTAAAACTATATATAAAGAGATAATATAAAAGTAAAACTATATATAAAGAGATAATAAAAAAAGTAAAACTATATATAAAGAGATAATAAAAAAAGTAAAACTATATATAAAGAGATAATATAAAAGTAAAACTATATATAAAGAGATAATATAAAAGTAAAACTATATATAAAGAGATAATATAAAAAGTAAAACTATATATAAAGAGATAATATAAAAGTAAAACTATATATAAAGAGATAATATAAAAGTAAAACTATATATAAAGAGATAATATAAATGTAAAACTATATATAAAGAGATAATATAAAAGTAAAACTATATATAAAGAGATAATATAAAAGTAAAACTATATATAAAGAGATGATATATAAAGTAAAACTATATATAAAGAGATAATATAAAAAGTAAAACTATATATAAAGAGATGATATAAAAGTAAAACTATATATAAAGAGATAATATAAAAAGTAAAACTATATATAAAGAGATAATATAAAAAGTAAAACTATATATAAAGAGATAATATAAAAAGTAAAACTATATATAAAGAGATAATATAGAAAGTAAAACTATATATAAAGAGATAATATAAAAGTAAAACTATATATAAAGAGATAATATAAAAGTAAAACTATATATAAAGAGATGATATAAAAGTAAAACTATATATAAAGAGATAATATAAAAAGTAAAACTATATATAAAGAGATGATATAAAAGTAAAACTATATATAAAGAGATAATATAAAAGTAAAACTGTATATAAAGAGATAATATAAAAGTAAAACTATATATAAAGAGATAATATAAAAGTAAAACTATATATAAAGAGATGATATAAAAGTAAAACTATATATAAAGAGATAATATAAAAGTAAAACTATATATAAAGAGATAATATAAAAGTAAAACTATATATAAAGAGATAATAAAAAAAGTAAAACTATATATAAAGAGATAATATAAAAGTAAAACTATATATAAAGAGATAATATAAAAGTAAAACTATATATAAAGAGATAATATAAAAGTAAAACTATATATAAAGAGATAATATAAAAGTAAAACTATATATAAAGAGATAATATAAAAGTAAAACTATATATAAAGAGATAATAAAAAAAGTAAAACTATATATAAAGAGATAATATAAAAGTAAAACTATATATAAAGAGATAATATAAAAGTAAAACTATATATAAAGAGATAATATAAAAGTAAAACTATATATAAAGAGATGATATAAAAGTAAAACTATATATAAAGAGATAATATAAAAAGTAAAACTATATATAAAGAGATGATATAAAAGTAAAACTATATATAAAGAGATAATATAAAAAGTAAAACTATATATAAAGAGATGATATATAAAGTAAAACTATATATAAAGAGATGATATAAAAAGTAAAACTATATATAAAGAGATAATAAAAAAAGTAAAACTATATATAAAGAGATAATATAAAAGTAAAACTATATATAAAGAGATAATATAAAAAGTAAAACTATATATAAAGAGATAATATATAAAGTAAAACTATATATAAAGAGATAATATAAAAAGTAAAACTATATATAAAGAGATAATATAAAAAGTAAAACTATATATAAAGAGATAATATAAAAGTAAAACTATATATAAAGAGATAATATAAAAGTAAAACTATATATAAAGAGATAATATAAAAAGTAAAACTATATATAAAGAGATAATATAAAAAGTAAAACTATATATAAAGAGATAATATATAAAGTAAAACTATATATAAAGAGATAATATAAAAAGTAAAACTATATATAAAGAGATAATATAGAAAGTAAAACTATATATAAAGAGATAATAAAAAAGTAAAACTATATATAAAGAGATAATATAAAAAGTAAAACTATATATAAAGAGATAATATATAAAGTAAAACTATATATAAAGAGATAATATAGAAAGTAAAACTATATATAAAGAGATAATAAAAAAGTAAAACTATATATAAAGAGATAATATAAAAAGTAAAACTATATATAAAGAGATAATATAGAAAGTAAAACTATATATAAAGAGATAATATAAAAGTAAAACTATATATAAAGAGATAATATAAAAGTAAAACTATATATAAAGAGATAATAAAAAAAGTAAAACTATATATAAAGAGATAATATAAAAGTAAAACTATATATAAAGAGATAATATAGAAAGTAAAACTATATATAAAGAGATAATATAAAAAGTAAAACTATATATAAAGAGATAATAAAAAAAGTAAAACTATATATAAAGAGATAATATAAAAGTAAAACTATATATAAAGAGATAATATATAAAGTAAAACTATATATAAAGAGATAATATAAAAAGTAAAACTATATATAAAGAGATAATATAAAAAGTAAAACTATATATAAAGAGATAATATAAAAAGTAAAACTATATATAAAGAGATAATATATAAAGTAAAACTATATATAAAGAGATAATATAAAAAGTAAAACTATATATAAAGAGATAATATAAAAAGTAAAACTATATATAAAGAGATAATATAAAAAGTAAAACTATATATAAAGAGATAATATAAAAAGTAAAACTATATATAAAGAGATGATATAAAAGTAAAACTATATATAAAGAGATAATATAAAAAGTAAAACTATATATAAAGAGATAATATAAAAAGTAAAACTATATATAAAGAGATAATATAAAAAGTAAAACTATATATAAAGAGATAATATAAAAAGTAAAACTATATATAAAGAGATAATATAAAAAGTAAAACTATATATAAAGAGATAATATAAAAAGTAAAACTATATATAAAGAGATAATATAAAAAGTAAAACTATATATAAAGAGATGATATAAAAGTAAAACTATATATAAAGAGATAATATAAAAGTAAAACTATATATAAAGAGATAATATAAAAGTAAAACTATATATAAAGAGATAATATAAATGTAAAACTATATATAAAGAGATAATATAAAAAGTAAAACTATATATAAAGAGATGATATAAAAGTAAAACTATATATAAAGAGATAATATAAAAAGTAAAACTATATATAAAGAGATAATATATAAAGTAAAACTATATATAAAGAGATAATATAAATGTAAAACTATATATAAAGAGATAATATAAAAGTAAAACTATATATAAAGAGATAATATAAATGTAAAACTATATATAAAGAGATAATATAAAAGTAAAACTATATATAAAGAGATAATATAAAAGTAAAACTATATATAAAGAGATGATATAAAAGTAAAACTATATATAAAGAGATAATATAAATGTAAAACTATATATAAAGAGATAATATAAATGTAAAACTATATATAAAGAGATAATATAAAAGTAAAACTATATATAAAGAGATAATATAAAAGTAAAACTATATATAAAGAGATAATATAAAAGTAAAACTATATATAAAGAGATAATATAAAAGTAAAACTATATATAAAGAGATAATATAAAAAGTAAAACTATATATAAAGAGATAATATAAAAGTAAAACTATATATAAAGAGATAATATAAAAGTAAAACTATATATAAAGAGATAATATAAAAGTAAAACTATATATAAAGAGATAATATAAATGTAAAACTATATATAAAGAGATAATATAAAAGTAAAACTATATATAAAGAGATAATATAAAAGTAAAACTATATATAAAGAGATAATATATAAAGTAAAACTATATATAAAGAGATAATATAAAAGTAAAACTATATATAAAGAGATAATATAAAAGTAAAACTATATATAAAGAGATAATATAAAAGTAAAACTATATATAAAGAGATAATATAAAAGTAAAACTATATATAAAGAGATAATATAAAAAGTAAAACTATATATAAAGAGATAATATAAAAAGTAAAACTATATATAAAGAGATAATATATAAAGTAAAACTATATATAAAGAGATAATATAAAAAGTAAAACTATATATAAAGAGATAATATAGAAAGTAAAACTATATATAAAGAGATAATAAAAAAGTAAAACTATATATAAAGAGATAATATAAAAAGTAAAACTATATATAAAGAGATAATATATAAAGTAAAACTATATATAAAGAGATAATATAGAAAGTAAAACTATATATAAAGAGATAATAAAAAAGTAAAACTATATATAAAGAGATAATATAAAAAGTAAAACTATATATAAAGAGATAATATAGAAAGTAAAACTATATATAAAGAGATAATATAAAAGTAAAACTATATATAAAGAGATAATATAAAAGTAAAACTATATATAAAGAGATAATAAAAAAAGTAAAACTATATATAAAGAGATAATATAAAAGTAAAACTATATATAAAGAGATAATATAGAAAGTAAAACTATATATAAAGAGATAATATAAAAAGTAAAACTATAT
>JAWHQN010000154.1:911948-919448 GCA_033220385.1 Triplophysa yarkandensis | reverse complement strand
CTCAGGAGGAGAGTTAAACAGCTGGAGGATAAAGTCTGTTCAACATCATTCCACTCAATATGACTACAACATTAAGCAAAGCTTTCCAGAATGTTAAACGTGTGTTTTCATCCGCAGCACTTCCGTCCTGAAGCTCCTCCTGCAGAAGGACCGCAGTACATGAACAAAGCTTTCAGCGCATACCGCGGTATCTATATCGAGAAGGAGGATTTACAGATGGAGCTGAATAAACTGGTACTGTACACTGCTCGATGTTTCTGAAACGCTCGTGTACGAGTGCACGGCATGAAAGTGTTGTTGTGGTGTGTTTCAGAGAAAAGAGAAAGTAGAGATGGAGAGATGTTTGACAGATCAGTTACAGGCCAGAGAACTGGAACTACTGCAACTGCGCTCAGAAATAGAGACCAACCAAAGTATAAACCCAACAACAACAAGAAACACGCATTCGGATCAGGACAACATTACATGTGTTTATTGTGTGTTGTTTGTCTGTTATTTCAGTCATGAAGAGTCTGAATAATACAACAGATTACTGGCAGGTGGAGAGAGACGAAAGTGAAATCATTCACTCACTGCACAACCTCTGCAGCTCCACACAGGTCTGAGTCTCATCATATTTCACATCATTACCATGACAAATATATAGAAAGTTATAGAAATACATTTATAATTTACAGTGAGATATGACCAACAGTAAAATAACTCATCATGTTTTCCTTCTTCATAGGGTATGTCTGAAAACTCCAGTGTACTTCATGATGATCCGAGCCGTGAGGACTGCAGGTATTCATGAGGATTCATGTGATACACGTTTAGTTCTGGAAACAGACACTAGATGGAGAGATTGGAACAGATTTGAGCGACATCGCTTCAGTGAAGGATTTCGCTTTTAAATAAGAAACGAATGATTAAATGTGGTTGATATAAGAATGACACTTTGTTTTTTGTGTGCCGTTTTCTCTGTTGTGTTGTTTGCTTTTGTTTTGGGTTGATCTGTGTGTTAATGTTTGGTTTGTTGTGTCAGGTCTCTGGCGATTGTGCAGTCTTATCGTGATGTTCTCAGTGAAGCCTCACGCTTACACACGGCCGTACGCTCACAGTCCGACCTCATGAAGAAGTTAAGAGAGAGACAGAAGCTGACGGGACTCAGACGAGGTGAATCTCAAATCATGACAGTAATTTCTGACATTATCACAATATTCCTACTTCAGCATCATCCAATCATCAACTCACTCACTCAGTTTCATTCCGTTTAACTAAATGTCATGATTGGTCAATGAAATGAGTTTGTTTTGGGTTCTGGTGCTCAGAGTTCTTACATTACAAACGCATCAACCTCTAAAATAGAAACAATTAAATATAGAATATAAAAGATGTGCAGAGTAAGAGCTTTACTTAATTTTGTCACTTTATAATTATTAGCTTCTTTATGACATTTTTGTCAAAATTTAATTATTTGAAAATTATTTATTTAGTTTTATCTACAAAATGGCATTAAGATTAGTTCAGCATTTTATTTGCACAAAAGAGGATAAATCAGGATCAGTTATATTCTCACGTGACTTGTGAAATATCTGAGGGAACAATGTTCATAAGGAATCTTAAGGTTGACATTTGTATTAAAAATAAAAAGAGAAGCTCAAAAAACATTAACGACAGAAAACATTAAACCCTTGAGTTCTTCACTAGGGTTAGGTTAATGCTGTATGTCAGTATATTGATGCCGTGTGTTTTGTATATTCAGATTCGGCCGTTCCCGTTCAGTGTCTGGATGATGTGGAGAAGATCACGGCAGAGCCGGAGCGAGGATCCATGTCTCGACCTCCAAGTGCTCCTCCTCTTCCCTCAGGGTCAGGGACCGAGGTTGTGGATGGACCGCAGGAGAACTGCTTGAAGGACCCTTGGCCCTTACCACGTCCCGCTCCTCTTGGCAGTCCCAGCGTCCATCTGGCCCGGCCTCAGCGTATGGGCTCGCTGGACGACAGCTCATGGTCATTTCCAAGTCCGCCGAGGCCGAGTGATGCGATGTTCTGGGACAAGAGCTCCACTGCTGACTGGACTGGCCAGCCGTACTGATCCACGATCCCCGACGACACCACACACCTACCTTAACTGCCTTAACACGTCCCTTCGCCAGATGATCATATACCTCGAGCGATTGGGACCGGGACGAAGGTTTCACTTGAGTTAAACACCAGAGACGTGGACATCTGTGTGTATGAATGCATTAAATCCACTCCAATAGATTTGTGTAAAACATGTGTGTGTGGGACATCACTATATAAGCTTTTGTTTCGTCATCGAGTGTTCATGTGAATGATGCTTTGAGCAGTTCTGATTTATTTAATACGTGGATCACGTCTTGTATTTTGAATGTTTAAGTGAAAGTTTAGCAGTCTTGAAGGAAGTGGCTAGGTTCAGATATTAAAACTGCTGTCGTTATTTTAGCATTAAGATTGATTTGTTGTCAATATATATATATTGACAGCAGGTATTTTATAAAAGTGTTTTTCACCTTTAAGCAGAGTTCCTATCATACCTGAATACTCAAAAGAGAAATTTTCATTGTGATTTCGTTTCCAGATGTGAAGAAGTCAACCATCTCCAGTTATAGAAATGTGTCATGTGAAAATAAATGATGCTCTTTGTCTATATTTATAGAGTTCTGTTCACTTGTTTATTGATATTTGAGGGGCACTGTTTAAATCTGAATGAAATTCATTTATATAAAATGCATTTATTTCTTTATTTGAATACTGTGATGTTGTTGGTTTAAAGGATCTCTTTATTTGGGATCTGGGTCTGTTTACAAATTCAAAAGAAAAGTGATGTATATTGGAAAATACATGCTCCACATTGACTTAAATATTGGATTAGATGCTTGAAAAATATATAAAATCAAAGATTAATGTAATTGTTCTCAATAACATAAAGCAAATAAGTGTTGAAAAATGATATTTCAAAATATTTGGGTGACAAATAACATCAAAGGTTTCATTTCAATAAATACTGATTCTAAAGGCTCAGTTTAATTTCTGTGTTAAAGATGTAATCAGTCTTATCAAACATCATTTGTGGAAACTGATTTTGTACAGTTATTTATTATTCAGTTCTGCAAAAGTTCCTGTATGTGAATCACAATGCAATGTACAGAAGATTGTTTTCGACTTGATCGTGAAACTTTGTAAATAATCAATAAAGGAATTCATGTGAACACTATTGATTGTTAAAAGATTTCTCACACGATAATCATACGATGTCATTTTTATTATATCTGATTTTGATGTTAACAACATGATGTCATCATCTGTCTTGATGTGTTTTTGACAAACGTGTTTAATTATTATTTACATGTATTTGTGTTTATTATAATAAACATCAGTCTTTTACACTTTCACTTCACACACATCAACGTCACTTCCTCACTTTCTGATGATGACTAAGACAGGCCAAGAGATGGAGAATAAAGATGGATTCTTTGAAAGAAACCACACCACAAAGAATAATAAATATATATTATAAAACTTAATATGTAGTATAGAAGCAGTGATATTTAGTCTAGAAGAACACACAGAAAGCAAATGTAAATAAACTGTTTAATTTTGTTTCTGTACACAAGACAACATGATTGACACAATTTACTTAAAAGTGCAAAAGAAATCAAGTGATGACAAATATCTGTGTATTTAAATTTGAGGAAAACAACAGAAATGAATAAATGTAGAAGTCATTGTGTTTAATGACTTCTGAGTTTCCCTTCTGTTCAAACACAAACACGTCCAATGATTTTCTTATTTTCAAACGACAGCAACAAACCAAGCCACATTATTTTAGATGATCTGAAGGTAATTCTCCAGGGTCAGAGAACGATGCACACATCTATCTGATGGGATTCTCGATGAATTTTTATGAGGTTTAGATGCTACGAGCTAATCATGAATATAAACAGAAGAAATGAATCAGTGTTCCTGTATATCTAGAGAAACAACACACACGCACACAACCGCACGCGCACACGCACACACACACACACACACACACACACACACACACACACACACACACACACACACACACACACACACACACACACACACACACACGCACACACACACACACACACACACACATCTACATGCTCGTGGGTAACTTCTGTTTCCGGCTCTTTGATGGAATTCCGGTGCGTTCATATTCCTGTTTCTCCTGAATATATTCCTGCTTACACAGCTGGAAGAATTCAGGATCCTGATAGCTGAAAAACATGAATAAATTCATCTTGACATCGGAGAAAAACTCAAAACAACTAGTATGAGATTTAAAGTTCTGTGTAGAGTAATTTATATTATAAAATACACTAATAAAAATCTATATTTATATATCAAGTGCACTACAGGTCTGTCAGTAGAAATGATGTTTTACAATGAACAGAGAAATAGTTTAAAACACTTACTGCCGTGTCAAACATTCTCTCAGAGCGGCGTTTTCCTCTCGACATTTAAACACCATGAAGAAGCCAGCGTCCTTACAGCAGACAGAAAATGCTAAAGAACGTGAAGAGAATAAACCAACTAAAAAAATTTCATTTGATCAAGTTTACATTATTTTTAAGTGTGTTGTGTGCTTGTTCTAGTTTGCACTATTTGGGACGAGTGTGACTCTTGACTTCAAAAGCAAACACACATCAATTTAAGTCAAGTTTATTTACAGTTTTTCTCAAACACAATTTCTAAATCCTCATCTTTAAGTAGTATTCACAAAACCTCTGACTGCTCATGCACATGAAAAATCCAACACTGCTCTCAATTCATAAAGAAAGTGATCAGAATGATGTACGGTATAAAGTTCAAAACATAAAAGTTAATATTTTTTCTCCAAACAAATTTCATATTTTCCCTCAGTGTCTTTTGATGAAGACTCTGTCTCCATCTTCAAAAACCGCCTCAAAACCCATCAGATATTCTATTATAGAAGCTCAAAAATGATGAGAAATTACTTATTATTTTGTTCTTCTTCCTCCTTGAACAGATATTTTTACAGTACTGTACCCCGCATCGCACAATCTTCTCCTCTTTCTGTCATATTGTCATTCTTGTGGATATGAACCTGTATCCGGTCAAAATCATTGGCTTTGTCATAGCATTTGAGACAGGTTAAATCCATTTTGGGTAGTTGTGTTTAATCAATAAGAATAATTGTTGTACTTGTTTGTTGCCTCTGTGTTTGCAGTATGAATGACAAGTGCATTAGAGTAATGAGTATGTGTCTAGAGTTTTGCTGAAAAGTCTTCGTGAGATCTGTAAATGATGTATTTCTATGTGAAATGATGTATGGATTGACAACGGAATGAAAGTAGATAACTGAGTTCAGGCAACTGAACACTTTGTTCAGCCAATGGGTTTCAGCGTTTTAGCAATTGAGAAAAACTGTAATTGTCATATGAAGTCGATTTATGATAAGTACATAAAAATGTCATTAAAGGATTTTTTCTTAATTTTAAAGTTTCAGAGAAGCATACCAACAGCACACTTTAATACTTTTGTTTATATTTTTGTTTACAAAAAGTTGAATTTATAATATACAAGTTCAGTACAAACACATCATCACTGGTACATTTAAACCTTATTGTATTGTTTGTATGAACTGTGACATCTTAATATGTATAATTGTTCTACAATATTTCACACTAGTTGGTCAAGCATTTGGTTTTGTTTCATGTTTATTGAAATAACACACAATGACTTAAATAGGTTGTGTGTTTGTGTTAAAAGGGTGTTGAGGGGTTGTGTCAAACATTAATGAGCTAAACATGATTATGATTTCCTGCTGCGTGATTCTCTCGTTTGTTATCTGTATGCAGAAGAGATCTAACAAAAGCAATTGTGAGAATCACAACCCTGAGACTAATCTAATACATACAAACCTCATGGGCTGTCACGCATAAACATGAAGCAGAAATCCCTCATGTGTCCTTTACTATCATCATCTACAGACACTAAATAACATCTGATCTCACATCATGGTCTGCTGGGCAGAGAGTTGGTCTTGTGATCAGAAGGTTGTTGGTTTGAGTCTCAGTGTCAGCAGATAATAACTGAAGTGTTCTTGAAGACATCTTAGCCCTGTTTACTCTACACTGATAGATGTATACTGTATAATACTGTAAGATACTTTAGATAAAAGCGTTGGACACCAGAATTAATGTGAATGTAAATGTAAAGGACACTTTATAACCTCTAACAAAATAAAACATCCATGAGCCGATCTATGACAGTCCCATTCAACACTTGTCACCTCATGTGCTTCTGACTCTTTCTTCCGTCGAACACAAAAGAAGATATTTTAAAAAAACATCTCATTGTCTCCTCGACTATTGTAAGTCGCTTTGGATAAAAGCGTCTGCTAAATGACTAAATGTAAATGTAAAATCTCAGTGATTGTGTGTTCTTACAATGGAAGAGGTTCGGTGTCTTTTTTTAAAATCTTTCTTTTTTTGTAAGAAATTCAAACAGGTTTAACATGACATGAGGGTTTAGATATAAAGACAGAACTCTTATGAATTTTTACGATTTACATTCTTTAACACTTTTCACATTGATGTTCATGTATTAATAATAGTTTGGTGTTTACACAGGGGAATATGTTAAACTAATGTGAATATTTCCGAAAACATTCGCTTATTTGATGATTTCAGGTTTTGATGGATTACAATCTTATGTTTACCTCATAATCTCTCATTTGAAGCTTTTCCTTTCTTATTCACAGAATAAGAATATTGTCTATTCATACAGATACAATCCAATATTATTTTAAAATGTCTTATTATGTCTTTTTCCTCATTTCTTTATGATCAAAATTAATGTCTGGAGTTGAATTACATCAATTTGTCTATTGAAATGAGAATATCAATGCTGCTAAGATGTGAGGGGTTTACATATGAAAGATCATGCATGAAATCTACACCCCTGCTGGTCTATTCTACATCAATCTGTGAGTCAATCTCTTTCTTCTGGATGAGTGACCTGCAGCCGGCGCTCCAAACTCAATTACATCTCACATGATTAGAAAGAAATATCTTCTCTCTTCATTTTATACCATTATATCATCCTGAAACACTACAAACAAACAAGCGACTGATGTTCACATAGCAGGACACCGACACATTGACCATATGTAACACACCGAGACCAACACTAAAGATCACACAAACATCTTTCATCATTACATTTACACTCATCATTCTGATGCTTTACGCACTCACAACATAACGCACACACACACACACACACACACACACACACACACACACACACACACACACACACACACGCGCACACATAAACACACGCGCACGCGTACACACACACGCACATGCACACACACACACTCGCACGTGCACACACACACTCGCACGCACTGACTGCAGACGGTCAGAGGTGTGATTGGGTAAACTCTTGGACGGGGGTTTCCACAACACACTGCAGGTGTAGAGACTTCAGGACG
>JAWHQN010000154.1:906948-909448 GCA_033220385.1 Triplophysa yarkandensis | reverse complement strand
GTTGACTCCCCCCACCCCTCCCCTCCCCTTCTATATCCAGAATACCCATTGCAGACTATGAACACATTTACAAATCACCATAAAATCCTACTGATTACCTAATATTGGAAAAGTATATACATTTTGGTGTTTTATATGTTTTATAATATTTCTAAGTATAGATAGTTACTGTAAATTATGTTTATAGTTCTGTCTAAAGTGTTCATACACTTTACATAATCTATAGTTTGTTCATAGCACAACTGCCTGTATATCTGCCTGTATATTAACCTGTAAATCTGTCCATAATGCTTATCTATACTCATATATTCTGTATAATTATTGTATATATACATATATAACCTGTATTTACTGCTTATTGCACTTCTGGTTAGATGCTCACTGCATTTCATTGCCTTGTATCTTACATGTGCAATGACAATAAAGTTGAATCTAATCTAATCTAATCTAATCTAATCTAATCTAAAAGATTGCTTGTCAGACTCGATCTCTGACTTTAAAAAACTCCTAAAAACTCATCTTTTCCGGCTACACCTAACTCACTAACTCACTTCTTTTCTAACTACTCACTCTATCTAAATAAATTCTTTTGTAACTTCTCTCTCTGTGTAACTCGGTAACATTGTTGTAGCACTTGTTCACCTATTGTTGTATCGGCTATTTACCGCTTCATTGTCTCCTCGACTATTGTAAGTCGCTTTGGATAAAAGCGTCTGCTAAATGACTAAATGTCAATGTAAATGTTAAATGTAGATATTTATAATCTATAAAATTTGGAAAGAAAAACGATTTATTTTATTATGGATAGTAACACGAGTTGTGTTTGGGGTCAATTTGACCCCTGGGAAAAAAACAATTTCAAACATTTAGAAGGATATTATTTTTAAACAGAACCACCGGGCAGTCATGCGTTGGCAGCTGTAGGCGGCTGTAACCTCGTCCAAATGATCAACCTCTCCCTTTGTCTCAGTGTAATCCTGCACCATTTGTGGTTTCGGTCTTCTCTGGTGCTCAGAACAGCATCTCTGTGCTCATTAGCAGGACATTTTCCCTTTCTTGGGGCAATAAGAGACGACGGTGGCTTTCTCAGTGAAGGCAAACATTGAAGATGTAACCCTCATGTTCTTCATTGCAAGAAGCTCAGAGGGAAGTTCTGGCTTATTTTCTCACTGTCCCCAACATGGTAACCTTCCTTTTTAGAAGTTCTTCACCCAGGACGTACGATGTGAAAAAATGATCACATGGAATGTTATGGCCATTCAGTCCCTCAGCCATGTCTAGTTCCACCCTCATGCCTGATTTACCCGTGTACACCTGCATATTCCAGGCATAGTTGGACTGCGCATCACATGCAGTCCATATTTTTATGCCACACTTGGCTGATTTGCTTGGTATGTATTGTCTGAAAGGACAGCGCCCACAAAATGGAACCAGTGATGTGGGGACCTGGATTGTAAAGAAAGGAAAATCACTGGACCCAATCGTCCCATACATCCCGTATTGATGCGAGTTTGTCACGCTCTCGTCTGCCCTGTCTTGTTTCTTTGTCATCAAAGCATACATATGACATGGGAGAAAACATGGAATGTCTTTAGAGACATGGTGGCTGAAATATTGCCCTTCCAGTGTCAGCATTGCAAAGGCTCGCTGTGATTCTCCTTTTGTCTTGTAGACTCCTGCCAAAATGAGCAACCCAATGTAGGCTTGCAGGTCAGTCACGTTGAAGTCTTTCCAACCATCCCCATACACACACATATCCTCTAAGTTTGTCAAGTACATCCTTTTCAATTGATGGTTTGATGAAAAGATGAAATGCGGATTTTATATCTTGACATGGCCGACAGCATATGTAGTGGCCCTGGAACCGTTTTGATGACGTAAGCAGCACTAAGTCTACCCTGTTGTTCAGGTGGTGAGCGGGACCATGATAACTTTCCATGTTTAGAAGGTGATGGATTTGTGGACGGTTGAGAGACAACAGGAAGGTCAACATTAGGAGTCTCATTCTCATCGCAATACTACAGATATTGTTATGTTAGGTTAGAGCCCTAAAACAGAGTGAAGTTTTTTGAATATAATATTGAATATGTAAAATTATAATAAACATTATTAAATTATGTTATAGAGACTTCAATAAAATAACCAAAACAAATGTGTTTGAAATTGTAATATTTCTTATGTTTTATACAGCTAAAAGACAGATGCTAAAAAATGAGTACAGGACATTGAAAATAATATCAGCAGGTTAATTTTATGTTTACAGAGTTGTCCCCATCAAATTAGAAAAAGTCATTAAATCTGAAGCAAAAAGAAAATGAATCATGTATTTACAGATGTTAAACATTGAATGGGTCAGATTGACCCCAAAGATAATAGGAGGGTTAAGTATCACAATTGTTCTTTTAAATTAAAGTGTTTGTACACAACAGCAGCTGCACACAAGATCATTATTAATAAGAAACACTAGAAAATACATTAAAGTAATATTTTACTGAAACAA
>JAWHQN010000154.1:896948-901948 GCA_033220385.1 Triplophysa yarkandensis | reverse complement strand
TTTTGACACCGCCGCTTTGAATTGAAAGTATATTAAAATTAATCAAGCAGAAGATTCAGAGCATTTCACTCAAACATCAACCGAGACCTTCTGACTCCAGACACAAACCATATACACTAGACAAAGATCATTCAATCAAAGAAATGAAATCCATGTGTATTGTTTGTGATGGCAATGATGCAGTCCAGTTAAGTTTTTTGTATAATGTTAGAATGATTTTTATGAACACATGTTCACAGACGCTGTCACATTATATCTGACAGGTGAGATGTAACTCCTGGGCATTAAGGTCCCAGCATCTCTAAAGCCGGATTTCAAAATAAAAGCACAAGTCAGGGTGACACCAACATAGCCTTGAGACCTCTTCCATCCAACATCATTCATCACATGTAAAATCGGATTTCCCTTGACATGTTTTCAATTGAAAACCGAAAAAGATCCATGTGATATAAATGCAAATGTAAACTGCTGGAGAAGAAACACATGGTATCGTGACTGTAACATTGTATTTAAAATGTCAAATTATTCACCATGTTCATATATGTTAAGCTGTATTTAATGTTGTAGTTTTAATCATAAAGTATAAAGTAAATGGACAAACTGACAAGTACTTTGGAGCTTTGCTTAAAAACTTGTTAAAGTCTTGTTGAAAAAGAAATGTTAATATGACATCCATTTTCTCCCCAAAATGTCAAAAAGATACAAAGACTGCCGGGTTTGTACTCGAGGGTGCTCACCGAAATAATTATGAGCTCCATAAAAGCGTCCCGTAGAAAGAGGCTGAAGGCTCCGGGAGACGGAAATGACTTTCTCTCTTGTGCTTTATGTGCTTTAATAAGACGGCCTGATCTTCAGCGGCGGTCTGATGTTCGTCCACGACACGAAGAAAAGATGAAGATGTCCATTGAGTCGCTGTGTTTTCTGTATTCATTAAGAGAAAAGGTCTTCTCTCGCTCAGACATCTCCCAGATTCTCTTCTTTTCTTCAGCTGACATGTGTTAACACAAGAGCAGAAGAACAGGATGAAGACTACATCTGACTGCATTCAATGCAGAAGAAGACGGAAAGCTTTCAGAATCCATTTTCTGATGTTTCTTTAGTGAATCAGACAGCTTTTCCTCATTACAGACCAAACACAAGGAAAACAAAAGAGACGACAGCTCTAATGACAGAAGCAGTTCATTCATACAGTGTGTTGCTGCTGGTGGTTTACACACGTTGAGACGAGAGTGCATTAGGTTGTCAAAACACACATTTCACAATCTTTAATCAGTGTGTGTGTGTGTGTGTGTGTGTGTCCGTGTGTGTGTCCGTGTGTGTGTGTGTGTGTGTGTGTGTGTCCCTGTGTGTGTGTGTGTGTGTGTGTGTGTGTGTGTGTGTGTGTGTGTGTGTGTGTGTGTGTGTGTGTGTGTGTGTGTGTGTGTGTGTGTGTGTGTGTGTGTGTGTGTGTGTGTGTGTGTGTGTGTGTGTGTGTGTGTGTGTGTGTGTGTGTGTGTGAAAGCATACATCAACTCCTAACAGATCCTAAACAAAGCTCTCATCTATTGAAATATCTAAATCTCACACAAGTCAAGATGGAATGTGTTTGTGTTAAAAACTACAGAAAATCTCACAGAACAAAGAAAGTCAAAGCAATTTAGAGAATGTGAAGATAATAAACTATGACACTGGTTTTGGTTTAAATCACAGGCTTCGGGCTTCATCCGGATGATAGAAAGGAAAAGTCTCTTTCTATTCTTCACTCTCTTCTCTGAGAACTTGGAATGGAATTGGAGGTAAGAATGTCCAACAGCTTCAGAAGACAAACACAAACAACAGTACAGTAGAGTAGAGTAGAGTACAGTACAGTAGAGTAGAGTACAGTAGAGTAAAGTAGAGTAGAGTACAGTACATTAGAGTACAGTACAGTAGAGTAGAGTACAGTAGAGTAAAGTAGAGTAGAGTACAGTACATTAGAGTACAGTAGAGTAGAGTAGAGTACAGTAGAGTAAAGTAGAGTAGAGTAAAGTAGAGTAGAGTACAGTACATTAGAGTACAGTAGAGTAGAGTAGAGTACAGTAGAGTAAAGTAGAGTAGAGTACAGTACATTAGAGTACAGTACAGTAGAGTACAGTACAGTAGAGTACAGTAGAGTAGAGTACAGTACAGTAGAGTAGAGTAGAGTAAAGTAGAGTAGAGTACAGTAGAGTAGAGTAGAGTAGAGTAGAGTAGAGTAGAGTAGAGTAGAGTAGAGTAGAGTAGAGTACAGTAGAGTAGAGTAGAGTAGAGTAGAGTAGAGTACAGTAGAGTACAGTAGAGTAGAGTAGAGTACAGTAGAGTACAGTAGAGTAGAGTAGAGTACAGTAGAGTAGAGTACAGTAGAGTACAGTAGAGTAGAGTACAGTAGAGTAGAGTAGAGTAGAGTACAGTAGAGTAGAGTACAGTAGAGCAGAGTAGAGTAGAGTACAGTAGAGTAAGTAGAGTAGAGTAGAGTACAGTAGAGTAGAGTAGAGTAGAGTAGAGTACAGTAGAGTAAGGACAGTACAGTAAGTAGAGTAGAGTAGAGTAGAGTAGAGTACAGTAACAGTATAGTAGAGTAGAGTAGAGTAGAGTAGAGGTAGAGTATAGTAGAGTAGAGTAGAGTAGAGTAGAGTACAGTAGAGTAGAGTAGAGTAGAGTAGAGTAGAGTAGAGTAGAGTACATTAGAGTAGAGTAGAGTACAGTAGAGTAGAGTACAGTAGAGTAGAGTAGAGTAGAGTACAGTAGAGTATAGTAGAGTAGAGTAGAGTAGAGTAGAGTACAGTAGAGTAGAGTAGAGTAGAGTAGAGTAGAGTAGAGTAGAGTACAGTAGAGTAGAGTAGAGTACAGTAGAGTAGAGTACAGTAGAGTAGAGTAGAGTACAGTATGGAGAATAGAACAGGATTCATGACATTGTTTGCAGCAGGGATTATAAAGTGTCATAAGAACATATTAATGGGATGTCATGACAAATGACCTCAGGTGCTCAAAACCTTTTTTCTGTGTAGTGCCATAAACTGTAAAATCCACAAGAGGTTTTATAATGACAAATAAGACAAAGACATTAATGCATAAATAAACCACTGGAATAAAATGATGAAGGAATTATTCGTGTCAAACCAAGGTCATGGGTCCAATCGCAGATGTATATCTTTATGATGGTGTGATATAGCAGGTGGATGTCTCTTCTGCCTCTCATGTGTTTGTAAACCAGTACGTGACTCTTTCTTCAGTGGAACACAAAGAAGATATATATGGGGAAAAGGTCTCAGTGCTTTGTGTTCATACAATAAAAGTCAATGCTGTTTGATTATCAACATTCTTCGAAATAGAAGAAAGAAATATTTGACATGACCATGAATGATCATTACTCTTATTTATGGAGAGAGAATCTTAATACGTGCGATGATAATAAAGAAGTGATTAAAGTCAAACTCTTCAAATGACTGAACTTCTGCTGAAGTGAAGATGAGACCTTCAGTCTGATTATTGGATTATACATGTATTATATGATTCCTGATGCAGATTCATTACCTCGGTCTTAAGATTGAGTTTGTGTAGATAAAGAGCTTACAGAATACCCCGGGGAAAGCGATTAAACACAAAAACAATAAATCAATCAATGACTCAAATGAAGCTGGAGCGTCTTCACCGGTGTGATTCTCACGAGAGATGCGTGTCGGAATGCTAATAAACCAAAGAACGAGCGTTAAACTGTTTGACATCACATACAGCACACATCCGACACGAGTGACTGTTTCTTCATATCTGTTTTATTCAGATTATATGACTGCAAGTCTTGTGAACATTTACACATGGAACTTACCTTTAGATATATAAGTTCAGTTTCATAAATGTAACTTTGATTTGATCATTTTAAATCTGCAAAACATCAATTGTTTGCTCATCTGAAGTATACATCATCTTGATGACAACTACAAGACATCTGTGAGAAATGTATTAGTTTTGTTTAATGATGAGATTGTATTTTTATTAAGATGAAATGTATTTGTATGGTTTATAGACTACACAATGTCAATTTATCAGTCACATACAGTGGATTGCATGTATTTTACTTTTGTCCAATCAATCAATTTCAGATGGAAATCATTTGTATTAATATAGATTAATTACAAATACAATGTTTAAACTGTAAACTATTTAGTATAAACTGTAGCTATAACATGCATGGTAAATTTACACAAGTGTAGCTGAATTTAACGAGTCTTGAACCTTTTCCTTTAACCCTATTTGTACACATCAAGTCATACATGTGTCCTATAGTGAAATCTAGAAAACAGACTGTTGATCATACATTATTTTATATTATATATATTTAGCATGTAAAACAGCAAACATTTTTTTAATCAGGCTGATATTTTGATTTAATATGATTTATTTTCATTCATTTTATAAATTATGCTACAATGCTTTGTTTAGTTAAATATAGCTGGTCTGTACGCTGGTGTTTTTTAAAGTTAAATATAAAATATTGAATATCAAATATTTTTTGAAAAAGCATGCAGGAGCACTTGCGATAAATGTGAAATGGTTCGTCTGATGTTTCATACAAGTGGATGTATTCATTTATGGGCTGTAGAGGCACAAAATGATGCTAACAGGATCTAATTAGCAGATGCAAATGAGGAAAGCCGGAATATTCAAGGAGAAGCAGAAGAGACGCGCAGCGGGAGAGCTGGAAGGTGCCAGCTCACCAACGGCCCCCACGCTGAGGACCAAATGTGATGGTCCACTCCTGCTGTTCATCTTTACGTGACACAGGACCAGACCATAAATATAGACATGGGGGGTGAAAAGGGCGGGTCAAAAAGGGGCTTGACCTTCTGGCGTCCAAATACTCACAGGCCCAAAATTGTGTTCCGTCACGCCTGGGCACTGCAATTCATCTTTATATTCTTTATACCCACATGAGTCACGTCAGGTTATAAGCTTGCATGGAGCAATCAGAGTCATATAGATTTAAGATGACACTGGATATACAA
>JAWHQN010000154.1:889448-891948 GCA_033220385.1 Triplophysa yarkandensis | reverse complement strand
TATAAACTTTATTAAACATTAAACTATTATAAACTTTATTAAACATTCAACTCTTATAAACTTTATTACATATTAAACTATTATAAACTTTATTACATATTAAACTATTATAAACTTTATTACATATTAAACTATTATAAACTTTATTACATATTAAACTCTTATAAACTTTATTACATATTAAACTCTTATAAACTTTATTACATATTAAACTATTATAAACTTTATTACATATTAAACTATTATAAACTTTATTACATATTAAACTATTATAAACTTTATTACATATTAAACTATTATAAACTTTATTAAACATTCAACTCTTATAAACTTTATTAAACATTAAACTATTATAAACTTTATTACATATTAAACTATTATAAACTTTATTACATATTAAACTATTATAAACTTTATTAAATATAAAACTCTTATAAACTTTATTACATATTAAAATACACAACACACACTTTTATTTAATATTAAAATACACAACACACACTTTTATTTAATATTAAAATACACAACACAAACTTCTGTTTAATATTAAAATACACAACACAAACTATTATTTAATATTAAAATACACAACACACACTTTTATTTAATATTAAAATACACAACACACACTTCTGTTTAATATTAAAATACACAACACAAACTATTATTTAATATTAAAATACACAACACACACTTTTATTAAATATTAAAATACACAACACACACTTTTATTTAATATTAAAATACACAACACACACTTTTATTTCATATCAAAATACACAACACAAACTATTATTTAATATTAAAATACACAACACACACTTTTATTTAATATTAAAATACACAACACACACTTCTGTTTAATATTAAAATACACAACACAAACTATTATTTAATATTAAAATACACAACACAAACTTTTATTAAATATTAAAATACACTACACAAACTTTTATTTAATATTAAAATACACAACACACACTTTTATTAAATATTAAAATACACAACACACACTTTTATTTAATATTAAAATACACAACACACACTTCTGTTTAATATTAAAATACACAACACACACTTCTGTTTAATATTAAAATACACAACACAAACTATTATTTAATATTAAAATACACAACACAAACTTTTATTAAATATTAAAATACACTACACAAACTTTTATTTAATATTAAAATACACAACACACACTTTTATTAAATATTAAAATACACAACACACACTTTTATTTAATATTAAAATACACAACACACACTTCTGTTTAATATTAAAATACACAACACACACTTCTGTTTAATATTATAATACACAACACAAACTATTATTTAATATTAAAATACACAACACACACTTTTATTTCATATCAAAATACACAACACACACTTCTGTTTAATATTAAAATACACAACACACACTTTTATTTCATATCAAAATACACAACACACACTTCTGTTTAATATTAAAATACACAACACACACTTTTATTAAATATTAAAATACACAACACACACTTTTATTAAATATTAAAATACACAACACAAACTTTTATTAAATATTAAAATACACAACACAAACTTTTATTTAATATTAAAATACACAACACACACTTTTATTTCATATCAAAATACACAACACACACTTTTATTTAATATTAAAACACACAATACACACTTTTATTTAATATTAAAACACACAACACACACTTTTATTAAATATTAAAATACACAACACACACTTTTATTTAATATTAAAACACACAACACACACTTTTATTAAATATTGAAATACACAACACACACTTTTATTAAATATTAAAACACACAACACACACTTTTATTAAATATTAAAATACAAAACACACACTTTTATTAAATATTAAAATACACAACACACACTTTTATTAAATATTAAAATACAAAACACACACTTTTATTTAATATTATAATACACAACACAAACTATTATTTAATATTAAAATACAAAACACACACTTCTGTTTAATATTAAAATACACAACACACACTTTTATTAAATATTAAAATACACAACACACTTTTATTTAATATTAAAATACACAACACAAACTATTATTTAATATTAAAATACAAAACACAAACTATTATTTAATATTAAAATACACAACACACACTTTTATTTCATATCAAAATACTCAACACACACTTCTGTTTAATGTTAAAATACACAACACACACTTTTATTTAATATTAAAATACACAACACAAACTATTATTTAATATTAAAATACACAACACACACTTTTATTTAATATTAAAATACACAACACACACTTTTATTTAATATTAAAATACACAACACAAACTATTATTTAATATTAAAATACACAACACAAACTGTTATAAACTCTTATATATATATTTATATTAACATCTGTAAAACATTACACTTGAATATACGTGCTGACAGAAACATAGATATTAAAGACACATGATTATCAAACTCTTTT
>JAWHQN010000154.1:828541-888948 GCA_033220385.1 Triplophysa yarkandensis | reverse complement strand
CCGGTTTTATATATCCAATTATTTAAAAATGTTTTTCAAAAAGACAACAGGGATTTCATTTCATTTTTGTAAATATTGGTTTTGTGTAATAACATTGTAAAAATGTTAATATTACCAATTTTTCCCTTCCTTAATTATCTTAAAACCATGAAAGACATTTTTTTTGTAAAATTAATAAAACACATAGTTAAATTCTTACAGATCATTTTTCTAAAACGTACACATTTTTTAATTGTATGACATGAAAAATAAGTATCTAATTTACAAATATAGATTTGTTTTATACACCAATTACTGGGGTTAACTCTAATAGAAATATTTGAAATATTTGAAAACAAAAAATGACACAGAATGTGAACAGCATGTCAATCTATAAATGTACATTTTTGTGTGTATAGAAGTGGGTGTTTTCTCGAACATTTCCTCTGGATTGAATATTTGTAAAGCAACACAATTTAAAACCAATAGTAAAGTTTTACACGACACCGTCAGAAATAGAATATCCTTGCTATCACTTTAAGATAAATAGATATTAACAGCAAATAACATTTGAATTTAAAGGCTCACACGTTAAAAGTGTAATGTGGTTGTGGTTGTGTAAACGCTATAGTTGTCGTCTCTAAAGTTATGAATCTTACTCTTGCGGCATCGAATATAAGTGTGTTTTAAAGGCCCAGTGTGTGCCATCTGTACACCCTTTTAAACTTCAATATCGCCGCTTTGTCTTCCTAAGTGTTTTACGTTTGACTTTTTCACTGGAATCATTCCTGAACTATCCCATCTGTGCGTGGGGTGTAGGACACTTATGATGTAACATCCTCTGGTTCATTTTCGGGGTTTTATACGTCATAAACTGTTGCTGTGCGTTGAAGCCGGTGTGTGTGGCGCTCTCAGTCCCCCAGTGAGTTGATAGCTCATTTCTTGCTGTTATAATTGCTGCCTCTTCTCCGATGCTGGATCATTTGTGTGGCTTGATTAATGTTGAAGCCATATTTAAAAATGTCATTTTTACACTTCAAAACATCAAGTGCAGCCCTCGAATACCTGCATGCGCTGACTCCGTCACACTCCATCTAACATAGGTTGTGTAGGATCTGATGTTGGCTAGATAAGTGGCATTTCTTTTTAGAATCTGTGTTCCGCATACGAAGTGAGTGACTACACACCCTTGAATTGAAAGAGAGTTCACAAGTCTTGTTTGTTTACCAGCATTCTTCAAAATATCTTATTTTCTGCTCCAGAGAAGAAGTGAGTAAATACACGCGCGTTTAATATAAGAAAGCTCACGTTTTTGAACATTCTTCATAATATCTTCCTCTGTGTTACGCAGAGGGCGGTTTAACCTTTACCCATGGATGCAAGCTGTGCTTCAGTCCACACCCCTGTTGAGCGTCACTTTAAGGAAGCTGACCTTTGCACGAAGGCACACACGCGTACACAAACACACACGTATATAGTCCAGCAGGTTTCTGACCTTTCCACATGTTTGCACACTTCCAGATGCTAAAAGAAGCGGTCAGCCTCGCAGACCTCTGTCAAAGCATGTGTTTGTAGTTTTGTGCGGCCGTGAGCTGCACTTTTAGTCAATTGAACTCAAATGTGTCAGTGATGATTTTTAAGCCTGTATAGATCAAATGTTTGGCCTGATTAAAGGGATGGTTGATCAAAAATATACAATATCACCCCCCATGATGACAATACCGAAAAAGAAGATATTTTGAAGAATGGCGGTTGACAAACAACACTGGCGGACACAAAACCACAGTGACATTTCTCGTAATATCTTGTGTACCGAAGATGCATGAACCAGGTAAAAAAAAGAACTCTATATTGAATATTTTCCAAATGTCTGGCATTGACAAACGTTTGCCAAATCAATCAGCTTGTTTTGGAGAGAAATGTCAGCTATAAATATCGACAAGTAACAATAAAAAGAGTTCAATCTAATCAAATATTTACAGTTTTCCTCAAAACTTTGCAAATGTTGTAACGTAAATTATTGAAATTGATTCTCGTAGAAATAACACTTTGTCTGGAGTTAAGAATGGCATTACACAAACACAAACATCCTCCGTAAGGCACACAACATGACGCAAACATTAAAACTGCTGCTGTATCATAGCCCGGCTTACACACACACACACACACGCACACACACGCACACACACACACACACACACACACACACACACACACACACACACACACACACACACACACACACACACACACACAGACAGACACACACACACACACACGCACACACACGCACGCACACACACACAAACAGACACACACACACATCACACACACACGGACACACACACACACACACACACGCACGCACGCACGCACACACACAAACACACACACACACAAACACACACGCACGCACACACACACACACACACACAGACACACACACACACACACACGCATGCACACGCACACACACACACACACACACACGCACGCACGCACACACACACACACACACACACACAAACACACACGCACGCACACACACACACACACACACACACACACACACACACACACACACACACACACACACACACACAGAGAGAGACTTGGTAGACATGAGAAGGTCTGTAATTGAGCGGAGACACTTAGCATTATCCAATTTAAAGGGTGACAGAACACATCTGTCGTCATGGAGCCGGTCCCCGCAGTTACCCCCGGAGATCACACGAGCAACACTTGAGAAACGCAAGCGCACTCGTGAAGCAAATCGCACTTATGACGCGTTGCTGCAGATTCCCTTTAAAGATCCGTGATATCGGAAAACAGACATAGACATCTGGCCAATCACTTCATCCATCTCCCTCTCACGCTGTTTTTCTTTGGCCCCGGACTCCTCGATTGATGTGAAAGTCAAAGCTGATTTACTCAAGCTCCCTGGGCCTGAGAGTGAAGATCCTCCCGTCGTCCTGAACCTCGGCTGAGACACTCCAGGGAAATGTAGTCATTGATTGACAGTACTGGGAAGAAAAGAGCAGAGGTCAATTTGATGTGACGGAACGCAAAACGAAAGAAGGAACAGATCGATGCCTGGCGTTGATTGGCGTCGATAGGCTCACTTACTTTGTCATTTATTAGATATGTTAATGTAACGCTAAGTAGGATTATATTTATGTGCATTCTCACAATTGCTACGATGTGTTCTAGTATACAACACTTTAAAGTGTATCATTGTGTTTACACTTAGTTGATGTATTTACACTTAAAGCTTAAAGAAAAGTTGCAGCCAATCAGCAGTAAGTGGTGGGTCTTTTCTTAATGTAGAGATGAACATTTCCGGCTACATCGAACTCACTAACTCACTACTTTTCTAACCTACTCACTCTATCAAAAAAAAAAAAACATTTATATATATATATATACTTTTTGTAACTTCTCTCTCTGTGTAACTCGGTAACATTGTTGTAGCACTTGTTCACCTATTGTTGTATCGGCTATTTACCGCTTCATTGTCTCCTCGACTAATGTAAGTCACTTTGGATAAAAGCGTCTGCTAAATGACTAAATGTAAATGTAATGTAAAATGTAACATTAGCCGATAGGTGATGCATGTGGGGACGGAGTTGTCAAAAATCGGCGATACGCTTTTGATGTAGTTCTTTCAGTGATTTCGAACGTTAACGTCACGGATATTCGTGACAATATTAGGAAATCCACTTGAGACAACGTGTTGTATAAGGGTCGAAGGATATAAATGTGGTTGAATTGTTATGGAGAATTTACAATTTAGTGAGTTATTCAGAATCGTACATTAAACGGATAGTTCGCCCAAAACCAAGTAACGATGAGATTTGAAACTTAAGGATTTGATCCATGCGTGCACTTTTTGGGTCCTAACTCATATTATAAAGCTCGGAGGAGCCAGAATAAATGCTATTAAACTCCTAAAAAGTCATACGCACCTTGGAGGCCTTAACAGGGTTAACGATCACATTAAGTGGATGGCGCACTTGAAATAAACTGGCCAAGATTTTTTGTGCGAGGCTACACAAGTAAAGAAAAATAATAACTTTTCTAATCTAAATCCCAGACTCACGAAAACACTTTGATGCATTTACAAAGAAATCCGATTGTTCGGAAAAAGTTACGTGGAATTTCATGCGAGGCACTTCCGTTGTCTTTCGGGAGCAACCAAATGTCATTTTAACATACCGCCCATTGCCAGATAGTGTGTTAACTACTTTGAACAAAGTACTCTCAGATCGATAGCATTGATCAGTCCGACGGCGTTCCGCCCCGATCGCTTCATCTTTTCCCACGCTCGTCCTCTCTCTCTCAAACGCCGCACATCTGGCCGGAAACTCCTTTGTTTAATCCTCTTTCAGATCCATCTGTCCCGCTCGCATCCACATCTGCCTTTTCCACCCGACCTTTTGTTCATCTCCCGTCACCGAGTGCAGGTGCGTGCGATTGGGAATAACCCCAGACACACGTTCGGATTAATACCTTATTAATGGAGACGGGCTCTGCCATCATTGGACAAAAGCGAGGGCTCGGTGTCCGTAACGCAAACGCTCAGCAGTGTTTAGTGCCAGCTGCCACTCGCATTTACATTGAAGTTTATAATTCAATAGAGCGGACGAAAACAGCTTGATCCTAATCAATACCCCCATACAGGCGCATGACCTTAAGACCAGGGCCAAGACGCCAATTTATAGACCTTCAATTAGTGCTCGGCACGCTTAATTACGAGCACAAAAGAAGGCCAGAGAGCGCACAAACACACAAGAATAAACACGCATTTGCACGCTTTCCTTTGATGCCGTGTGCACTATAAGCTCATAAAACTGTGAGATTTGTGAGCGCTATAAAGAGGAATGATTCGGTCTAATAGAGATCTCATATATAGACATATATCTTCTCTTTTCTTTTTCTTTTCATTCCCCTTCCAGCTCACGGCCCGGTTTTTAAATCTTACAGGATAAATTCTAAATGAGCCTGTTAACTTTATATAGACGTAAACTAGTCATTTAGCTTTTATGTAATGACATTTTTGCGGATGCGATCGACATAAATGAGAGTAATTTATTGTTATTCAAGCAAATAAGCCTATAAAAAAGCTACAAACATACGTAGAAATTCCGCAATATCAGATTTTCATTTTAGAGCTATCGTGGCCGAATGAATTTGAGGTTACGGATGTTAAGTTGACAGTTCTTTACGATGTTAAAAACAATATCGATTTATGTCCGTCAAAAATACGCTATTTTCAGATATCTTCTTTAGAAATAGGACTCGATATAATTATATTTACTTATCCATATTGCATAAAACTTTAAAAGCTTCTGTAAACCAGTCACGTTAAATCAAATATTGATAAGTTAATTAAATTGAATCAGATTTTAATCGTATAGTAAAAATGCAGAAATTCCACAAATTATTGAATAAAAATTTTAGTTATCGTTGCTGAATTAATACGAGGTAACTTTATGTAAATCGGACAGTTTATCGCAAGACGAAACAATATCATTTATTTTCTGTCAGCAATATTTGCTGTATATTTCTACTATACATTACGATTACGAAGCGCAATTGATGATATAAAATGAACATTTAATTTAAAAACATTTTGGTGGAAATGCGCAGACAGATGTTATATGAGGAATGAGAGCGTGGAGAGTGTCAAAATAACGTCATATTGATTTTTAACGTGTGGCATTAATGCATCACACTGTTAGAAATATATCTACATATTATTATACCCTTGTAACTTTATGATACAATATAGATTCTACATCAGCGATACGGTATTAACCGATACCTTGAATATTTGTAGTAAAAGATTATGATTGGAACCTAGCAGTATTTTGATATTAGGTAGCAATTTGAAGAAAGATGAATACCGGATAAGGAAATAAATGTTTTTTAATACTAAACCTTTTCCACAATTATCGGCACTCTTTTCTTTTATGTCTGATGAGGTTTAAGAAAAAATGGCGACGTTTCCGGACAGAATCTTTTTAGCGTTATCTCCTATCTTGAGCTCATGCTGCTCATTTTCTACAGGCATCCTGTTCTGTATGTTATATGATATTATATCAGTCAAATTTACATTTACATTACATTTAGTCATTTAGCAGACGCTTTTATCCAAAGCGACTTACGCTTCTATTTGGAATTTAACTTTTCATTTGTTTTTGTGTTCAGGGTATCAATAATCAGGGTTTTGAATCACGGCTTGGCGCCACATCATGCCATCTCAATTCATATTAACTGTAGTTTTTACAGCAGTCTCCTTGTTTTAACTTCTCCTGCCATCACTTCTGGTTCTTCCCCTTCATCTTCCATCAATCCGTTTTCATCTTGCAAGACTTGTAGGTTGCTTACACGGAACATCGCTGGCACGAACACTGGCCTGTGTTAGATATGTAGGCCTTTGATGAGTTTAGTCTGGCGAGGCTTGTCTGCTCTATCAGCAACATAATGGCGTTATAATAGAATTAAATTCTATTTTTAGACCCTGGAGGTCTGAATCACACACATACAGCACGCGGTCCTTCCGCGGCTGTAATCTGCAGTCTGCGTTCGGTTCGGTCTCTGATGTTGCATTCTAATGCGGCTGTCTGAATTTTCCACGACTGAAAGATCAATGTGGCGTTTAGACGAGCGCCCGCTCTCCTCCTTTCGAACGCACCGGGCCGCGAATAAAGAGCAACAAACATCGGCGAACACGCACCTGTATCGCACACAACCGCTTATCATTCTCTGATACAACGAGTGAAGGAGCACAAAGAGTGTCAGACCCTCTCATTCTTTAAGGGTTTGATGAAAGTGGGTGAAATGAGCGATGGAGAGAGGGTGGCATTACTTGTGTGGGTATAAACTGGCCATAATGAAAATCAAAGGAAGATATTTAGAAGAATGTGTGCTTTGGTTGTATGTCCGTACGATAGAATTGAATGGGTGCCGGCGTCCCATCGTTCTTTAATGTTACATTTACATTTACATTTAGTCGTTTAGCAGACGCTTTTATCCAAAGCGACTTACAATAGTCGAGGAATGTTTTTATGTAATGTTTATTTGTGTTTTGCGGCAGTTGAAAGTCATGAGATTAGTGCGGTTGTGCCCAATATTGTCGGTTAGAAAATTATTTAGTAATGGTGACAGCCGTGGCCTTGATGAGCAATAACGTGTGTGAGATCTCTCGGCTCCCATCTACCATATTGTCGGCATATGGCGCTTTTCGGCCACGGCCTCGGAAGCCAAATGTTCCGAGCTTTTTCGCTCTCATTGGGTCATAGCTTGTGTGTGTGTGTGTGTGTGTGTGTGTGCGATGTTTATGTCCTCGATGGAATCATTTGGCCAGCTCGGGCTCGCCGGAGCCCAATCACTTCAAGCTTGCTTGCCGCTGTTTATTTTATTGACTCCCATGTTTTCATTTCTTTGCCGTGCCTGTGCGCGCCTTCCTTTTCCTTTCCTTCCCCGTTTCCAATTCTGTCCGTATCGCTCCGTTCTCGGCAAGAAACTAGAAAACACGGAGGTGGTTCTTGCGAAGGAGAACTTGAGAGATCCACTTGAGATCCACTTCTCCACCATCTGTTCCGATGTTAATTGCGACGCGTGGCGGTGTTTTTCCGTCCCATAAACCGTAATGAAATCGAACACCTCCCCCTAATGCGCCCTAATGAAACTTGTGCGTGTTTCTACACCTCCCTAATAAACGACATTAAGAGAGGCCTCGTGTTTTTTAAGTTGTACAGTTTCAGGATGCGTAGCTTCAAACGTGGCGCTGCGACTCGGCCAGATGGCGACTGACAGTTAGTGTTTGTCTTGTCGGCATTTTGCGAGATCTGGTCGAAATGCTTCTCTGCCCCGATGACAGACGAAAGGAACTCAGAGGAAGAAGAAGAAGGCCTCAAAGCAACGACGAAAACCGCGCATCCCAGCATCGCCTTCTTTGATCGTTGCGTTTATTGACGTCTTTTAAACGACACAAACACGGCTGGGTTCGTTCGTATTGTTTTTCCGACGCAAGCTTGATCAACGCGTCGTGTTAAGCGAGCCGTGTTAGGCCGAGCTTTACGGATGTCTAATTAAGGCGTCTGGAAGGGTCTGAATGTCCTGAGAGTCTGAGCACCTGCAGAGAGGAAGACGCGAACAAACAAAGGCCGCGCGGCACATTCCCCCGCCGAGGAAAGATGGCTCATCTGTTCGACGGTTCGCAGGCGATTGCAGGCGTGCATTGTGCTTTAGTTCACGAGCAGGAGTAATTTAACCAAACGCATCAATGGAGCAAATCAAATGTTTTCTTTTGTGCTCGGCAATCAGCAGCGTTTTCCACAAAGAATCTTCGGCTCTCTTTTTCTCTGTCGCTTTAGAGAAGGGTAAACAGGGTAGAGAGGGGCAAACGCTGTAATGCGTTCTACTTGATAATCAATAATCAATTAAAAGCCTGTTTTTCACATTAGTATTTAACTTTGCATTTTTAAATGAACATACTTCCGATTGAATCCAATCACACGGCACAGAAGCAATCTGTAAAGAAATGTGTTGGATTCTGCACAATGGACGAGTGCCGATTGTGATCTTTGAGAATTCTTGTGATATACTGAACATTTTTAAGTGTGTAGTTGTTTCCGAATATCATTGAATGTATAGAAACATCACACGATTGTATAAATTAACACCATTAATAGCAATTGTATAAATGAATAATCATTATTTTAGTGTTTTATCATTTTGGTGTATTTGTATGCATTTACATTAGTGATAAAATAATAACCTCTGTTCTGATATCTCTAATTTTCCCTTTTCGCTAAATAAGTTATTTAGTTAAATGGTCTATTTTGCACCATTCATCTCATAATTCCAACACAGCTTTCGGCCACAGCTATAAATGCAATACAACATTGAAAAAACTACGCTTTCATATGAATCTTCTGGCAGAAATAAGAAAGTGCGATGAAGTTTAAGGTGTCCGTAGGTTCTCTTGTAAGGATGAGTTGGGAGGAAGGCAGGTGGGCAGATGGTGAAGTTGTCAGATGAAGGACCCGCTGACCAGATGTTCACACACACAGACACAGACATGCAGGTGAGCCACAGGCCACGATGTGCTGACTGGTCCAAGTTTGATGATGGTCCAACACATCGTCATTATGATTGCTTCTCGTGTCTTGTACTTTTTGCACCTGCTGTCTGCCCGCCAGCCACACGCACACGCGCGCACACACGCACACACACACGCACATACACACACACACACACACACACACGCACACACGCAAACACACACACATGCACACACACACAGGCAGACACGCACACACACACACACACACACACACACACACACACACACACACACACACACAGGCAGACACGCACACACACACACACACACACACACACACACATAGACACACAGACACACGCACACACACACGCACACACACACACACATGCACACACACACACAGACACACACACACATGCAAACACACACACAGGCAGACACGCACACGCACACACGCAAACACACACACATGCACACACACAGGCAGACACACACACACAAACACACACACACACACACACACACACACACACACACATAGGCAGACACACAGACACACACACACACATAGACACACACACACAGACACACAAAGACACACACACACACAGACACACACACAAACACATGCAAACACACACACACACACACACACACACACGCAAACACACACACACATGCACACACACACGTGCACACACACACACACACACACACACGCAAACACACACACACATGCACACACACACACGTGCACACACACACACACACACGTGCACACACACACACACACACACACACGTGCACACACACACACACACACACACACACACACAACACACGCGCACACACACACACACACACACACACACACACAACACACGCACACACACACACACACACACACACACACACACACACACACACACACAACACACGCGCACACACACACACACACACACACACACACACGCAAACACACACGCACATGCACACACACACACGTGCACACACACACACACACACACACACACGCAAACACACACACACATGCACACACACACACGTGCACACACACACACACACACACACGTGCACACACACACACACACACACACACACACACACGCAAACACACACACACAACACACACACACGTGCACACACACACACACACACACACGTGCACACACACGTGCACACACACACACACACACACACACACACACACACACACACACGTGCACACACACACACAACACACACACACGTGCACACACACACACACACACACACACACACACACACACATGCACACACACACACACACACACACACACACACACACACACACACACACACACACCTTTACCCCAAACTCAAAGCCCTGATCTTTTAAACAATACTTGGAACAATAATCTTTCCTAGACGTACCGAGCGACTTATGCAGCATCATCAGTCCCGCTTCCTCTGCTCCACCCGGTTTCCATAGCAACAGGGGGCAATAAAAACAAGGATGGTGTTGGCAGGATTTTGGCAATCCAGTCACACGGCCGCCTCAGATTTCCACTAAAGCCGCTTTCATCAGCAAAAGTGTGTACGTGTGTGGAGACGCGCGCCTAAGCGTGCAGTGTGTCTAGTGTGATTTAAGGAGCACTCTTCTTCCTCTTAAGGACTCGATTCCATAAACATTTGTCAGAAAACATAACTGCTTTGTTTCAGCACTCTAAAAGACAATAAGCACTTTGTGAAGGAAACACGAGTCTACAAAAGGCACACACGTGTCCTAAAGAGTGTTTCCAAAGCTTCAAATCGTTACTTCAAGTGTCCTTGTCAGAATATATATATATATGATATAATGCTATTCTTCAAATATAATATTTATTTAAATAGGTGCAAATCCATTTTCAACATCTAAAACATCTACAAATAAGCTATTATTTGTCATTTTTATTGTAACATGAAAACGGTGAGGCTGTGTTAAATTTCATTTTGGGCCTGAGTTGGGAAACGTGTTATTTTGAGTAGTTCTGTCCTGTCGGAACTTGTTTAATAGATGCTATTGTCAGAGAATTTGCTGCAACAGATAAACCTTTAGTTACATGGATGACTTTCACAAATGCAATGCAAACAATTGAATTGTGGCTTTTGCTTGTGTAGTGTAACTTGTAAGTGTTTCTGAAAAGTACAGTATAGCAATTTTTTATTCTCTAGCAGGATATCATCCATTTATTTTCAGGACATTTATTTGAACTCTTACACACATTGGAATGCATTGTGAAGCAAAAATACACATAACAAAACAATAATAATAATGAATCAATACACAAAATCTTTACATTTATTTTTTTACATTTATACGTCTGTAATATGACATGTGTTATGCGTTGATTTCATCTTGTGCGTTCTTGATAAAAACAGACAGAAAAAGAGAGATCATTTCACTCAAGATTTTCATAATTTAACAATAATTTGCAGATCCAATTCTTATCTACAAAAAAATTCTAAATTTGAAATACAATGTTGTTCTATTTGCTTAAAATTTAAACTAAAGAAAGAGGTCAAAATTAAAAAAAAAGTGAATTCTGATTTTAAATTTTCATGTACATGCAGTAAAGAAAAGAAGTTTATGTTCACAACATTTACATTAAAAGGGTTTCCCTAAATCGAGATGACTTGTTTTTTTTTACATTTTATTATATATTTTATTATTATATATTATATATTTTATTATTATATATTATATATTTTATTATTATATATTATATATTTTATTATTATATATTATATATTTTATAAAAAAATTGGCTTGTAGTTTTATACCACATTGATCATTCAAATAAATCATTATGCAGAACGAAAAAAACAAACAATTCATATGTAATTAGTTCTAATCCATTTATTCGATTTCCTCGTTTCCGTCACAGTTATCACGTGTGTTGTCATGAGGTCAATCTTTCACATTTCTGTCGGTTGACTTTATCCTGGTGTTCGGATTTTGGACCTTAATAGCCATCGCACATCTATAAATGCTGCAGAAATGATTCCATTTGTTTATACGACATGCATTGACAACTGGTGCACAATTCCACCATGCACAGTTATCAAAAAGGATGCATTTTTCCTGTTCTCTAACCAGTAATTAAAATGGGAATATTTATTATCCCCAGAATAAAATTGATCACCGGACACGGGGATAAGAGTCGTTTTTACTGCGAGCGTGTTAAAAAGTTATTGTCTTGTTTACGAGCGTGCGTGTACGCGTCTGCTTGTTAACGCTGAAAGACGGCATCTCTCCAGCTCACTGCTTCATTAGCAAGTGTGACATTTATCACATCAGCACCTCACGTATCCCGAGTTACCATGGAAACTTGCATAGCACCCCCCCCCCTTCACACTTTTAACAAGTGGAGTGATTAACAGAACAGTTTCGTACATCTCGCACATGCCCACACACACAGATCTGTGTCATTCTTCACACTTAAACCGGCCTGTTTTTCTCTGCATCTCTCGGCTCGGCTCGTATCTTGAACCTTGAAAAATAAGGGTTTATTTTTATATTAGTGCCCACTTTGTGTGCCGTGTTTGCCGGAAACGTGATTTTTGGAATATAGCCGGAGTTTGACGTCGTTCTGACAGTTGATGAGCATGAAATGTCTTCCTCGAGTCATGCTGTGTGTTTGACCTCGGTGTGTGTGCTTGGATCTGCTCATCTTGCGCAGGACATTGTAAAGGACGACGGCTTTTCATTGGCTGCATCTTTAAATCTAGTGAGCTTCCTGCGTAGACAGTGTGTTACAGCGATAGTTCACATATATATAAAGGGTTTCATTATAGGACACAAAAGAAGATATTACGAAGAACGTATGAACTGGCACCATTGGGTTTGCATCCATACCATCGAAGCGAACTGCACTACGGTGACCGACTTTCGAAATATCTTCTTTTGTTTCGCTGCGGACAAAATGCTTAACATATGATAGTTATTTTTCATAAATGACTAAAGCACGGTTTTGAGATATTCAGCATACAGAGTCACTCAGCAAATATGATTGACAAGCCCCAAATTATGACTTGATGAAAGAGAGAAGTGAAGCGATAGATGAACCGTGGAGAAACAGAGATAAATCTTCCCGATTAAGTGTGGATGGATTGCTTATTTTTCAAAGCTCGGAGCAGAACGCCTTATTTTTATGTCCAATGAGATTAATTAGGATCATAAAGCTTAACTGATGAGGGGAATTAAAGCATCACCTGTCGCCAGCGAGAGAGAGAGACGGGTGGAGATGTGCGACAGTATAGCTGCCAGACCGTCGAGTGTTAACTCGCACTGAAGATGTGATTGAAGTAGAAATAAAAATCACTTTTACCTCCTCATCCTTACACACACGCACACGCACACACACACAGACAGACACACACACACACACACACACACGAGCTGACAGGCAGCTGGGGGGGAAGTTGCAAGACTGTAATTTCCTCCATTTAAATACGAGCACAGCTGACGTGTGTGTGTGTGTGTGTGTGTGTGTGTGTGTGTGTGTGTGTGTGTGTGTGTGTGTGTGTGTGTGTGTGTGTGTGTGTGTGTGTGTGTGTGTGTGTGTGTGTGTGTGTGTGTGTGTGTGTGTGTGTGTGTGTGTCTCATTTTTGATGGATTTATTTTGGCTTTATCACTACTGTACTTTGAAATCATACATATATATATTTATCAAAGGCATGTATGTCTACGGTAACAATTTTTCACAAAAAGCCACAACTGAATCCTAAACTTAATGCAGATATATTTTATGAAACATTCAGCACTAAATTCTTTTTTGGATGTGCATTATTGGTCAGTATATGCACACCTGAGAATGCATTCGTGCATCTTTCTTTATGATTGTGTCGAGTCAAACTATTATTTTATTTCTTAAAGATTACACTGTTATTAAAGGTGTAGCTCACAGAAATAAAAATTCAATCATCATTTATTTACCATTATCGCTTTCCTCTGCAAAACTTCAATTGCATCTGTGGCATTGCCGTACCGTTGTGTTCTTACATTGACATAGGTTAATGTAACAAAATTGAATCGTTTATGTGTTTGTATCAACGACAATGCCAATCATATTTCCCTTAAAACTGCTCCAAAACTTAAATTTCATCATTACATCACCGTTGAGATGTTTCAAATCTACATACATTTATTGGTTCAGATGAACACGGAGAAAGATATTTGGAAGAATGCTCGTGGGAAAATATTTTTGGATCCATTGACTACCATAGTACCACAATTACCATATATGTGAGCCTACCTGTGGAAAGCTAAAGTCATTTTATACATAAAATCCTTCTACACAATGTTTGGACCGTTCTTTTAGAATATAAAATTGAAGTATTTAATATCGCCTGAGGATAACCAGGTAAAGGATTGAAATTATATTAAAATAATCTGTCAAATCAAACTTTAAAACCTTTATTCTCAGAATTAGATTTTCTTCCTTTAGGCTGGTTTTCACAGGCAGGGTCCATGTTTTTTGTTCTGTAGAACACATAATGAGATATTTTGAAGAATGTATTACACCAAAAATGTAATGGGGCACTTTTGAAAAATATTCTCATTTATCCTACTATGAGACATATACTGTATACTATAAGGCATGAAGAAATGTTAAAAAATAAACGTTTTAAGGGGTGAAATAATCCAATACCAAGTGACTTTAACTGAAGATAGCACATATTCATGAATCAATGCCATTTATTACGTATTTTTTACGAGATGCAATCGCATCGTTCATATCGGCAATGCAAGTTTACAACTACGGTTACTCCAAACCGCAGCATTAATACCAGCGATACTTGCCAAGCTCAGTAAATACTTCATCAAACATTGATACTTTTATTGTATTGTTGCTGCCATCCTTTCTTAGAGCATTAATAATAGTTAGCGAGGTGTTTGGCATTGTGCGCCACATCGTGATTTACAGTTTAAATAACTTAAATAAAGACGTTCTGGCTTTAAATGACTTCGGCGTAGCCGTCACTACGCCTCCGACCATGACTTACGATATTTTATTTATGCAACAGCACAGGTTGTCCACGAAGAAATGATGACCTCGCTCGCAGAATTCCTATTGTGCTGGTTTGAACTGTAAGTGCAGAAGTGTGTGCGTGTGTTTCAGACTCCCTTACATCAGCGATCCGCGCACATACCTTAAGAGCAGCTCGGCCTGAAGGAAGGTCTAGTTAAGCCATTAAGGCAGACAATTGACTCAAATTGAGAGAGAAGTGGATGGAACGAGAGAGGAAGAAAGAGAGAGAATTTTATGGCAGGAGTACATCCTCTTGACAACTTAATCTGAGCCTCAGGTCTTACACACGCACGCACGCATGCGCGCATGCACACACACACACACACACACACACACACACGCACGCACACACACTTTTATTTTCACTTGCTTTTTCAACCTTGTCAGCATAGAAGAGTAGAAGAAAGATGGTCTAAATAAAGGCCAATGTATTTACACTGTCGGCGTCTCTCCTCAGGCCTCTGTAGGGACGGGGATGTATCTCCAGTATCCACCTCCTTAAAGATTCTGCAGGAGCGCCAGATAATTCATCCTAACTTAAATGCCCTCCGTAGGCCTAGTTGCAAACATTCCTTCAATCGGATGTCTGTCTTCCATTGCTTGGACAAACAGTTACTGAGCGTTAAAGAGGGAGTCGACGAGACGGTGTTTTTGAAATGATTGTTTAAATTCTTAAACTCTTGTTTTCGTTTGACTCTATTGCTCCATTAGTTCCGAGATACTTCTAGGAAGTTAGGAGATTAGTGTGCGACAAGTGTTTCATTGACATTTCCGCACAATGGAATGAGAACGTTGAGCGTGTGATTCACACTTAAGGAGTTTACGTCTGTCCTTGTTTAATGTTGTATTTATCGGTCGGTATTTCATTGTTTGCAACAGCATCATAACAGAGTTGTAGAACGATATTTTTATACTTTCAGAATGATTTACAAACGTCATCATTATCGACAACAGCCATATACCCATACCGGTTTTGCATATGAACCGGTTCTCGACCCTCAACTCGAGGCTTGCGTGTGCGTGTGTTCTATAGCACGCTGTTACAGGCCTTCTGTGACTCGAGCCTTTGTGTTCTTGCAGGCAGGCCTTGTCGAACGAAACAATTACTGATTGTGACACGCGCGGGCGCGCGCACACTCATGCACACACGGCACCCTGACACTCGCAGTCCCATCCCTTTCTGTGTATCAGAGTCAGGTTTCTGGCACTTGGCCCCTGCGACTGTGTCATGCCCGCTTTCCTCGCCATTATTGCTTTTTGATCGGTGGCCAGGGGTGCCCTTATCACCGCGGAAACTGCCGGGGGATTTATCGGGGTGGGGGTAGCTGAGCAGCGGTTGCCGTGGGGACCCGAGGGGGCAGCTTTCCCGCGGCGCATTCAGCAATGTCCTTTAAGTCGCTCAAAGACTTGGGCGTCTCCGCGGAGAGAATAGGGTCCTTCTGCAAGAGATGGATGAATCGAGTCCAGAGGTCTGTGTCTTCTTCGCTTTATCTTTAACCTTTTCACTTTATACGTCGCTTCTGTTTAACTCTAGGCCTTGTTGTTAGGAATAGAATGGCCGCACGGTTGACTTGATTGTGTCGAGAAAAAAAAATGTGTACAAATTCCAGAAGCACATCTTATTTTTGTTATTTTATCACCATTGTAGAGTTATTTTTTTATTTTTTTTATGTCTATTAAATGTTCACCCTAGTCTACAGGGCGAGACCAAGCTGCTGAATACTGAACAGGTGTTAATATGTATCATTTATATAACGCATAACTTGAGTTCATGACTTTGTCATCGTAATGTTTAATGAAGCGTTCGCATAAACGGTCTGGGCGGATTGGAAAGAGTTCAGCGTTATTAAGATGGTTGACAGTTTGTTTATATCTTTTATTGCAGAAGAGTAAAGCATCCAATGCAACGCCTCCCTCTCGTTGAGTTCCTCGAATCCACTCCATAATCCGCCTGGCACAAATGACTGAATACAGAAACTGCCATTTCTAATTTGTTCGGAGAATAATGCCTAATTTATGTCAATATGTCCTTGGAGTGAAGCCTGTTTCCAAAGGAAGACGTTTGCACAGCGAGCAGGCTCACACTCCGAACGCTAAGCGCGATAATTAGTCCCGTGAGGAAGCCGTCAGGAATTTTCAGTTCTGTTCTTTATTTTTCGTCTTTGTGAAAGCCAGCAGGTGGGCGGGTCTCATCTTAACAACATTTCAGATCGAAGTTTTTTTTGGAGCTGGTTCCGACGGGATTCGTGCATTTTGGTATTCGCGTTCTTGTGCGTTGGGGTCGATAAAACTCATCGGGAACCGTTACATCACAAGCACACAATGAACTCCTTGAACTTGCAAGATGGCCATCTTGGTGACACGTAAGTGATTTGCGACACGGCTGAGCTTGGTTGTATGTCATGATCTTGTTCAATTCTGCTTCTATTGATTATTCGTGACAGCAGCGGAGGGAATGCTTTGGGATGAAGTTAAGCTGTATTGACAGCGACCGTGGCATTGTTGATTGACCACAGAAAATATTTCAGCTCCGTCGTCTCAGTTGGACGAGCTTGTTTGGAAACTTGAACTTTTTCGCAGATGTTTTGAAGAGTGTTTGCGTTGAAGGCCAATTTAAGTCTTTTGTATGGACACAAATCGAATGCAAGGCAATGGGAACGGCTGCTGTTGAGTAACTTACCTTCGTTGGGTTCTATACTCTTTAAGTTTGGCGGCGTTGCTTTCCATATCCAACCAACTCTATCTGTTGGAATCAAGTTTGGTTTGGCAGATTTGTTCTACCCTCTCTTGTAGCCTGTTTACCTGCTCAATAAGCACAACATTAACGCACACACATCTCGCACATGCTGGGTGTAATAACATTGCTGTGATTTTAATCAGCGTTTGTCTCCGTGTCTTCCTGCTTTAATGAAGAGCAGTTGTCGATCTGACCGTCCCACAGCTGGTCTCACTGTGAGCGTTGAGACCGAACCTCCTCCCTCGCCTTCTTTCTGTACCCTCAGGTGTCTTCAGCACATCACCAAATAACCATTGGTCTCTTTCTTTGCAGTAACGGTACAGCCGGGAAGATGAACGGCGCCCTGGAACACTCGGACCAGCCGGATCCGGACGCCATTAAGATGTTCGTGGGACAGATCCCACGCTCTTGGTCCGAGAAAGAGCTGAAGGAGTTGTTCGAGCCTTACGGAGCCGTTTACCAGATCAACATACTGCGAGATCGCAGCCAGAACCCGCCACAGAGTAAAGGTATGCATCACTTCCTGTTTATGTTGCGTCTTTTACTTTAGGTGTCTCAAATTGTCATTTTCTTGCAAATGGATTTGTATCGCAATAGCTTAGATTCGAAAAGCAATGGTAAAATCATGGTCATTTTAGTAAGGTAAGGGTAAGTTACTGTTTGGGTTTTCCACTAATACCGTGGTTCAAAACAAAGTTCCCACGTGGAATTAATTTGCTTTAATCTGTCGGTTCCTTTTGGGCGAAACAAACAAACACACTTTTCATTTGCCGTCGTTCAAAAACGCTAGTACTACCAATAAGCATAAATCCGTAAAGTATTCCATTAAGGATGTTATAACCCTTTTAAATTCATACACTAGATGAGAAGGCCATAGAACATAGTTTAATAAGTAGTGTATTATATGTTAGACACAACTTTAGTCCACACAGTAAGCTTAGCACCATACTAAAACCAAGCTGAGTTCAAATAAATGGTTGCGTCTTTTTGGTGAACAGAGCGTTTCGAAACAGTTACCGAAGGGCAGCTGCCCACGTAGGCGGTCGACAACACGGCAGCTCACTGGGTTTTGTAACCAAGTTAAATTGTAGGCATTAGCCCCACTTGTGTGGAGTGGGTCAGAGGTAACACTCAGAAAGGAAGATGGCATGTCCACGGTTACGGTGCCGCCCATTCCATTTCCTTTCTCTATTTTGGCCGATGAGTCAGGGTAGAGGGCAAGGGCATTATTTTATAAACCCTGATCTTTCTCTCAACGCACACACAGTTGCGCTTCAGTCAGAGCCGAGATGTGCGCCTGGCTTTCACGCGAGGTTATGAGCGCCCCTTTAGTTCTGTCCGAGTGTTTCTCTCAGGTCTCGCTTCGTCAAGGCCTCTGACACGGCCGTCGAGCAATAATGGTCAGCGCCAACCTTCAGCACTCTGCCACATTTTCATTTAGCAAAAGGTCGCCCGTGCATGGCTCCAGCTGCTAAATTAGACCGTTTCAGTGGAGAAATCTTTCAATAAAGTCATGGCGCGAGCGTTAACTTCCCGCGCGTCCCGCCGCAGCCGTCTTTCCCTGTGGCGTTCACCAATTAAGATATTTTCTCGCTGAAAGTATTTGGTTTTTTCTTTTTGCCTTCCCCACGAGGACAGATTTTCACCTTTGGAATTACCAATTAATGGACGAATTATTTTAAGAAAAGTGTGCCAGTTAACGGACATTGAAGTGTCCTTAAGCAATGTTTTGGATAACGCCAGCAATTCCGCCATTTCTGTCATTTTAACCCAGCTTGACCTAGAACCTGTGGCTGGGGAAAGTCTTCTATAAAACTTGGGAGGTAATAACTAACTAGGTTAATAACCTATTAAAATCTACTTGCATACATATGGAAATAAAGTTCATGTTGTGAAAATGAAGGAATAGTTTCCAAAAACGAAAAACGTGTATTGTTCAATACTAATAAATGACTGTAGAACACAAGGGAAAATATTTTTTTATCTTTCGAGTATGGTGACTGACATTTTTCAAAATATCTTTGTAGTTGGATATTTCCATTTCTGGTTCCTGGTGGAAAACAAAAGCTGTAAGGGGACAGTTCACTTAAAAATGAATATCCTTGCCCGATTTACTCAACCTCTGGTCAAACTTGAACTTCATCTTCTGCCGAGCACAGAAGAAAATAGTTTAAAGACAGTCGGTAAAGAAACAGCATTGGACCTTCTGACTTTCAGTGTGGAGACACAAAACCACCAAGACATTCTTCAAAATATCTTCTTTTGCTTTCTGCAGAAACGTGCTTTATATTCATTGTATTTTAGTGTCATACAGATTTACTTTGCGTGTTGTGTTGCTTTTGTAAATGTTATACAGTTGAACTATACAAGGGCGTTTTTTAAAGGGATGGTGCACAGGATTAACTCATCTTCCTGTCGTTTCCATCTTTCTTTTCTTGTGCAGATCACTACAAAAATTCAAAGAATCATGGTAAAAAAACATTAAACCCATTCACTTGACAAGAGACCTCAGAGACATTCTTTAAAATATCTTCTCCAGCATAACACAGCAGACGGAGTCACGTACTGGTTTCAAATGCAACACGACTGAACAAATGATGATAGAATTTTCATTCCTGGGCCGGCGCCATTCTTGTCCATCCCCGATCAGCGTGGAATGTTTCCATATCGGGCCAGCGACACTTTTCAGACCCAAAAAGAAGTTCCAGCTCACACTCCCGGTCCCAGCAAGAGTGGGCGGGAGCATCCGAAACACACGCTGTGCCGATTCAAAGTGGAAGGTCTCATCCCGGCCCGGCCTCCGTAGTCCGAACAGACGGCCTCACAGATCGTCTGCCCCGGGTGCGTGAAGCCAAATGAAGGCGCAGAATATAAATGCACCCAGAGGTGAAGAGCAGGAATTGTTTATCAGAGCCGGGCCGCGCACACACACACACACACGCACACACACACACACACACACACAGATACAGACTGTCCCTTGTTGACTGAGTGATGTGAGAGCGGTCCAGGGCTAAATAGCCATGAGCAGCTGGGGTTCTTTAGTAAAGATGTATTCCTGTGTGCCTTTGAAGTCCGTCACACACACACACACACACACACACAGGATGAATGAATGCGTTTGTGTGTGCGCGTCTTTTCCGGACACGTAGCACAGACACAGAACCACACAAATGTGTGAGTTTGTGCGAGTGCGTTGAGCTCGTCCTCTAAGGCCAAATGCGGACGTGTTATGCTAATGTATGGAAATGAATTCGAACAGATGTGCGTTTGTGTTCGTGGTGCTGAGTCTGTACCTGCCAGGCATCGGACAGTCTGTCTCATATTACAGATCAAAAGCAGATTCTGGGAATTATTGGCAGTTCTTTTAGATTATCGAGATGACTTGGAGGTAACAAGAGGCGTAATGTGACATTTTAATGATACAGTTAGAATAGAAATAGGATGGGAATCACACGAAATGTTTAAGTCTGTATGTGTACACAGTTTAAAGTTGTAGTTTGTCCAAAAAATGATAATTTTGTCATTAACCTGAACGACACAAAAGAAGATATTTCGAAGAATATCAGTACCTTTCCAAACAGTAGAGGTAAATGGGTGATCAACTTTCATAAAACATCTCTTTTAGTTTTTCACGCATTACTTCATCCTATTCATAATTAGTTTGTTTTATTTAATTAACCATTTGTTTGTAAAACATTGTTTATTATAATTTATAATTATAAATTGGATCAAGATATAAAATATAGATGTAAACCATTACCCCAGACACTTTAGTGAAGGTTTAAAACGACAAGAGGAGTAAATGATGGCATGATTTTCATTTTTGGGTGAACTATCACTTTAATGAAAGGGAAAGAAGACTGGAGCCGAATGAAGAAGTGGTTCATTATGTTAGATAAAAACCTGATAAATGTATAATAATTATTGTAATTTTTGCTTTGAGGACATTGTTCTAGTATCATGAGGTAAAAAAGGGGCATTTTATTCCACTTTTGACGTAAATGACCTTAAAGCAGCCTTGCTCATAGGATTTTCCGAGTCGAGTTATAACATTGTAATAAAAGATGAACAAGGCAAACATTTTGGAAAAATGTGCGCGGATGAATCGTTCACGGATCAGACATGAAATAAAATCCTTTTTTGAGTCGAACATGAGACCTCTGGACTGATCCTGGCCTGAAATCACAGAGTCGGCCCGTCAGCAATTCTCAGCATGATTAAAGACGGTCACGGAGCTCTTGAGGTGGTTACACGCCTCGCGGGTTTATCCCGTCTTATCCGTCTCAGGTGTGGCAGCACTGCGTGTCAGCAGTCCCTGGCACATGCCAACGTGGAAACAGCACAGCGGCCGGCCTGACCTCGCTGCCTGGGCATGTCAAAAGTTCTGGTGCCGTAACCCAACCTCTGGCTGTAGAGGAATGAGACGGTGCCAGAAGACCAGAAAGCAAGCGTTGGCCTTGCTTTCGCTGACAGCTCGAGAATAAGATAGATCTCCAAACCCAGATGAAATGAGTGTTGGAAAGGAGCGTGTAATTTTGAAGGCAACATTTTTATTCGTTTGGAAGCTGTGTTTCGGAAAAGAGGCCGACGTGTTAAAGCCAAGAGTTTTCCTAGTGCAGAAGATAGAAGAAGGTTTTTTTTTGTTACCAATGTCCTTCAAAATATTTTCCTTGCGTTCTACTGGAAAAACAAAGCAGTACGGGTTTGAAATATCAAGTGGGTGGGTGAAAAATGACAGAAATGTTGTTTTGAGATAATGGATCTTCAGTTTGTCAAAGAAACTATAATATTACATAACATCATATAATATAATATATAATATATCAGATAAGATAGATAAGATATTTTGAAGAATGTTGATTAATGCCCCCATTCACTTGCGTTGGTTTTGTATCCGTACAGCAGAAATGAATGGGTGCAAATGTTAATCAAGTTACTTTTAAATATTTTATTTTATGGAGGAAAGAAAGTCAATGTTAAAAATGACAAAATAATGACATGATATAATATAACATCATTATTTTATATACTTTCTTATGTGAAATAAATAATGTTTCGTAGTTATTTTGTATCTTGTTTTTGAAAATGTAAATGTTCCCAACAAATCTGAATCACATGTGTCCATATTACGCAACGTCACATGCCATTACTTCTTTTTCCTGGCGTGTTATTAATACCGATGGAGTATTATGGGCTCATGTTGTAATACTATCAGAATAGCTGGGAAGTGTTAAGGCTCATGCGGTATTAACTCAAATCTCTGTACACAAACATTTGTGCGCACTTCCATAACTTCTGATGCGAGGGAATAGTCCGTCATACACACGGGACCTCATGGCTAAACCACACGCAGAACGAATTTCTGTCAATACCTTCATCAAGCGTTCTTAGATATTGTCATTCCGGACGCCAGCCACGCAACCCAAGCAGAACAAATGTGTCTAAATCATTAGTGTTTCCATTCCTGAATGGGTTTTCAAATTCCACACGACATTCCCGAAACAACAAATTGGCCGGAATGATGTAAACGCCGCATCGAATGCGTTTGATTACATTCACAAACTCATCATCTGAGAACTACTTAGGCGAAAAGCTTCCTGAACGAGGCCATGTTTGGAGGAGGTCTGGAGATATTTGTGGATGAGATGAGTCTTCGCCTCCTGTGTGTTTCTGCACCGCCAGGATTTTGACCGGCGGCATCTGGTCCACATTGCTGCTGGTTCCTGCCAAGAACCGGCGGCTTAGACATGAAGAATCTCTGTGATTGACATGTGGAGCCACCAACCACCGTTTGTTTTGTTGTTGGGTGTCTTTATTTTCTACATGCCCATACAGAAGCGTTTATTGGTGTGTGTCAAACACAACTCTTATCTCTTACTAGGAAACATCAAGCTAAAACCTGACACTCAAGATGATATTATTCCAGCCAATCATTGATGCCACCTTTGTATAGAATATTCAGAGGTCTACTTGTTATTTGCCCAAGCGTTTTGTGCATCTCACAGTATAATACACTACATTCCCATCTGGACAACCCTTGGGTCAATGGTTTCCTTCAGGCACGATGACGGATCTGATATGGGCTCTTATTAACACGTCAGCTCATGGGTCAGCTCTAATTGGCTCTGAACCTGAAGGCCTTGTGTTAATGGACCGGAACCATTCAGCCACCGGTAATGTCATTGTTGAGTAATGGGAGTTTCAATGTGTATGGTTTCAGTGGGTTTGTTTAGAGCTGTGTCCGGAAAAGGATCGTGTTGGCTACGGACTGTACCGCACTCATGCCAGTGGCGAGCGAGGCCTTGCTTTATCCGGCCAAGTCTCTTTCATGCCCTCGCTCTTTCTCTAGCAGTTCCTGAAACAGTTAGTGAGACAAACATTGTATGTATTCATGTGTTTTAAACATAACTTTCAGCTTAAACAATCTTGGTTGTTGATTTGGGTCTAAGCCATCCAGTTTCTCGCAAATTGTTCATTTTGGTCAAAATTCTAAATATTTCAAAATTCTGTTCCACATATCTACATATAAAACATCAGATTGGTACGATCTGCCCCGCTTCCGTCAATAAGTCCTCTTGTTGTTAATACTTATATTTCTGAAAACTTGTATTTGATCATCAGAATTTGATATTGCATATTATAAATATATGTACCTATGCACTCATTCAGGTTTCATTGGACACACAAATGTGCACGACATAAAGTAAACTTCTCCTTTGTGTTTGTTAAATGGAGCTGGCACGCAACTAATATTATAACTGTTTATGTTAAATCAATGTATATGCTTATTTGTTATATCAATAATTTATTGCAAAGCAATTGCTTAAATGTAATTTTTAAAGTTGCTTATTATCATTAATATAGTTAACATCATTATCAACTTTTCAGCACAGTTTAACGATTTTAACTGATGACCCAAAATCGAATTAGAATGATAGGGATGGGCGGTATGGCGGTATAAATTGTTACCGTATCGCGCACAAAAGTGATGCTGAGAATATGAATATTTATTACTTATTTATATTAGTTCTTTGAATGTGACATACTTGGGATATATTTTCTATCTGTAAGATGTTTATCATAAAAAGTTCGGTCCACGTTAAAGTGTCATGATTTGTTTGTTTATAAGGTTAAAATAAAAATGAAACAATCTCGAGTCAAGTCATTTTCCTTCTTAAGCATTCAAATTTATTCATTATATAAAGCCCTTTTGCACATTTACTTGAAAGACTACCTTGATAAAAAAACTATACCGTCAAAGACATCGTCGCTTCGAAATAAAATCTTCCCATACCGCTAAATAAATGTTCTCATACCGTGATTTTTTTTGGTCATGCCTTTTTTTTTCTCAAAAGAATTAACATCGTTTCCTTGAATTTCTGAGTGTGAACCGGAAGTTAAGTTTGGGTCACAAAAGTGCACACACACGATACCACTTGTTCATGTTGTTTGAAACTATGCCCAAATCTCCCGGCCTCCAGTCAACGCAAGCTCACACGACCTGATCTCCTGCGACAACCGCGTTAATGAGAGCCAAAATACTCAAGTTCACCTTCCAGTATATTAAAACCGCCGTATAGAGAACGTTCAAATGTACATTTCAGGGGATCTCTATTAAACACCACAGTTTATCGCCTTCTCTTTTTTAAATAGAGATAACAAAAACCCACTCGTTATTCACATTGCTGTATATTAACCGTGTGATATTTGCTTATTGGCTTTGATTTCTGTCACTTCCAGCCTTCGCGCTTTCAGCGACAGCAAGCGCAGAAAACATTCTCAAGTCGTGGCGTCGTGTCTGGTGTTAGATCAGTTTTGGAATCTATCCTTCTCTCGCGCGCGATCTCTCGCTTCGTCCCTTATCTTCTCTCCGGAGTAGTTTGGCAGAGATTTGTATGACAGCAGTGAGATTGTTTTCTCTCCCAGCAGGTAGTGAGACGAAAAGAAAAGATCAAATCCACTTGGCTTATTGCATGGTTAAAATGCTTACCCCTCTCTCTCTCTTTCTCTCTCTCTTCTCGTTTGTTTTCCTAGGGTGCTGTTTTGTCACGTTCTACACACGGAAAGCTGCCCTGGAGGCCCAGAATGCACTGCACAACATTAAGACCTTAACCGGGGTGAGTGTCTGTTCATTTGCTTGCGTCTGATTCTGTGAAAGACAGCGAGGAAGAGAAATTCTGGTGACTTTGCCGAGTTTTCCTCGGTTTTTCCGTACTCCGGGAAAGTGAATGAATTGGGGTGGAAGAGGGAGTTCGGGGTCAGGGGCTCGTGGGGGTCTCTGTCTCGCTTTCGATCTTTATGTGTGTGCATGGGGGGGTATGGATTAGTAAAGCTCTCTGTTTAGGGTCAGACAGAGGGAACACAATTAATATGGAAACAAGTTCTCCATCAAAGACTTATTATAGAGTCTGCAAAAAGGTATCGAAGGCGTTTTGCCCACCATCGTTGTACTTATATATAATAGCGCTGCTATTAACGAAAGGACCCAAAAAATGCATAGTTATAATTGGACGTGACACGCATTTTTTTATTATGACGGGAGAATGTCAACATGAACATCCTTGTTGATGTTGTCCCCCGATTTAAGACGAGATTTGTTTGGCTGGAAAAAACACGTTTTTAGGGCTGGCAAGCGATCTACTCCGTTGTTTCAAATCTGTATAAATCGTTCTGATCGACACAAAGATATTTGGAAGAATGCTTGTAAGCAAACCGTTCTTGGAACCCATTGACTTACAAAGTAGGGAAAATACTTGTATTATTTTTTGATTCTGTTAAACACAAATTGACAAATTTTAAATATGTAGGATAACAAATATTCCCTAATATGGAAGTCAATGGGGTCCAAGAACTGTTGAGTTGCAAGCATTCCTCCAAATATCTGTCTTTGTGTTTAACCAAACAAAGAACTGTATACAAAATGACACAAAATACATAAGTAATTCATGACCGTATTGTCATTCTGTGAAGAATAATCCCTTTAACATAACTCTTAAAATTAAAAATAATCAAAAAAATAAAGTTTTAGTTAACGTAATATTTGTTTGTGTACTCTGCATTATAAATGTGTATAAATGAGCAGATTCACATCCCTGCAAATATATATTTAAGAAAAATAAACGACGTACAATTGTATATATATACATACACATATAAATGTGTGTACGTGTGTGTGTGTGTGTGTGTGTGTGTGTGTGTGTACGTGAGTGTGTGTGTACGTGAGTGTGTGTGTGTACGTGAGTGTGTGTGTGTGTGTGTGTGTGTGTGTGTGTGTGTGTGTGTGTGTGTGTGTGTGTGTGTGTGTGTGTGTGTACGTGAGTGTGTGTGTGTGTGTGTGTGTGTGTGTGTGTGTGTGTGTGTGTGTGTGTGTGTATATAAAAACTAATGTCGTATTCCCAGTATACATACACATGATGTACAGACACTCATGTTTTAGATCTAACATATAATTCATTCTTTACAAGTATTTGTGTTATATTTTCTCTCATATGTATTGAAATTGAAGTCATTACTTTTGTTCAGTTCCTAACATCCATCATTTAATTCCTTAACTTGAATTGCCTTCATTCAAGTGTTCATCTATATGTTGCTTAATATATTTTTATGTAAATGTCATCTCTCCCTCTCTTCTCCTGATGTGATTGTACGATCCCCACTATAGACAGAAGATGAATTCAGTTATTTCAGTAGAGACCGCACATTTATTCGGAGTAAATTGGTTTATTTTTAACAATTACACCTGTAATGAATGCATTATCAATAATGATTCCCAGTGCATTTTCGATCTAGTCTACTCGCTCCAGAGCTCTAACATCACAGGCCACGTCTGAACCAAACAAAGACAAGCCGTAATTTACCACCGTAAAATAATCCAGCGCTTATGTCATGTTAAAGATCAGTCCTATCTCACAACGAGACCTGTTTAACTATAGTACATCCGTATCATGTACACACAAATCGCTTCTTTTTTTTGCGAGAGTTGAATCGATCCTGTGTGTCTTTGTGTGTCTTTGTGTGTCTTTGTGTGTCTCAGACAGATCTTGTCCTCTTTCTATCGTTGTGTGTATGTGTGTGAGGGTGTAAGTTAAAGTCTTGTTATTTATTTTTAATTGCATATCTCATTTTATCGGTGTCACCACTTTCTGTGTCCGTGTGTAGCAGCGGATTATAAAATCCCCACCGTTCGCCCATCTGTCCGACGCCTGTGATCTTCACCCAAAACATACTCTGTGTCCTTTAACCACTGGACGGAACACTTTTCATCATATCTGACATTTGCCAATTCTTCCTAACAGAAAGGGACACAGAGGTCTTGAGTGTATTTAAAGTTCGGGAATCAACTTGTGATATGTTGTAAAATGTTGCAGTTTTGACCGAGTGCGGTATCGATGTGGTGATGCTTCCGCATAAGAGGTCATTTAAAGTCACCACGTGCTGACAATCAAGTTATGAATGCGTTTTAACATGATTTTTAATAAGACAAACCGTATGTAAATGTATCGCTTAAACCCATCGCTGAGAAATTTCTCCGTACAACTAAAGTTTACAGGGAGAAATGCGATCAGGATGTCGGCATGAATAAACCACGTCAAATTATCCGGTCCTATGAATCCGTCCTATGTAACCGAATGAGAGATGCAAGGACGGCACATGAATTGGGCCTTAAAACCCCGCTGTGCTTCTGTTTCAGCTCTCAGTTTCACTTTCAGTTTAGACCGAAACTTCACTGTTGTGGAGGAAGGTGTAGAGCTATATACAAAAAACATTTAAATATGTCATTTTCATGGTCAAAGATTAGCTTAAAGGTATACAAAATATATTATATATTATAATAAATACTAAAATGAAGCTTAAAAAATAGTTTGAACGGCGGTTTTCATCTTAAGTTCAACTCAAGTTGTACAAAAAGAAAATGGGAAACCAACCTTTCTCTCTCAGAATATCAAACCAGCCCGAAGTTAAAGAACCCTGGGGTCCATGCTTGCCGAAGGTCGAACGTTAGAGTTGAAATGAAGTAAATGATGATTGAGGTAATTCTGACCGCTTTTATAATTCGATCCAGCGTGAGAATTATAGAGCCGTCACTCTGTGGAGGGGGGGGTAGATTTGTGAGAGCAAGCATGTATATTTCATGAGAAACATGTAACGGAGCTTGATCTCGGTGATTTGTGCCGTGGCCTTTACAGGTGAGAGAATGAGGCCGCAATGGCCCTTAGACCGCTTATGGAAGTATCCACTCTGCACGGAAAGCATAAACCATGAGATATGAGCCGAGACAGATGTCGTGTGTGTGTGTGTGTGTGTGTGTGTGTGTGTGTGTGTGTGTGTGTGTGTGTGTGTGTGTGTGTGTGTGTGTGTGTGTGTGTGTGTGTGTGTGTGTGTGTGTGTGTGTGTGTGTGTGTGTGTGTGTGTGTGTGTGTGTGTGTGTGTGTGTGTGTGTGGCGTGTGCGTGCGTGCGTGCGTGCGTGCGTGAGTTTGTGTGATGGACGGCTCTGATCTCTGTTAGAAGATCTAAAGAAAGACACAAACTGTAGATCTCTACACACAGCTACGGAGAACTTAAGGTGTTATGAGATACTAGAAACAGAAGTGAGGTCTTCAGAGGTCGCGCACACTGGACATGTGCCTGGATTTAAGTTTTTCCTGCTGGATTATTATGGAAATTATGTCATGAATTACTTGCCGTTGAAAGAATGTCAGCAAGATTAGAAGAAGAAAGTATTTCTGTACTGTTGATTACAAAAGAAGATCCAAAAATGTATATAGTTTCTTAAATCCTTCGGAATATTGCTGCTTTCAGTTCTCCCATTGGCAGATTATTTTGCTTTTGTTAAACAGCAATTTACTTAACTTGCACATTTTCTTTCCTGAAACAAGACATAATATCTCGGGTCACTTTCCTCGCCAAATAAACATGTTAAGAAGTTTGACATATTTGTACTTAAAACAAGACAAAATTAGTACATTTTGCAGTGTTCTATCTTTATTGCAATCATTACTGTCGGATATCAAACCTGTAAATGTCTATTGAACATAAAGAAAAGTTTGGGAAAAAATGACAGCAATATTAGAAGAAAAAATAATTTTGTTCAGTTGAATACAAAGGAAATGTTGTCATGAAATACTCAATTTTAAGTTTTTCCAAACCTTTATGTCCTTTAACTGTCTGTTTTCTTCAAAGTACATTTGCTCTCAGACTAAATTATTGTATCTTTATTTGCATCATTAAATATAGTCATCCTTTGTGTATTTTCCCATTTTAACCATTTAAAATGTTCTTAATTATTGAAAAAATGTGATCAATTTCTTACATATACAGCAGTACAACATCCTAAAAATCATGTTCTAAAATCAATTGAAACACAAAGCAATCTTATTCTGTTTGAGTTTGTCATCATGCATGTATGGTTATTGGGACAGTTTACCCAAAAATCAAAATTGTTGCTCCAAACCTGTATTACTGTAAGGGAGATATTTGTTAGAATGTTAGCAGTTTTCATTTCTGATAGTAGGAAACTTCATTTGTAGAACTGTTTGATTTATTTCATTCTTCAAAACATCCTCTCTTATGTATCTCAACAGAACAAAGTATACATTGTACAAATTATGTTTATCGTGGCAGTCAATAGTGTCCTAGAACTGTCAGTTGCTAACATTCTTCCAAATATTTGTCTTTAAAGATGAATACATGTATACAGGATCCATCCCACTATTGCTGCACCATTATGACATAATAATTTTGCGAATATTATTTTTGAGTAAAATATTTTAATGATAACGTCTTCAACTAAATAATATTATGTAGACATCAATTTTTTGTAATCTCTGATTTACAAATGCTTAAATATTGTGCAGAAATGCAGAAAAAATATGTTATAAATAGACAGCTGTAATTGAGGATTTAGCAGATTATGTAATTCTTTCTCCCATCATTATAATCCCGATTTCGACTTATTATGTAGCTCCGCATCCAAGTGACTTAAAACACTCATGGAGGAATGTGTTATGCCAACCTTCCTTTACATTCGTAGATAAAGATGCCAGAGCAAGTGTTGGAGAGAAATATAGGACGCACTTAGCTCTTTATCTACAAACTGCTGACAAATCACCTTCATCAAACCCCGAGCGCACGTGCATCTTCATTCTGTTGATGAAGAATAGATGTAGCGAAAAAATGACGCCGCATTAACGAGATTACAGCGATAATGTTGAACATCAGAGACGAGGTTGATTGTTTCTCTGTGCTTGTGTCAGCGTTAATGAGCGTGTTGTAGTAAATGTGCCGTGCTTTGTTGTGAAGCGTTTGTGTAAATGTAACCGGCGTGTGTGTGTGTGTGTGTGTGTGTCTTGTGTTTCAGATGCACCATCCCATACAGATGAAGCCCGCAGACAGTGAGAAATCAAACGGTAAGTGTTTGTACGGGTCTGTCTCTTTCTTTTGATTTATTTCGGGTTTCGTGTGTGTGTGTGTGTGTGTGTGTGTGTGTGTGTGTGTGTGTGTGTGTGTGTGTGTGTGTGTGTATGTGTGTGTGTGTGCGTGTGTGCGTGTGTGTATGTGCGTGTGCGCGTGCGCGTGCGCGAGAGAGGGACAGAGCTGAATTATTGAAAACCAAGAGGGTTGTGGGTCAAGAATAGCTTATGGGTTTGCCCAGGCACTGACCCGCACGCGTCTTCACATTCACACTGGCATAAATCATACGGCTCACAAAGCCTTTAATAGATGTGTTTAGAAGGTCTCTCTGGTGACTCTTTTCCACTGAGGCCGAGCTCGACGGGGGGGTCTGCCAACCTCTTTTAGAACCAGCTATTGATTTAAAAAGCAAATACTTTACTGCAATATGTTACTTTATAAACTGCTTACAAACACATCATCTCGCCCATTGGTACATGGCAAAATAATAATCTTCTTGTATTAAATAAAGATACTAAAAGAAAAAATGCTTGCAGGGAAGACAAAATACTTTAGTAATGAAATATGCAAAAGACAAATATTCACAAATATTGTTTTAAGGATGTTTGGACTAGAGGAACACACAGATTCAAGCGATTTTGGGGCGGCGAGGACGAAGTCTTCAAGAGTCTTCCTGCTGACTTTTAGGCCGTTTCATTTTTGCAATGCGATTTACATCATTATAAATATTCCTCCTCGTCAGTGGAAAAGAATGAAAATCATATTTACTCAATTCACATGTATGATGTTGTTAACATTAAAAGAGATGTATGGGGATGGGATAAAGGGCTAATGTATAGCATAATAATTAATTCATTAATCAAATTGTTTAAAATGTATAAAAATATTGAAACCTTTATTAAAAATCCAACAGTTAACTTCTCTAACATAGCAAATATATTACAACATTACAAAATAAGTATTTATTAAGCAAATTTATATTTGTAATATACACCCAATATTTTTCTGTTAATTCTAATAGATATATTTAATATAATCAGGTTATCTTATTTTTTTACTTACACATACACAAAATGTATACAGTATATTTACTTAATTTCAAAGCTTTTCTCTTTTTTAAGTTTAAAAGGTTTCACGAAAACACAGTAATCTTTTTCCAGCGTGGCATACAGAATTATATGCATTTTCTTGTGTAATTACAAACCTCGAAAAAATCTAAAATGGTTTGTCAACCAATCTCGGTTATGTTATTTCCACGGCACACCATTAAAACCCAATAAGCAGTTAATAAAATGTGTTATTTTCATAGAATCAAAAGTTAAATTTAATGGTGGGTTTGTTTTATCTCATATTCAGACAGTTTAAGGTTTAATCCGTGTGGGTCTAAAAGAACAGTTGATCCATATTTTAAAATCCTCGACCCTCGTATTGTTTCGATGGTTTCCTCTGGCGATCACAACACATTCTCGATGCCGTTCATTTACATTGAAGGAAACAGTTGGGCTCTCGCATCAGCATCACACCGTATCAGTGAAGCCAACAGTCTCCCAACCCGTAATCTGTCTGTTTAATTGACGTTAATGTTACATATGATGTATACGTCTTCCGCGAGCTTCTCACAGAGATGACATCAGTGTAAGACACTCGCTCCTATCAGCATTAGTTCCGTGAATGCCGTCACCCATCATCTGAAGAATGCTCTTGAGTTTGCGGTTAATCGGATATAAAACAGTGTGAGAAGAGCAAAGGCTTTGAAGCAGCACGTATCGCTGGCTCGTCCCGTCGCTGGGAAATGCACAAACCATTCAAACAGCAAAATAAACAAGCACGCTATCGATTCCCAGTGTGGAGCGGTTGGCTTATCGGTCGCCCGGCGGTAAGAGCTGATACATTCTTCATTAAAAAATAATTGTATTACAGTTTCCCCTCCCTCGCTCTCCGGGTTCTCGAACAAACGCCCACAGCTGTGGACATTCACCCTTATAGTGTTATTTGAACAGTTTCTGGCTTTCGCTTCTTCGTGCTGATACAGTTTTATATCCCCGATCCTGGCGGATCTCATGCTGTTCTGGAGTTACTAGCGGCTGGGTTTTATTAACACCCATATTTCGAGGCTTCAAGAAACACAAAACGTCGCGAAGGGTTTAAACAACGGACCACTTGCATTTGTCGTCGGGTCGTTCACATAGAAAATAATGGCCTTTAGATAAGTGGTTTGACCAATATAAGCTTGTATTTATTAATTTATTAAAAAAATAAAAATATATTAAAAAATAAATATGATACGTGGCTGAAATATGAATGCACATCCTAATTAAAAAAATATTAACATTTTAGATCGAAAATCTTGCCGATGAAAACCATCACATCTCGTTTAATTTATACTTCATTGACGCATAAGTTATAATAAGAATATTATTTAGAAATTGATTTGATAACGTGTCATTGTTAAAAGCTTTATACTATATTATTTTTAAAGATCAATTTTTTGTTCTATTTCTATATGTATTTCTATATGTACCCATATGGATGTAATTCTTTCTTAGTCTTCATTATTATTTTGTCGATTATTAATGTATATTCTCCACTAGTTAACATTTGAAGTAGATCAAAACCTTTCATCGACGTTATGCATGAAAACATACTTGAATGATCTTGTTTGATCCCCTTGAAATGTTAACTCTATTAGATATATATATATAATTATTCAGAGGAATAAATAATAAATCATTTTTGTGTTTTCATATATTTTTTCTAATAAAGGGAACATCAAAGATGTATAGAACCCTTTCTGTTGGCATGCTGCTCCAAATGATGTTTTCTGAGGATGCTGACAGTATAATTTGTGTAGCGTTGATGAAGAGCGGCAATAAAACACTTCTCATTCCGTCTGCAACAAAAATGCATTTCGCATTGTTCTCGGTGACAATCCGGGAATGATAAACTACACAAAGCATCGATTACACACTCAGTGCGCATCCCTTGTTCTTCATTTGGTAGTATTAGCACTAAAAACGCTCTCTGTCTTTATCACGAAGTGAAAATGAGAAAATAACGTTGAATTCTTTCCAACTGAAATCCCATCGCTCCGAGATCGTGAAGTAGAACCCCGGGAGGATCTGAATGCAGCATCCTTCGCACACAGAGATTACAAGCAAAAGAGCTCTCGGGTCATTGAAAGAAAAGATCAAAGGGAACGCGGGAGAATAAAAACCGAGGGGTTGGTGCCCGCGTGTCGAGCTGAAAACCCTGCTCGGGTCTTGATGTGCAAATGAGACGTTGATCACGTGCAGCAGTAATGTTGTTTAATCTCCCTCGCTTGTCTCGTGTTATTCATCGCGCTTGTTTTTCTTCACACTTCCTCTCGCTCAGCGGTGGAGGACCGAAAGCTGTTCATCGGCATGGTGTCCAAGAAGTGCAACGAGAACGACATCCGGGTCATGTTCTCTCCCTTCGGACAGATCGAGGAGTGCCGTATCCTGAGGGGACCAGACGGACTCAGCCGAGGTGAGACAGCTGACAGTCGTCCTGTTCTACATGGGGTTCTCACATTTTTAAGAGAACACAATGAGTTTTTGAGGTATGATGTTTACAAAGCTCAAAGAGTCCCAGACGTGACGGGACATTTCGTCCTGGCTCATTTCCTGTTTCCAATTAAAATATCTTAAAGGAATTGACCAACAATTATAAAAACCACCCTGGCAATTCAAAACCACAATACAGTTTTCTTCTGGGAAACATAAAAGTAGATATTTCGAGAAATGATGAGTGGTTTTGTGGGGCCACGTGGCTGTATACTACTCCTCAAACGTGCTCTGATTGGCTGGGATTGTGGACAAAGAACTGGATCCGCACAAGTTTAGCCGAAGGTTGTACTTGAACACACCTAAAGGAAAATGGCCAACTAATGTAGCATGTCTGTTCTTTATCCGCTGTTCACTCGAAACGAAATATTCCTTCACTTATGTTAAACCTGACTCGGAACACAAAATAAGATATTTTGAGAAATGTTTGGTCCAAATAAAAGAAGTCTGGGGGGGCACGGTTGTTTGGTTGCCAACATGTTTAAATATCTTATTATGTTATGTGAAAGAAAGACAGAAAGAGAAAGAGAAAGAAAGACAGACATACAGACAGACAGACAGACAGACGATAGATGTCAATGGGTTATATTCCTTTAGTAGCGTGTAGTGAGAACATTATAGTATATAAAGAACACATTTATTTGATAGCTCATATAAGACTTTACTATCAAACTGTTATCATTCCATTCATGTTTGAAGTCATCTTAAAAACACACTTACTATCCCAGCAGTGTATGATTTCTTAATTCAGACGTAGTTAAATCCCTCCTCATGTGTGTGTTCGTGCATGGTTTAGACATGGTAATATACTGCATGTGCGATTCAACATAACGTTGACGATTTCTCCGGCGTCATGAAAACTAACCAGCGGGGAATTATACCACACCTCCGGCTTCCCACAATGCACCGCTCTTATCACTCGTTTATCATCCACGTCCACCACTCCGGTCGTCCCTCCATCCTCGACTCAGTCCTGTTACTCCACTGCAGTCCTTCTCTTCTCTTGTCCTCATGAATATTTGAATTCCACAGGAGATTAGCTTCATTCCCCAGGCTCGCGGTTAGAGAGATATTTGAAATGGGGCTGTAAGAGACCCTAGCACCCTTTCCATAAAATAAAGGAGGGAATGAATAAAAAGATGAGCAGATGTGTGGCGAAACACAGGACGGGGAAAACCGCGCTTTTTGCGGTATTAAAGAGGTCTATCAATCGTCATTGACGCTATTAATAAAATATAGATCAGGCCATGTGTGAACACAGTGCCCTGGGAGCTAGCCCACTTTCTTCAAAAACTCTCATCTCTCGCACGCTATCCTTCCATCCCTCTCTCTTCTTACCTGGTTTCTTCACTTTCAGTGACAATGTTATATAGCCTTTCTGGTATTCGGAGAATCAGGTTAGTCATATATTATACCAAGAAACTCTATGTGTGGCTAAATGAAGAGTCCCTGAATGGTTATCGTGTGATCGGGATTATACGACTTTATTGTGTATACTTATATTACATGTCTGTTCAACAAAGAATGAATAAAATGATGCGCGACTGCCATTACAATGAATGTGGATGAACCCAATACTCAATATGGCCACACTAGTGCCCAAAGTCCCGCCATCCGGTCGAAAGAATCCAACCGTGTATTAAGCCAATCGTATAGCAGCGGTGACATCAATGGCTGGCGTTTACACATTCATCAACATCTTTATCATAGAGAGGTCTATAGTCTTTTCCATTGATGTCTATCATAAAAAGCCGGCCCTCTTCTTTTCTGCGATTCGAAAAAGCCGCAACATTAGCGTTAGTCTTTGCGGGCTTTTTTGGCGAAAAAGTGGCAGGCAGCCGAAAAAGTGGCAGGAACTTGTGCCATTTGAAGAAATACAAAAATCTTTATACAAAAATCGATTACATTTAAATGTTATAATCTGGATAGTTCATAGATCGATCATGGTTGAGTTACAAGACGTGCATTTTTGTCTTTTTTGCCTTCGAGATAACCTAATTGCTTTAATGATGAGGCACATTAAAATAATAATAAAAATTCAGCAGTCAACATTTGAAGTTAATCAGAATAAGGTTTTTGTCCCCATTCAAATATTTCACTTGCACTTACGGCGGCACTGCGGTAAGCAAGACCAGATAAACTTGCTCGGAAAAACAGCATTGTAGTGGTGTGACAGTGAGGAGAGGGATTCTAATATTAGACACGAAATAAGAACAGAGCAGGTGAACAATCCTTGCAGATTTACAGCACGGCCATGTGGATATAACGATGAACTGCAGAGAAAATGATCACTGCCTTTAACATGTAAAACCGGCGATACTGTGAAACAGAAAATAAGAAGCTTTGACAGATGATTTACGTCCCCAAGTGCAGAAGTCAGTAGCATTAAGAGATATTCTGAGTTTAAAAAAAGTCCATTATTTTAGCCATTTGTTTCTTCTTTTTTCCCCTTCTTCCTTCCTGTCTTCCTCTTCTGTATTGTATTCGCATATGTTGAGATGTTAGTAGTTAACACATTAACTAAGCTGTCCATGCATGCGAGCATATGTGTTTCTGCCATATGTACAAATGCACAGTGAAATCCTCAAACATGCCTCCATATGCCCGGTTCTTTTAGCTCCCACTTATACTTCTTCTATTCCAACAACTTTGTCACCCAGATGCTGTTCAAGCTCTCCCGAGGCTCTTGCACCTTAAGGGATCATTTGTCTTTATGTACAGTTGTTTTAAAGGATGGTCCCGGGGTTGATCTTTCCCATATTTAATCATTCATGAATATTAACGGGAGCGATTACGGGTGGGGCGTGACTAAGCACAAACTCATTTCGGAAGGACCATGATGTTCTGTTCACTCGAAGGGGCAGACCACTTGAAGTGGACACCCAGGGGTACAGGGCACTATGTCATTTTGAACACTTGCCATTCATCACCTTTATCAGGTTATTACTTAAGCAAAATCATAGTTGGTGTAGAACTTAGAAGACAAACTTGTAATTACTTTTGTGAAAGAGTAACTCACTTTGTTTGAAATGAGTCTTCGGACAACATCCTCTTCCCGCAGAGCCTTTCAAAGACACAAGACACTATTATCTAGTATTCAGCCACTATGTTTAATGAGACTAGCCACACAACTTTAACCTCATGTTTTCTGACCCGCCACACCAAACAAAACTAAAAATCTGGATCCATTTGCTGACAGTCATTCTGTTGAATGTGTATTTTGAGATGTTGAATGTTGAATGTTTATCTGAAGCTGAATGTTGAATGTTGATCGTTCTATTCCAGCAACTGTAGAGCACTGTTGTCTGCTGTGTTCTTTGTACGATCTTTGTTTTTTTGGCTTTATAACAACCTGTCCAACCCTTTTGTCTTGTTTTGTTTTTCTCTTGTCTCTCCTCCTCCTACCTCTACTCCCTCCCATGATCCTCCCCTCCCTCCTGCAGGATGTGCGTTTGTCACGTTTTCTACCAGGGCTATGGCACAGAATGCAATCAAAGCCATGCATCAGTCTCAAACCATGGAGGTACTGTACTCTTCTCTACTCCACCTTTCTCTACTCTGTCTTTCTCTCTCTTTGGTCTGTTCCAAAATATGGTGAGCTACCTATACACTTGGATGTATCTTAGGGATCAAGATTGCTTGTAAAATTTTTAGTTTGAACTTTATGCCAAGATATCTTATTTTTAAATAAACGTAACCGTGCATCTAATAATAGAATGGAATACGTTTAATGGAGTCATACACCTAGAGTATATTTTCATTTTCAATACCAAAAAGTTTGGATAATTATAGCTATGTCTAATTGAAATGTTTTTCTGTATCTAGATATAAGCTTAGCAACATGTTAATGTTAAATACTGCAATTATGTCAATTATGATTCAAGTACTTTGTAATTTGCCTTATTTCTGATTAGGCTAGAATGCTGCCCTAAAAGGTATAACCATATGTAGACAACAGACAACAAGGCAGCCCACTAGGTTTTTGAACAGAGCCACACACTCTCTCTGTCTCTATCTTTCTCTTATTTCAATTTGATTTGGCGGCCAGTATTACTACCATATACAGATTATAAAATATTCCCAATAAAGTTAGATGAAACTTTTCAAACAGAATTTTCCCTCTGTCACTTTTCAGCAGAACTCTCAACATCATATTAAATGCCTCTTTGCTGCCTGTTATTACTGTCAGACATTGTCCAAAACCACCCATGGCCAGACAGGTCAAACCAAGAAGGACCCCAGCACCCACCGCACAACCAGTCTGCCATTAGCAGTCGGGTCTAACGGTGGTGATGTCACAGACGCTTTAATAACAGACCTCTGATGGGCCCTTGCATTGTGATTGCCCTGTAGAATGCAGGCATACAGCTCTCAGAGTTTAGCAGTCCATCTCGTTGCCTGTCAAAATGTCAATGCTCTGACACACCAAATCAGAGGGTGCTGACAGCTGTCTAATACAGGGCCCTAACTATATGGCAGTGTGTGCGTGAGTTTAGGTTTGTGCACGCATGTCACCACAACTTTTACGACGTATGTTAACCCTTGCAGACATTCATTTTACAGACCACCTATTAACCAATCAGAAATAAGTGACACTAATGGATCAGATCATTCTTAGTACTCTGAGCCCTGTAATTTCCAACGCTTAGAAGCATTTGCATTCAATTCTAATTTGCCACGAAAAGTTTTACTTTTCTTATTGTATCTTCTTTCCATGTCTGTTTATAAAAGGGAAAGTAATTAACGGGTGTAGACGATGTCGGGCGAGTTGGGTTAGGTTGATGTTTGTTTTCGCCCATCTTTCTTGCCCTTCCCTCACACCAAGGAATTTGTGGCCTTTCTGAATGTCACAACTTAATGAAAACGGATATGACAGTAGGGTGGTAACATGCAAGCACCTGGATACACACACACAGTTGCCATAGTTTTGCTTTTTTAATTTAGTCTCCAAAGGCTAAGAAAAACTGTTTTCAGTCCTCTTCTTGGAAGTGTTTCCCATTTAACAAGTGTATGTTATATGTGTTTTTATCTGTATGTGATCGTGTTATTGTGATACTGTGTTTTGTGCGTGTGCATGTTTATATGCACCTGTATATTGCCTTAGCTTGTAAATAGTGAATAATACATTTAAATATTAATATTAAAATGAATAATAATTGTACATGTTTTATATATTGTAATGATTAAACACATAACCAGATTATATAATATCGTATGATAAAAAACAAACTGATTTACCATGAAGCAATGCCTGGTTTTAAAACACACTCTTTAAGTTCAAGCGCTTATATGTTAGCATGAAGAGAGAGAGAGAGAGAGAGAGAGAGAGAGAGAGAGAGAGAGAGAGAGAGTGTGAATGTATGTGTGCTGGAGGAAAGACTGAAACAGAGAGAGTGAGTAATGAGATTTTTTAGGTCTCTCGAGATGCTAGCTCTGAGATGGCAGCACTCGAATGACAGCCTGAGTTGAATCTCATTTTTTGCACACAAGTTTTATTTTTACCTCCTATCCGTCTGAGAGCAGAAATAAGAAAATCAGCTCTCGGATTGGAGGGAACACCGGAGAAATCTTCGAGTGGATGCAAGGCGCTCCACCTCCGTCGAGCACGGATGTTCTCCCTCGCACACATTCGCTTTTACAGAGGGTCTGTGATCTTTCATCTTGTTACTCTGTGTAACAGAGAGCAGACAATAAAAGTGGCGGAGTGATTTATCTGAGTGAATCAGCACCTGTAAGGCAGAGACGAGAGATAGACATTTAGAATAATTGCTCTCAAGCAGTTGTCTCGGTCTTTCGTCCTCTCGTGACTCTGGATGGCCGCCGTTCATTTGTTTCGGTTGCCTGAGGAACAGCTTTGATTTTAAAACATGTAATGATGTTTCAAATCTCAGTTGACATGCCAAATTCATTCTTAGATCATTTTAACGCCAGATTTAGTGTTATTCCCAGCTATCAATACTGTCAAATATAAATGGGTCATTCTCACAAAACCACTCAAACATCATGGCATTAAAGATTTGAATATTTAAACAGTTCGATAACACATACAATTATCATGATCAATATAATTTTGTTGTCTGCCTCCGACAAAACATAATGTTGAACGTTAAGAAAGTACTTTTGTTTGCATTGTAATGTTTTTTCTTCTGAAATTCTCATTACCGCAACATTACGTTTTTCCTTGAGAGCATTGTTTTAATTTAAACATATAGTTTACATAAGTAAAATTAAAACATTTTGCAAATAGAAACACAGTTGGATATTCTACTTGATCGTTTTCAATAACAAATTATAACAAATACATGATTGAAAAAACGTTTATGTATAATAATAATAATAATAATAATAATAATAACATGCCTCCATATGCCCGGTAATAATAAATAAATAGTTAAAAAAGTGTCCATAACATTTTTAACTATGAGTAGATGTCTCAAAACATACGTTCATGTTTGACTTGAAACCAAGATTTTGTGAGAATCACCCAATCATTAATGAGCTTTTTCGACATTCATCTAATTATATATGATGTTAAGGGGATGATGGTAAATGATATTTAAAAAGGAACTACAACAAGAACTAGCTCAGGCCCTTCTCTTATCAGGCAGTGACCCTTGAGTTTCACTAAAAGGAGCATCACAGGTCCAGCCCGACATGTTTGCCAGGTTTGCTAGAGAGAGAAAGGGTGAGAGATTAGCAGAAATGCAGCAGGTCTGTGGAGTGTAGCGTGGGCCACGGGGTGGGATATCTTGCTCACTCTCTCAGGCAGATGATGAAATAGTTTTATAAAGCAGGAAATCGCTTTCCTGGGAAATAAAATCAGCCACACAGGCGCAGCACACAGCTCTCATTTCACCGAGAACTCCCGTCGCTTCAACCGGTGTGTGCGCGCTTGTGTTTGTGTACCATTATCAGTTTATGCAGTACCACCCGCGCCATCATTTCTCTTTTGGATGCTTAGCTTTTCCTTTTTTTTAACGCGCTTTCGTTTCGCTCACACAGGGCTGCTCCTCCCCAATGGTGGTGAAGTTTGCCGACACACAGAAGGATAAGGAACAGCGGCGGCTCCAGCAGCAGTTGGCGCAGCAGATGCAGCAGTTGAACAGCGCGTCTGCTTGGGGCAGTCTCACTGGACTGACCGGCCTCACCCCACAGTATCTGGCAGTAAGAGGACACACCCACGCAGCCACGCCCACCAGCAGCACAGCCAGCGCGGCCGCCGCAGTCAGTCACTGTCTCCGCCCCCATCCCTCTCTTAGAGCAGTCCACACCCTTTCTCTCGCTCTCTCTGAGCCAGTTGTAGCCCTTTCCATCCTTTTGAGCCTCGGTCATCCCTCGATCGAACCGATCCCTATATCTAAAATAAGGATAGGTGGCGCTGTTGTTTTTAATGTTATCGCCCACATAAAATCGTTTTTTGGTACTTTCAATAGTAGGCAGATGGAGGCGAGAGGGAATATAGTTTCAACAGAGAACGCCCATCTGTCTTGGGTTTAGTCGTAGACCCATTGATTATCTTTACAAGCATTATTCAATAACATTAAAGTTAATTCTTAATATTGCACAGGCATTAACCGAACGTCTGGGACTGCTTTGTCGTAAATTAGATGATCCTTTTGGTTTGGGATGCGTAAAGTACAACCCAGTGCTCTGTCCAGTTTGCTTACCCATGTCTTTGTTCTCCTAAATATAAAGTGGTTATAACCTTGGGACTCATTTACTTGCGTTCGTCCATAAGGACTAGAACATTGGGACGGGTCATTTTTCCCTTCTTTCATTTTTCCACTTAGCATTGTCCATTTCCCTGTCATATTGGGGTTAGCTTCTTGCTTTCATAAATTATGATCGTCTAGTTCAATGTCATCCTAATCCTCTAGTTTCATTTAGAGTCCACCCCCTTTCATGTGCAGAAACTGCCCAGCCTAGCAACACACTGCCAGACGACTGTTGGCATCATAGTTCAAATGCCTTTCAGGATGTTTTCTGCTTCATTTTTGCTATTAGGATTTTGTTGGATATCGAGCTACTAATAATTTTTTGCTTTTAGCAAATTTTTACATTTTGCAATATTTCATGAGTAAGTTTTTGAGTTCAAAATTGATTCTCATTTGCTAGCTGGATAAAATATGATACATAAAAAATAATGAATCTTTCAGTGTTTTCCTGAAAATAAGTTCATTTACATAGATTTAAAATGAGCATGTGTTATTTTATTTACATTAAAATCCCTGCCCTTAGATATTTTGGTAATGTCAAAATTTGAGCGGGCCAAGTCCTATCCCTTGAGGTACATAGATAATGACAGAGAAGCTATTGTGTTGCTTTACTGTTGACAGACTGCTTAATTCATCCAAATGTAGCTAACACTAAGAGCCATTATTATAAGTCGATGTATAATGTTGACTTAATGTTGTTTTTCTTGCTTTGTTTCTCACAGTTGCTCCAACAAGCAACCTCCTCCAGTAACCTAGGAGCGTTCAGTGGTATTCAGCAAATGGCAGGTGAGATTCTGAAAAGATCTGTGTCAATCCAACTAGCCGCATTGTAGGTCCCCAACTTAACCCCCATTCCTCTACTAAACCATTTAACCAAGCTCTGAATGACAACAAATGCTGTTTAATCGGTCTTAACCTAGATATCAATACCAGGAGTTTCTGTCTCAAAATGCTCTACAGAGTTGTTGGGCGTTAAAGTGTCGGCTGTTTGTCTGCAAGAGTATGTGTGATTGTGTGTCAAAATGTGAAGATGAGACTTGACTATGTGAATAAAATCCATTATTTCCACAGCTATTCTGCTGTATGTCAAAGCTTCTTTTGTTCCTTGAAAGAAGAGTTTGTCTCATCTTCAAATCATATCCTCTGTGAGACTTGTCAGTGACCAGATCATGATATGACCCATCAACGGTTACCTGTCTTCAGCTTTTTACGTGTTCGTTTTGCCAGTACTCAAACAACAGAAGAAGCAAAGGGGCTTTTATCCGAACGGTGTACTTATCACGATTTGTCCGTGTCGTGAATTCTGCCAAATTACCAGGTACCCACAGAGAATTAAGCAACACAAGATGGATTTCTCGTGGAAGCAACATGACATGTTATTATTTTTTCATGCTGAGTTGGGTTTAGCGCTCTGGAATACGATTAGAGTTTTCAACATCAGCCGGTGGGCTGCTGCTTACTGTACGCTCATATTTTTATTCCTCGTTGGTTAGTTTGCTTTCCTCATTCTTACCGTCTTTTCCGTTACGTTCCCTGTGTGCATCTCTGTTGTTGTCAAGTCTTAATTGTGGTCTGTTTTTCAAGCTGCCAGGCCTTCAAGGAAAGTGAAATATTTATAGCACGCGCTCTCGCCTAATTGCAGCTGCAAAGGATGAAAGACGGAGAACGTATTAGCATCCAAAATGGCTTATAGTATGTGCAGGACGAGTGTCTTTATCTCCTAAAGCCTTTTTTCCCCAGGACAGGAGTTTTGCACACCAGAGTGTGGCTTCCTCATTAATGTAGGCTCTTGTGGAGAGGGCGAGCAGGGCTGTGGCGCTTTTGTTTTTCATTACCAAGAGAGTTCTGGAAGATCTTGCTTAAGTTCAGCCGCGCATCTGTGACAGCCTCTCAGCGAGAGACGGGTCCGCGACAAGCCAAACCAGCGGCAGCTGCCACCTCACAATTAAAGAGCGAGAAACTCCCACATTACCATAACAATTGAATTCATTTTCTGGACCTCATTTTCTAAAAGAATAAATTGGGGGAAAACAGCTTCATTTTAGCTGTTTATTCAAACTGTTTATAGGTGGAAACGAATGGCGGTTGCTTACAAATGGTGGGCGCTGTGGTTGGTTTTTTATAGATGCAGATTATATCCGGGAATTTTCATGTATATACAGTCATGTAATGTTCTTCCAAAATCATCTAACATCTGATGAGGAACACAACAATCCTGTGACAGAATTGAGACCTCATGGTCTCGATTTGAAATTTACAATCTAGGTCCATTTAACAATCGCACACATTCCCCAGAAGCGCTTAGGAGTGAAGCTCCGAGACAAAAATGAAATAAAACTCCATTGTGGATCTCAATCCAGATCCTTACCAGAGAAACACAACAGCCTCTACAAGCGTGTTCGCGCACCCTACTTGAAGTTCATCTCGACTGGAGCTCTCAAACTCAACAGGATTTGAAGGCTTTTCTCGGTCGAATTGTGAAAATCTTCGGGCCCCTCCATCTGTCGCCTGGCGACCAACTATGATTGGCAGTCGATATATACAGCTGACATCTGCTGTGTCTGTGCTGTGGGTGGAGTTCTGAGCCATAAGGAGCTCCATTACACATGCTGAACATTCACCGAGAGCCAACATCACCTCTCCTGACACCTCTCTCTCTGCTCCGTCTGCAGAGATGGTGTGAACGTACCGCACGGATCGTTTTCCATCACTCAGCCCAAGAATTCACATCGTGCCAAATACTCGACGCCCATTTTCTTACACTCGAGTTCCAAAAACTCAAAATGAATCCTTTTACGATTTATTCAGAAGCACAAAGGCGGTCACGGAGCCCTCGATTTCTGAGTCAATTTCTGCGCGGAACCTTTCTGCTTGACCTTCCGACACTGCACTTTCTTTTCTAGCGATACAGCTCTTTCTTAAGATGTCCTGTAAAATACACAATTCAAGGCAACACAAAATCAAGTTTGATTTGAGTTTGTTAGGAACGGTTTATTGGTGCTTGTTATTCCGTAAGCAATGCCATAGTTATGAATCACATTCGGTTGATGTCCTGAGCCCCTCCAACCATCTCTCACAATCCGACTCTACGTGCTATCTTGTTGAATTGTGTGGCATTACCTGCACGACCTGGGCTTTGTTTCACAATTAGAGGTACATTTAATGCCTCTAATCGTCTTCTGTGATGCGCTAATGAGACTCTTAATGCACTGCTCTAGCTTGCTCTTTGGATCGTGAGGGCAGACAACCGTAGCGTCCCCAGAGCATCGCCTGACCAAACCAAATTACACACTGCTGCTGGGATGTAAAGCGTTATTGCTGGAAAAACAAAAATTTCTGTTTATCCCCGTTCCCCCAGATATTGTAGTTGCGACTTTGCTTTCAGGCTACAATTCTATGGCTGCGTTTACACTTGACATTAACATGCAATCACTTGTCTGATAAAACAGGATCGGATCTTCAGCCAATCAAGAAACAGAAAGTAAAAGAGAGTTCTTAAAAACTCTGTGTTGGCTTGACTGCTAGTGATGGTGTGTTCTATTAACGTTGAATCGAAACCATTTAAACAATAATTGAATCGAATCAATGAATCGGTCGCAAATCCCATCCCTACTGCAATGTGAAAATAAACTTGAAATTGCTTTCTGGACAACCTTTATACCAGGACACACAGATCCGACCATTCATTTCAATCTTGTCTTTCCAACGTGGACAACGTCCTTATAAAAGTTTTCATATCAATGTCAAGTGTAAACGCAGTGTACATTTTACTCTTCAACATCCAAATTCAGCAGTCTTGCGTCTTGTCGTGTTTTTCTGTGTGTGCGTCCTCCTTCATAGTACACAGTATATACATTAAGTGTATATACGACACATGCTGCATTTTCCTGTTGTACCACTTCCAATCTCTGTCCTTCTTGGCCACAGGCCACTTCCTGCAGCGCGTTGGCGTCACGGCCGCGGCATGTAGCACGCTAATCTAGAGTCACCTTTTCCCTCCAAAGGTGAAGAAACTTACCCTTCCATAGACACACACACTTCGATGTGAATTTTGTAGAAAGACGTGCTGCCCACGAGCATCTATGAGTGCCGATGTGGTTCCCTTCGTTATTTGACCATACGCAGTTCAACACACATCCACACACTGATGCTTTCTTTTTCTTCAGGTATGAATGCTCTGCAGTTGCAGAATCTGGCCACTCTAGCGGCAGCAGCGGCTGCAGCGCAGAGCTCGGCCAGCCCGTCCACCGCTAGCGCCCTGACCTCCAGCACAGGGTCCCTGGGAGCCCTGGCCAGCCCAGGTAACCAGAGGCCATCCCATCGCTATCATCATCATCATCTTCGATAGCAGCATCATCACCACCATAGCATCGTCGTCCCCCCCTCATCCGTCGCAGTAGAGTCGTTTCATGTCGGTCTTCATGTCGTGTATATGTGTGTTCTGTCCTCCCCATCCATCAGGTTCATCATGTTTGGATGAGTGTGTGGATGTGTGGCGTGAAGCTGAGATGGTGACTTTGCTTCACTCATTTTGGAAGTCGTTTTGTAGGATACCAACCGTTGCACATTGATCTATGGCGATCTTTGTAACTCTTTCACTCAGTCGTGCATTTGTTGCACTTTGTTTGGGGCAATGGAAAAAGAAATTCTAGGTGTAAAGTCATGAGAGCTGCTTTTTTATGTACTTTTAACGCTTTGTCATTGTTATACTCTTCATTGCCATTAAGAATATGTTTGTTGCTTGAAGCTAATATGAACCGGTGTTCTTTCAGACTCTAAATAGTACCGTTTTCATCTACTGGATTTAACCATCCATTCATCTGTTTAGATTTTAGGGTGGGGTGATATCTACATTGAAACTTTTACTGGCTAAAAAAGTATACAGTTTAAAAAAAATAAGATTTGCTATTTTATTGACATTTCCATTCACTATCAAACAAAATTATGCTGTGCAATATTCAACATACGGTTGTTTAACAATCTTGACCTAACAATCATGGAATCCATGTTGTAGGGCTACACAACATATCCAACTGCTTCAAGAATATTGAAATATTATAAATATGCTCTTTTTTTCAAACATATTTTAATAAAGCGAAACCATATTTTAAAAAAGGTATTTCAAATATGGTTTCACTTTATTATGTTGTTTTATTGCATTATTTAGGCAAGTTATTTACCAAGTGGCTTAAATATGTTGAATTTTTACAGTAAATTAATTTATATTTTATATGATTTTAGCAATGTTACCTTATTTACACGAGAAGGAATATTTAATAATTCTGAAGGAAATGCATCAATCTTAACTTTGATATATATGTATTAAGCCTTTAATAAATGGCAACCACCACAAGCTGACTTCTGTTTAAAGTGCTGACGCAAATAAACACTTAAATTAGAGTTTGAATCCGAGATTCATTAAACCCGACAGTTTGACATCAAAATGAGTCTAATGATAATCACGCTCATTAGGAAACTTAATGACTAAATAAAAAACGCATTAAAATCATGCCGGTATTCACAATGTTGCAATTGTACATCAGCGGCAAAATCATCAGGAATAATTAAGATGTTGCTTAACCCATCCATCCATCTCCCCTTCCGCGTACCCCCAACAAAGCCCGTTCGTGTCGGCTTGGAGCTTTAACCATTCCAGTATCATCTGTGACTTTATCTGTACATTCAAACGTGTCTTTCTCTCTTCCATTTCTGTCTCTCCCTTCTGCTCTTCTTGTCTTTCCTCACAGCAGGTTCCACGGCTAACTCCAGCGCGGGTGCGATGGGTTCCCTGGGTTCTCTGGGCACACTGCAGGGTCTGGCCGGGGCCACCGTGGGCCTCAATAACATAAATGCACTAGCAGGTAGCGTCAACAGTGAGTACTACCGCTCATCAGCCTTTCCATCCCAAACCATACCGCGTCACCTCATAACAGCCGCCTGATGCCTTTGGAGATGCCCGATCTCGCATTCGTTTAAACCTTTAAACTAAAGTCCGGGCATCTCTCTTGGTTCGAGAGTGCTGGGTGTACAGAAGCCCCCCAAAAGTATTTCAAACACTTGGCCGTGCGTCACATACTAATGTTATTCCATTATGTGACAGAAGATCAGAAATGGCCTTTTGTATCTGTGTAATGTGTTTTAATATCGTGTTATAAATGAAGTGCACACGTTCGTACATTTTACAAATGTAAACAAGTGCTTGTGCTTTCACACCTAATGCACTCATGTGGCTTAAATGTATAGATACATGTTGGGGTGACTGTATGTGTGCACAATGAATTTGAGTAATCTCTTGCTAATATTTTAAATACGTATGTGTGACAGTTAAAAAAAGGGAAACCTGAACAATTCCATCATTTTTCTGTGTTTACACCAATCAGCCACGTCACGCTAACACACCACCAACCATTGCTCTCTGGGTGTTTCTATAGACGTGCACTTGTTTTGTCGCTACTGTTTGTGTTCTTGTTGTGTGTGTGTGTGTGTGTGTGTGTGTGTGTGTGCGCGTGTGTGTGCGTGCGTGCGTGCGTGTGTGTGTGTGTGTTCTCATAGGAATTTTAAAACAGTAAGGACTAGGATTCATCCATTTCTATTTCCTGTTGGCTACCCAATGGGGGCAGGAATGATATCTAAACATAACTAATGGGCATCATGGAGTGTAATTAGTAAGAATAGGCAAGCTAAAGATCACAGCGGTCCGTGCCCGTGTATATGTCAGCGTGCCTGCACACAGGCAAAATCTCCATCCTCACCGGTGACCTTTTAGCCGGGTTTCTAGTTTTATAAATCAACCTATTTTTAACAGAACGCCTACAATTTAAATTCATTCAAATGACTCTCTTGCACACGCACGCGCACGCACACACACACACACTCACACACACACCCAAACACTCATTTGAAAGGCTGTATAGTATAATTAAATGTAAAAGGTCAGTATTGTAATTATTGCTGGATAAATGAGGGAGCTGACCGTTCAAGCACTTCGCTCATCATTTATTGTTTCCAGGCCGTCAAGCCAAAAGGCCAATCAGTAAATACTCACGAATCAGTCTTTATAAACATACACACATCACATGTTGTTTCGTTACAAATAGTGTAAAAGTGCAATTGATGTTACGCTCTCGCAAGGTGGGTTGTAGCGACCGATAAAGTAATCTTCTTGATCTAAGGGGGGGATGTTTTTGTCTTTAAGATCAACTGTTTGACAGAAGGAGGTTTTTTATTACAATGTTGCTATAGAAGTTAGTTAAGGTTAGTTTTATTGTTTCATTTTTTGTCTTAAGTCATTATGATTAGTTCTATGATTGACATAGAATTTTTCATTAAAAAGATTACATTTCATTAGAAAGCATTTACATTCCTCCACCGCTTCCAACAGCCGATTATTCAGATTAACATCTGCTGAATCTGATAGTTTAGAGGCTGTGTTAATTTCCATTCATTTCGATAGATTAAATGAATGTTTATATTATAAATGTAAATAATGACTATTAATATTGAACAGCTAATTGCTGATCTTTCTATATGAAAATTACCAGTCCTGGTATGTATCAACTAACTATCGGCTGTTTTTAAATTGATAGTCGATGGTAGAAAGAATAAATCTTATGGCCTGATACTCATTATGGACAGATATACCTGTGTATCTTAATACTGTGTTGTCTGTATTTTTAATAGCACAAGCTCTATTACTATAAGCACTAAAATGTATTTCCACCATATTTAAACTTGTTAAATATTAGCAGTGGAACGAAGCACTTGTGTCTGAACCTGCCACATTTGCATAGAGTCTAGACAAAAAGCGTCTTTTGAAGAGAAATTGAGGTGTTAATGGGAAGACAATGGGAAAGTAAACAGTAAAATTAAGTCTTTTAAGCCTAAAATGTAGATTCTAGAAATACTGAACGGCGTGTTTAATCTGACAGTGTAAACTTACGTGTAAATGAACGGTTTAATCATAAATATAAGTCAATATAATTAGAAGGGGGTGAAGAGGGCTGTACCATCTCTGTTACAGAAATCATCACAATCATTACTAAACGGAAGCAAACTAAACAAAGGAAAACCTGCCGGTGCGACCACAGAAAGCCTCGCTCCGAGGATATATCCGGTGATGTATCCCATATGTTTACTAACAGGAGATGCTCCCCGGAGCACACACGCATCTGTTACCGCAGTCAGGGGATTCGCTCTAATGAATCGGTGGTTTGAAGTTTTAACCCCTTTAAAATAGTCGGGATGGTTGACAGGGAATAAAAACATAATTCGACGCGGTGATGCCGAGAAGGTGATTGGTCAGATGTTTTTGTGTGTCTGAGGGTCGCCGTGGTAATCGTTTGGTGCTGCTGTTGTGACATAGTGTGCATGTGTAGGCCGTGCTCCTCATTTGCATACACCGATCTATACTATGTATGTTATATATCTTGTGTTTCTGTGTGATGTTCACGTCGTGTTCAAGTGCGTTATGACCGTCCGTCGACACGTGTTGTACGTCTGTGTGTGTGTGTTTTTGGTGTTGTGCTGTGTTGTAGAAACACTCCCTGAGTCCAAACGCTAACGAGTAAGAGCACTTCTTTTTTCTTTATTGTTGGGTTTTATGTAAAGTTGCTCACATGCTCTCAGGTATGGCGGCTCTGAACGGCGGGCTGGGCAGCACGGGCCTGAGTAACGGGTCGGCCGGGCCCATGGACGCTCTCACACAGGCCTACTCAGGGATCCAACAGTACGCGGCTGCCGCCCTGCCCACCCTCTACAGCCAGTCTCTACTGCAGCAACAGAGCGCTGCGGGAAGCCAGAAAGAAGGTAGGACAACACATACGTGTTTACACTCATTTACAAAAAATCACACAGATCTCAATTGAGAAGACCGTAAAAAAGAAGGGAATTTTATCATTCTCGGGTGGTTCGGTTCTGTTCGTACATTTTCTGTATGAGGAGGCCTTTTATTGCTACCGATCAGATCTGTTCTCTCATGGACTTCTTATTTAGTCTTACAGTGGCACAATTCTGGTTTGTTCACTACACGTGTACATGTGTTTCCTGTGCATGGAGCAGGACCTGAAGGGGCCAACCTGTTCATCTACCACCTGCCACAGGAGTTTGGGGACCAGGACATCCTACAGATGTTCATGCCTTTTGGAAACGTGGTGTCTGCCAAAGTCTTTATCGACAAACAGACCAATCTGAGCAAGTGCTTTGGTATGAACCGACACGCATACACGCGCAGAACAGAACGTACAGCAGACGCGTACATTAGTGCTTGAAAATTATCAGTAGTCGAGGGTATTAACCTGTTCGACCCCTAATGTACACGAAAGGATTTTCACACATTTCTAATGAGTACAAATATGACACATAGATAAACATAAGATGACATACAATAGAAAACTGATGACATACATAACAGAATGAACGGTTGTGCAACAAAAGTGGTACACATTTTTTTCCAATTTATTAGAATTCCTAACTGGAAAGTAAATATTTGTACATTTCAAAAGCATAATCAGTATAATAGTATATATTTTTTAGCTTAAACTGTATTCTCTGTTGATTTAAAAAAAAAAAAAAAAGTTTTAAAAATGAAGAAAGGTCTGATAACATTAACGTTATTTACAGATTCCAAAGAATATGATTTTACCTAATTATTTAATTCATTATCTATTTACCGACTTTTATATTATATGGTATACACATATATAACTTGAAAAACTGTATACCAGAACTGTACGTTTGTACACAAAAGCCTCTCAATGTAGGTGAACCTGAATGATTGAATGTGGGATATTTTATATGAATCAATGCAGGCGAAACCTCAACGCGCTTCATCTAGACTTGGTCTGAATGCTTGAAGTATGAGGAATTATTTATTTATGTTTTACACTTGCAGTTTGCTTGCATCAGACGCCGTGCGTAAACCGCATTTCTCGCAGCGGACCGAAGGTGACCCGCGCTTTTCTCTTCTCCGCAGGTTTCGTCAGTTATGACAATCCCGTCTCGGCACAGGCTGCCATTCAGGCAATGAACGGCTTTCAGATCGGCATGAAGCGCCTCAAAGTCCAACTCAAGCGCTCAAAGAACGACAGCAAACCGTACTGATCTTAGAAAGTAGGGCCTCTCTCATGTTACACTGCTAGGGTAAGTCCCCACTGCTGCCACGGTTAACAAACTGGGACTCCGGGGGGAGGGGGGGGGGCACAAGGGGCGCCCTTTGATGACCAGAGGGGGCCAATCTCCCGTAAACTTCTCTCAGCTTTTTTTTTATTGATAACAGTATTATTTTGTCTTTTTTTCCTCTCCACATGAACGCTTCCATTTCCGCCATTCTTTTGTACGACTTGCGATGGACGAACAGCTATTAACGGTCGGGTTTTGTTTTCCTTTTCGTTCGAGTCATGTGTAAAGCATTTTTTGAAGTAAATATTTATACAATTGCTATTTCATTTTCTGATGAACAACAGCAGAACGGAATGATGTATAAAGTATTATTTTTTCTCTTTGCGAACCTGAGGCTTGTAAGGACAAGTAGAGAAGGTTCCGATATGATTAAAGCACCAATATGCACATTAACCTTTGCCCTTTGACCTCTGGTGTCGGTTCAGGGCTTTGCTGCTCCTTCGAACCCTTGGCCCGCTGGCACTAGAGAGGAAAGGGTTAAACCCGCTGTGGCCTCTCTGTAGTCAACGGCAACAACTGCCTAACAGCTTCCTCAAAAAAAATATACTTGCCGTCAAATGTTCAGTGACTTTTATTTATTTTTGCTGTAAGGGTTTTTTTTTTTTCGGTTTAGTTTTTGCTTGTTTGTTTGTGTTTTTTTTTCCAAGACAAAAGTTAGTTCACGCGTCCGGTGATTGTGGTCTTTGTCCAACAGAATTTGTTTAGAGCGTAAAAAAATATTCTGATCTGTCCATGGTTAAAATCGCATTCTAGGTTCTATGTGGACGGGTTGGGGAAGAAAACTTGATGTCTATCGAAAGAAAAAATTAGACAGCCACAGGCCTGTAAATTTTATTTGTAAAAAAATGCAGTTCTATTTTTATACAAAATTTCTACTGCCTCTGAAGAAAAGGACTTTATTTATTATCTTTAAGTTATTGGGTTCAGAAAGTCGCCTGGTCCAGTAGTCTTATAAAGTCTTATAACACAACCTGTTGTGACGCCGAATCGTGTAAGCAAAACCCCTCTCTCTCTTTCTTCTTTTCCCTCTTTCTCTCTGACCTTCCCTCTCGCCATTTCCCCACGATCCCATCCGTCGCGTCCCGGGCATATCTTTGTCTTTTCTCTTCTTTTCTTTCCCTTATCATGAGTAGTGGAAAACGTTCGTTTTGTTTTGTGTCCCCTTAAAAAAATCAACAGACCCCCAAACAGCAATCCATCTAAGGTCTTGTATCGGAGACCGGGCCGAGATGGATACTTTTGGGTGCGTTTGTGTTTCTACGGAGGAGATCAAGAGTGTTTGTTCGTATTTTGTGTGGTCGATCGAGTGCCTCATTCACGTGTATGTGTTTGCAATCTATCGGAACTACGTGTATCGTACAAGAACAACAACAACAACAACAATGTGTTTAAAAATGCTAATGTGACGTTGGTGATATCGAGCTACTGCTGCCGCTGTTGTTGTTTCTGTGTGTTTGTTTTGTTACGTTTTTTGTTTGTTTGTTGTTCTCATGGTTTAATGATGTTAGTTGTGTGCCGGAGCTGTGTGTGTAACTCTCCTCTCCCGTTTTCTTTCCTAGAACTCATCTCCATGACTCTATGCTCATCGTTTGCCTAGCATGTCTACGTGGCGTACAAAAAAGTCTCATCGTCCCGTCATTGTTTCTGATGTCTTTCTGAGTTCTCCTGATCATAACCTGGTCTCCTTCTACTGATCTCTGAACTTTGACCTTAGCCTGATCTTTTTTGGACATTTTTCGCATGTGACCTCATTTTTCCAGGTTTTTGGTTTGTTTGATTGATTAACTGGTGAGGGAGGGAACGAGGGAGGGAAGAGAAAAAAAAATATTAATAATAATGTGAAAACGCTGCATTCACTCTTTAGAGACGAAATATATTTACTAACATAACCAGAGCATCATTTTAAGAAAACAGAAAAAAAAAAACGTTAAAAAAATCCTGTGGCAAAACAATTACGAATATTTGCTTTGATTTTCTTTTTGTTTTCATTCGTCAAATTACGATTGCTTTCTTTACGTTGTTTTCTTTATCATTCATTTAAAGTAAACTTGAACGCTCAATACAGGGATTGGCGTCGGGGACTTACTGTCGGCATCACTCTTCGTTCGAGGCCTGCCGTAAGAAACTTACGCCGGTTTCTAAACAAAATAGACTACTTCCACACAGTTTTAATAAAAAAAACTGTCTGATCGATATTAGAATCTCTCTGGTTTTTACATTTTTCAGGCAGTGTAAAGTTTTTTAAGGCCATTTTAAGTGGCTTGATTTCTCATTAAAGTCTATATAAAACCACTTTTTTCTAGAGTAGTAAAGGTATTAAAAAAAGATAAAAAACGAATAAAAAAACAAGGTTGCCCTGTTTGGGGGGAAATGCTACCTACGTGTCACACCTTTTGCTGAACTGACTTACAGTTAGACAATCCGTGGTTTAAATGCACATGAAATGACCTATATTTTATACTGTTTAAATGTATAGAGGAAAAAACAGAGTTCGTGTAACCCGCGGTCCCGTCGGTGCTTTTCGTGGATAAAGTCGTGGTTTCATCAAGTCTAACAGTCTTATTTGTCTCATGTTTTTAAAGAGAAGACTAAAAATCAATTTACTTGAACAATAGACAAAGCCTTTCAGAAGTACTATTACTATTATGGTTTTTGTTTTTGTTTGTTCTTTTACTGTTTTTCTTTTCCTTTTTGATAGGAGTCCCTCTTTGCGAAATTTCTTGTTGGGTAATTAGCTATATAAAAATTCTTAAAAGTTACAGTGTCGGCTTGTGAAGCATCTGTGTCATTATATTATTTCATTTCTATTGTGGGAAACAATATTTAGATGTGTTATGTTGTTCAGCAAAATGTGATTTTTTTTTCTTATAAAGAAAAAACAAGAGTGGAATTTAGTGCCAAATTCTGACGGTACATTCGCCTACAGCTTCTGTGTTTTACTTGTGAAATTATTTGATAACATGGGTATTTTATTACGTAAGTGTTTTGTATGAAACCCTCATATTTAAAGTATAGATTTAAAAAAGGTTGTTAACTTGCTCTTCTGTGGTCTTGTTGCCTGAAAATGTTCATGTTTTTTGCTTTTCTTTCTTTTTTCTTTGTAAAGATGTAAAAAGTGCCCATGTGTCATAATCTCTCTCACAAGCACATATGCACACGCACACACACCTGCACACACACATGCACGCATACACACACCTGTGCTAAAGGTTGACCTCACAATCCTCTTTTCTTTGAGGGTGTGTGTATGTGAGCCCCTGAGATTGAGTCTCAGCAGTTCTCCTTAAACAAACACACACACACACACACACATATGCGTACATTTTGATTTACATCCAGTAAGGGTCCACACACACCGCTGAAGGTCGATGCGTCCGATGCGTTATGTTTATAAGTGAGCGATCCCCACGCGTCGAGACAAACTGTTTAAGGTTTCTATGTGAATCAGGAGTACGACTTTTGACCATCGTGATATTGTACAGGGCCATCACACACATCAGCTGTTCCATGTTACTTTTCGTCCAATTGGAAATCTCCGTCCGGTCTCGCTCTCCGCTGCCTTTGTCAGGACTATTTTAGGTTCGTAGGAAAAGCCAAACCGTCCTGATGCCAAAGTCGTCATCATTCGATAGCGCCTGTAGCACTGCTGAAAACGTTTACACATCTGTTTCACACGGCCCCTATAAGTATTGTTTACAAACCTAGTTTACAGGCGGCCCCCTTAAAGTCGTTTACTTCACTATAGCACTATTTTCTACCCAAGCTCTGCCGTTGCCTTAAAGCGTCGATCAGTATTAGTGGGCTGGAATATTCCGCTGCATGTCGAAAAAGTGTGCCAAGGGTTTGTGTGTCTGTGTAAATGTGAACGTGTGAGCGGTTGTTTGTCCTCTATCTGTCCACGTTATTTTAGCTTTAGCAAAGACCTGCCAAACTGAAAGCCGGTGTAAAACCCTTTGTTTAAGGAATTCTGGGTGTGAATTAACTAATGATGGGTTGTTTAAGAACTGATTTCTGGGTTCCTTTAAAGGGACACCCTTTAGTCTACCGGTATATATATATAAAAAGAAAGATATTTACAAGAATGTTACCCTCTGAATTTCTGGGGGCACCATTGACAACCCCGAACAGATTCTTTTCCAAAATTTATAAAAACATCCTATTTTTCTTCATTGCTAAAATTGTACGCTTTTATTCAAAGATTTGTATTTCAAACCATCGTCATTAGTTTCCCCATATTCACTTTATTTTTATTGAGTTTTGTACTGGGAAGTTACAGTCAGTCAGTCATAATATACTGCCCCTATTGCCAAATTTTATAACCACTAGCACAAACGCAAAAGCACACGCGCTTCTACGCGGTATTAAAACTGATGACTTGTTTGCTTACCCATTACTCGGTGACTTAACGGTTACCCGTCTCATAAATATGACAAAAACAGTATTCGTGGTTCATAGTGGCACGTGGAGAACTCTAATCCTGCGACACTTTTCATTAAATGCCACTTTGTTGGATTTGATTGGATTTGCTTGATGTAATATCGCGTAATGGACTGTGGTCTAGCTTAAGTATCTTTACCTCAGCTTAATATCGGCGGCCTAGTTTTTCCCGTTCGTTCGGATTAACGGTCACAATCGACGCCGTCGACTTCAGACAAACAGGGTACGTATTCACGGCCGGCACGATTTCACCGCACATGCGCTCGTGAACGCATTCGCTCCATGTTTAGTAAAGCACAAACTCACAGGAGTCTTTGCGGGAGTTCTGGCTGAGACTCGGCACTCAGGGGTTTAACACGCCACACACATCTGAAACCTGTTTGTTGTTTCTTTGGTTTATTTCTTTCTCTTAAGTGCTATTTAACAATTGTATTTTGAAGAAAAAAAAAAACAATGTGTAGTTTCTTTGCATTTTGGCTTATGTCAAGTTTTTTGAAAAACAATGTATGTGTTTATCTAACGTGCCGTAACAAAAGCTTGTCGTCTGTAGATTAATATCATTTCGTTTGATTCTGAAAAGATTTAAATAGTTTTAAGTATTGTCTTGAGAAAAGCCAAAGTCAATGCATTTCAGTGGATTATGTAAGCGTGATACATGTTTGTTTGACAACACTTTGGAAATCTGTAATTGGATGGGAATTGAAAAAGTACAAAAAAAGCAGGCTTTCCTATTTCTATCACTGATTGTACTTATGCCTTTTGTACCAGTGGAACTTTTTATACTGGCAATTAAAGGAAGAAAAACTATCCGACAGGCTGCGCGGCCCCGGCCAGGGGCCGACAGCGACTGGTTCCCGAGTTTGATTTCTAGTTGGCGTCAAGAACGGGATGTTTTGATATAAAGATTTTTTAGGAGAAAACTTTGGCTTGGTATCCTTAGCCTCCACTTTATTCTTCACGCGACAATTTGCTTTCCTTTCTCCTTTGGTTTGTTTCTTTTCTCGGAAAGAGGGTCGGGGAGTTTTCCATTTGGCTTATAAATACGTAACGCGGTTTGTCTTTACAACAGCGGTAAGTTTCATTTAGTTGAGTATTGTGCTGTCACCATGATAAGACGATTAGACGATTTAGAAGTATTTAGTCACCTTCAGTGGATAAATGTATTAGTTTGACAACGAGATAAAAGTAATTTGAGGACTTTGCTTTTAGCTGTTTAGATTTTTCTGGTTTCTCTGTCTTTGCTGTTAACCTAACTGTGTAGCTGGAACAGTCAGACTTATTTTTGTAAATGTATGTTGTGTGATGCAGTTTTTTGCCTCTGTCTCCGATATTAAACCATTTTTCCTAATAATCGTCTCTTTCTCTGTGGCGTGGTGTTCTCTGTCCGATGTCGTACGAATGTTCACGCAACCCCCTGGTGTTTCACGTCTCTCCTCTATCTCCCGCCTCACTTTTCTCTGTATGGTTTGTGATTTCATTTTTCCAAGGTTTGCTTTCGTTTGCCTTTTCTTTACATTGGTACGATTGATTTCAGTCCCATCAACAAACATGCAAATATACATAAAGATCTGTATATGTATATTTCTGTGCAGCCCAACTTGCCGTGACAGTAGATGGACAGCCCCTTTGTGCTCTATTTAGGAAATACACCCCCCCACTCCCCGTTGCTTTGGGACGCAACGTCCGACCTCGAAACCGAGGACCCGGGAAATGTTTCCAAATTGACCCATTTGCCTAAAAGATTCCAGCGGATGAAACAAAACCTCGATGACGTCGGGGTCGAGGACATGCTGCTAGTATAAAAGTGAAGGTGCTGACAATAATGAGGTCACACTGTTCTGTACTGTTCTGCTGCTCTGGGCGTAGCCCCCCCGTCTGTTCCCGTGTCTGTGTCCCTATTCACTATGTGATGTCCGTGTGTCCACTGCATCCCTACAGAGATACCAGAGAGTCCCAAATCTATTTACTAGCATTAGAAAGAGATCCAGTCGGTCATTTTTGTGCTCTACGAGGTTAAAGCAGGTGTTAGCGATTCAAAGCCTGCTTCTGTCATATTGGGTTCAAATTAATGTTTAGGCAGTAGTTCACTCAAGAAATAACAATTTGATTTAGTAAATACTCCTTTGACTCTAAATGAGCTGTGAGCCAGCCGGTGATGTGTTCGTTTATTAGGTTTACGAGTGATTATTAATAATAAATTAATGTACTTTTAAATGACACGTACACCACATTTCAATCGTTCTGTAGCATCGCATGTGAATGTTTATTCTTGCGTGACCTATACCTTAAATGCAGCTAAAACGCCAACAAAAGCAGAATATCTCAAATAAATACTTAGAGAAATGAATGATAATGTTCAACTTTAAAGCAAAACAGAATAAACAATAAAAAGCAACACAAAAGTATACAAATAAATATGTAGGTCTCGACTCTATAAGAAAATGGTTTGATGTTACTGCTTTTTCGGATATGTTACGACTGCATCGCTTCAGAAATGTCTGAAATAAAGGAGGCCCTGTCATCGCGTGACTGAAAACTCAATCCGGGCCGGCAAAAAAACATCAGATCATTTTATCAAAGACGGCTTCTGGATTCCAAAGGCTTTCACATCACACAGGTACAAGAAAAGAGTTTCTTCCGACTCTTTTGAAAAACCAACATAATGGAGGAAAAACAGGTAAGGAGAGATGATAAAGGGATAATGTTTTGTTGATATCATGGCCGCATGCATTAAAATCTTTTTAAAGTGGTATGAACAATACTTGAAGGCAGATTTCACACAAAGATACGTCTTTAAGTTGATCTGTAAACGCGTAGGAAGATATTTGGAAAATGCCTGTAACAGTTTTGGAACCCCATTGACTACCATAGTAGAAGACATTGCTTTTTTCTGCTTCATCCAAAAATAGATATTTTGAAGAATGTTTTTTATTTTCCCCTACCATGGTTGTCAATTGGTTCCAAGAACGGTTTATGTTACAAGCATTTGTCCAAATAAAACATTTATAAAGGTTTGAAACAACTAGAAAATCAGTGTTTCTTGTGATCAATATATTTTTGAGAACTAACCCTTTAAGATACATTATGCCAGTGACACTTAACAGAATAAAAATATGTATTATACATTCATTCTGATTGAAATGTTACAGGACAAAAACACATTTAAGACATAACCAATATATGACTGTATGCTGCCATCTAGTGTACACACACAC